>VDFB02168118.1:192840242-192958852 GCA_007258455.2 Sequoia sempervirens | reverse complement strand
TAATTAGAATTATCCTCACACTTCCACCAATGAGAAAAAGCACATGACTTTATTTCCCCACACTTCCAACAAATTTGGAGCACATGTTTCTTTGTTTCACACACTTGGGAATCCCATACATTTGGCATGTTTCCATTTGGTCAAAGGATTCTCTCCACACACATGGCATGTTGTCTTTGGTCAAGGGGACAACATCCTAATTCCTTTCATCTCCACTATCTATTATTTCCCCTCCGAATCTAGACCATTGATAGGTTCCACCCCACAAAATGCTTGAGAAACCCCATAAATACACCCTCTTGCCTTTGCATTTATCATCCACAATTTGAGTAAAGTTACTATGCAGGTTTATCTTAGGAGCTTGGAGCTTTCATGGAATCTTATACTTAGTTTTCATACCTTGTGTTACTTTGCATTCTCATCTTAGATTAATTAATTGCTTCATAGTTACATTTTATCATCGCCATTGCATCATAGTTACATTTTAGGTTAGTTTGTTTTATGTTTGCATTTGATACTATGAATAATCATGGATAGTTCACTAAGTTTCATATCATCTCACTCATCTCCACTTGTTCAGTCATCATCAACATCATCCTTTGTTTATCATTGTATTAATCATCAATTCCATCATCTCGTTTCATTTAGAAGCATACCACTAATCCTTTCAGCACACATTTTCACATATAAATCATCTTAGCTTGCATATTAAGCATCAAATCTCATTTTCTAGGTAGTTATTTTAACAACCTTTGTGCCCATAGAAATTTGAGGGCCAAACGGTTTAATAAATCCCTAGAAATAGAGGACAATGATATGTATTTGAAAGGTTTGATTGTATTACAAATAGATTAGTTTTACTTGCTTCAAACTTTGAATGTAAACCGTCTCATTAAGGATTGTGTTGACATTAGAATACTCTCCACATTTGACACACGCACAAGTTGTGGTATGGAAGGATTCCTACTGTCAAGTACTTTAGAGTGTTTGGAAGCAAATTTTGTATTAGAAGAAATGATGAAAACTTAGGGAAGTTTGATGTAAGTTTTTATGAAGGTATCTTCAATGTATAGTCTACTAAAAGAAAAGCTTATAGATGTTACAACAAAAGGATAAGAAGGATTTTTGAAAGTGCAAGTGTCAAGGTTGATGAAGAATTGAGGAGTTTAGTTGTGATAGATGGATATGAATCAGATTAACCTACTTGCAGAGGAGAAGAAGAAGAAAAATCTAAGGAAAAGGAAGTGAAAAATGAAGAGGAAGAAGCTCCATAAATGGCCCCTAAGATCCCTAAGTATGTGCAAAGAAATCACTTCGATCACTCCACTTTGCTTCTTCATTGTTGTGCTCTTCTCAAATGCTCATTGCAAATGAATTTTATCAAGTGAAATCACTTATAGCGCTTTTGAGATTGACCTAATTTTTCCATAAATGCTTTAACCAATAAAGTTGTCAAATCCTTAACTGTATGCACAATCAAGCTTCAAACGCTCTGCAAATTTCTACAACATGATATTTTCTACTAGGATCTTTTCCAATAGATCAAGCACATTGATTTATACCTCATATCCACATGTTGGAAACACCATTTCTCTAGTAGGGGATGAAATATTTTCCATTAAATCTCCCCTTGAGCCTAAAACATAGAAAAATAGGGGTTATATAAGGGGGGTTCACCAAAATGATAATAAATAACCCTATTTTCCACTATTTCATTGAAGAAAATGAGATCCAAACAATGAAATGACTAACAACCAAAAGGTGATTCAAATCAAGATATGAATCAACAAATTTCATTTCTATGCAAATAGTTGGATATAAATCTTGTAGAAGAGTTTCTGTGATATGACAACTTTCCTTGAAACTTTCTTCAATTTTCTCTTCAAAGGATCTTCCACCTAAAACCTACAAATACAAACACAAGAGGAGAGAATTTTTTTTTTAGTGATGGGAACTTTACCTTGGTCAAACCCCATTTGAGTATTTAAACATTGAAATGAAATCAAATAACATGAAGGAAATGATGAATGACCAATGCAATGTCACAACTCACCAAACCTTTGATAAAACCTTGGAATGAAAATCTGCAACTAGCATGAAGTGGCCTCAATGGATGTGAATCTTGATCTTGAAACTTGATTTGAAATGATGTCCTTGAATGCTTGAATAGATCTTGAACTATACATCACCATATTAGCTCAAACAACATGCATGATGCAAGAAATATTTGACATGATAATAAGAATCTTGATTGCTGCAATAATCTTCAATAATTCTACTCTTGAATGTCTTGAAATGCTCTTGTGAAAATTTCTTAGGATCTCTTAGGATGAAACATTGTGAAATGACCTATTATTTATACATATCTTAACATGAATTCCAAAAATTCAAATATCACAAGCTAACATTTGAATATACATTTGAAATCATTGAAAAACCACCAAAAATGTATTTTAAATTAGGGTCCTAGGTCTAAGTGAGGGCCCATTTTCCCTATGGTGAATGGGTCCCAAGTCATTTACCTAGGACAAACATTTTTCAAGGATGGGTGTTATGTCATGGCATTTATGAATGTTGGGTTTTATCCTTCAGAAAATACAATTAATTAGGCTTGAATTTGAATTAAAGGGGCCAATTAAGGAAAAAATAACCTCAATTAATTAATAAAGCCCTAGATTAGTGTGAAAGTGTAAAGGTACACCTTACAACACCACAAACAAGTCACAATCAAGTCCATTTTAATAAATAAGGTCAAAAACTTAATGTGAATATGTAAAACATAGTACAACACTAAATTAAGGCATAATTTAGTCATTTTATTAATATTATTTCCCAAATTAAGTGTGAAAAGGGGTACTTTTCCTACACTACAGATCCAAAGCTTTCAACTTAGTTTCCAAAGGAAACATCTCCACCAGATGTGTGTATAGACTCATGCTTAACCTATGTATCTTCCTTCTTTTTCTAAAGCTTGTCCATCTCTTTCTTCATCTCTACTAGATCATCCTTTTCACTAGATCATTATTCTTTATCAGATTATCCATCTCATATTCCTGCTTCTACAAAACTTAAAAATGTGTCCATGCCTATTGTAATTGCATCATATAACATTATTTTGATCAACCTTACTTCCATTCATTCTAGATCTACATTGATTAGATTTATGCCCAAATCCATTGCATGTATAACAGTAGACATTAAAATATTGAAACCTTGAATACCATTGTTATAGCCATTCATCATTTGACTTCTGCGCTCACTATTTCTATAACTAAATTTGTTACATGTAAAGCTTTGATCAAGAAAATATGGACCATTCTAGTTCATTATGCGTCTACATTCCATAGCCTTATGTCCAAATCTATTGTAAGAATAACATAAACCATTAAAATATGGTTACCTTTATGCATTTGTTTTTCTGATTGGTGGTCTTCTAGCTTCATTCCTTTGATTCTAGATTTGCTTGCCATTTTTCTTCTTATCTTTAGTATTTTTTTAGGCTGGTTTGTAGTTTGATCTATCTTTGAGCTTTCTCCTATCTTTAACCCTAATCCACCTTTATCTTTAGATCCTTTCTAATTTACAATACTTTCATCAAGCTTTGTAGAACTCATCTTGAATTTATCTTCATGACTCCTTGCTTTTTCGAGATCTAATCTTAGATTCACAACTTCATGTCGAAGCTTTGTGCATTCTTCAAATTTTCTTTTCATCATTGCATTCAAACATTCTTAAACTTGCACCTTCAGACCAGTAATTATTTCATTTGCTTGTTTCAACCGCTCACTGAACTCCTTATGTCTTTCTTTGAATTTTTTGATTTTCTTTCTAAATTTTTGATGCATTCATCTACTTCTTTGATGTTTTCTTTTAGATCTCTATTTTCACCTTCAGTTGTTTCCAAATCTTCAAAAGAAATTTTGAGTTTTCCATTTATGTCAAATATACAATCTTCTTTTGTAATTCCAATGGCAAGAATCTCTTCCTATGGAATAGGTAGTGTTCTAACTACCTTGTATTCAACCTCCAAGATCTTCCTCAAGTAGTTAAGCTCCTTCTAAGGAACCAAGCTCTTATACCAATTGTTGAACACCCAAAATAATGAGAGGGGGGAGTGAATCAGTATTCTTTTAAACCATTCAAATATTCAATAATTCAATCCTCGTAGTATATTTAACTTGCAGTAATTAATGAAAGCATTAAAACAACCAAAAACATCACATTACACATGAACACCATATTTTTACATGGAAAACCCAAAATGGGAAAAACCATGGTTAGGATTAACTCATAATATATTATAACCAGTTATAGTATATTACATAAGTTCTCACTATAGGTGGACTCACTATCCAAGTGGACTTGCTACCCATTGAGAAAAGAAAAGATTGAAGAGATTGGTGGCACATAGCTAAATTTTAACTATTATAAAATGCATCTACAACATGCTAGAGTACAGTTCCATTCAATCTCAATTTAATGACTTCACACACTTCATACTAATCTGAATTAGTACTCTTCACTACTCTGCATTCACCTTATATTCACACAAATCACATCAATTGATATTCATCATACACACACACACACTCCAAAGCATAAAAAATGTCTTACATTTATATCCGCTTTATCCATAAACACCTATAACATCAATAAAGTTAGCTTAATTGGATTTATTATACAAAATATAAGTTGTCGGCTCAATATACATACATACACTCTTTGTGCCAACATTTGAAACTCATAACAATTTGAAATCTAGGTTTGCATGGACCCAAAATATCTCATACATAACAGATCAACACTTATTCAAACCCTGCAATGCACAAAACTCATTAGGTCAGCACTAGTAGTAACCTAATATCAAGATTTTCCAATTGTACACCCACATTCACACATGTCGACCTCCAAATTCTATGCCATCTATAATATACACACTACTAACACCTGTCAACAACTCCACAAACCACAAAGAAAAATTCCAATGTGTGTAGATGTGCAGATTCATCAAAACATATGCATTGAATTGGAAAACACTTGTTACTACGAGGCCAATATACTATCACTCATAACTTCAACACCAAGAACCAACACAATATGAAATTTTGGATTTAGATTCTTCTAATAACCATCAAAATTACCCCAAAACCACAGAGCAAGAACTTTTATAGCACAGACCAATGTGGACCCAAAAACCAAATGCCCTATACACCGAAGTACCTATATTGACACTTAGTCAATTTCTCTTTCACCTGTCTTTACCAGATCAAAATTTCTTGCAAATATCCATTGGATTACTATCTCAAAACATGCTCAAGCTATCCAAACTAATCTGCACAATGGTCTTCATACCAAAATACAATGTTGACATCAATGACAACACTGCAATGCATAACTATACAACTTGTGCATATCCCACATGTTCATGTTGCCAACAAATGAATAAATGACAAGCTCCTTATTCTTCCAACATGGTTTAGATAATTTTCTAGTCCTAATATATACAATGGAGTGAGTATGGTTGACTGATTGAATTATCTCTATTTTGAGATGGCTTTGACTTGATGATAATGGAATTGACTATTGGTGTATCTTGATGAAGAGTTTGTATGATCACCTTATCAAGAGAAATTACCTCCTTCATGATGAGATTAGAATCTTAGGTTGTTTATATTATCATCTTTCTCATTGAATTTTTGTGTTATTTTATGTCTTAATTTGGATCCTATGGAAGTATAAATGTTATTTCATCTTATTCTTGCTTTGGATAGATATTTTATATTATTTAGTATACCATGGCATGAGAAATTAAAGGGAATCCCTTGTATTATACATTAATGAGTTAAATATGCTCATGAGGGTATAATTGAAAAGATAACATATAGATTCATATGGGCCTCTTATTGAGGCAAGTCATTTTACAATAGATACTTACATTTACACTCTTAGACAACCTCCTTATGTGAGAGAAATAAATTTATGAGGTGTATCAATATATATTAGAATAACAAGGAATTAAAAAATACAACTAAAATGACACACAATCATATTATTTTTTAATCCTCTATTCTTCCCAAGAAGTATAAGGGTCACATATTGCAAAAAAAATTATTTTATGCTAAATGTACTACTCTATTGATTCTAAAAAAAAATTATTTAAACAAGATAAAAAGAAGCTCCTATAGTTATACCTAATAATAGTGTGTAGAATCCAAGTTGAACACAATGTATTGCAATTTTAATGTAATTCATTTGAAGGAGTGCAAAATTTATTGAAAATTTTATATGGAAATGCAACATATTCTCATATTTTTAATATGGGTGTTATAGGTCTTTCAATAGAAACTAATATTGTTGCATGTTTAGTGATACTTAATTAAGGTATTAGTATACATAAGGAGGCCATTGCTCTTTTCAATTTGATGAAATACAATTTTTCCTTTTCTACTTACTTTTGTTTCCCTAATTTAACTAGAAGAGAAACATTATTATTCAATAATGTTTTAAAAAAAAAGTATTTGAAATGAGAGAAAAAATTTCCACTAAACAATTCTATATAAAACAATCTGCTTTAGCACAAACTTAAAAGTAAATGAAATAGATTTCTCAACTCCACTTTGAACTCAAATAACATGCTATCAAATCTTTAAATGATAGGTTAATCTTAACTTTAGAGATCAAAACCAATAGTTATCACTGGTTGATTGAAATTTAGTGCTTATTTGGATTCAAAAGTAAATTTATTAGTATGATCTAATTCTTAGACTAGATTGGGGTTTATTGTTTTCAAATTTCCTAGTTTCTTAACTTGTGCGTTTAATGGTTATCACAACAATATCTATTGATTAAATTCAATTTTTAACTCTAAGTTCTCTAGAATCCCTAAAGAAAACTTTTTCCTAATTGAAAACTTCTTCACAAATTGGAATGAGAATTATGTCTATATGCATTTTTAAATTATAGAGTGAATATTCTTGATAACTATTGAAGTTTTGAATAATCAAACTCCATAGTTCCCAAGGATTTCCTACAATCAAACACTTATCACAAAAATAGAGAATACCAAAGCTATAGAGGCCAAGAGCTATTGATCCAAAAAAGAATAATTGATTAATGCACATCTTTTAATGATAATACAACAAAGAATCCTTATAAAAGGATAATTAACCTAAAAACCTTAAGTGAGGTTTAAACAAGATCATGACATGTTTCCTCATCCTATGAAATGAGACATAAAGAAAACATGACCTAAGTAAGATTAAGTAATTTGATGGAGTAGTTTGAGATGATAGATCTTGGCCTTTTGCACTACTTTCTTGGTTTACAGGTTATTTAGTCTTCAAGTAGGATTTTCATATTTCAGCAAAAGTATGATCTTGATATACTTCAGAGATTTGGCATGCTTGATTGCAAGCCTTTCCCCACACCATTCTAGTTAGGCATTGTATTGTATTCCACTTGTACTACTCATTCAGTAGATGCTACATTATATAGGAAATTGGTTGGCAGTCTTTTGTACCTAACACATTCACATCTTGATCTTTTGTTTGTGGTCGATCTTGTCTCTCGATTCTCACATGATCCACATGAGAGTCATTGGAAAGCTTACAAATTAATTTTAAGATATATTTAGGACACCTCACATTATGGTATTCACAATACATCAGGGGATCCTCAGATTATTAGCTTCACTAGCTCATATTGGGTTGGCGATGTCAATGATAGGAATTCAACTTCTGGATTTGTTTTTTTCCTTGGTTTTGGTTCCATTACATGGTCTTGCAAGAAGCAATCTACTATTGCATTATCATCCACATAGGTTGAGTATCATGTAGTGGTTTTCACCACCTAGGAGGTTTTGTGGCTTCGGTAGTCATTGAATGAGTTTGATTTTCATCTTGATAGTCCCACTATTCTTTGGTATGAAAATCATAGTGTCATGCACATTTCTCGCAATCTAGTGGAGCATCAACATACTAAGCACATAGAGAGCTACATGCACTTCATATGGTAGTTGATTTAGGATGGTTTTCTCACCTTGGAGTACATGCCTACAGAGGAGCAGGTTGCAGACATCTTCATGAAACCTTTAGCATCACCCTATTATCTCCAATTACAATCAATGCTTAGGGTGAAGAAAGTGGACCTCAGGGGTCTTCATGAGGCCTCCTTTCTTCATGTTTTTTTACATTCTTTCATCTCTCTTTAGGAGAGGAGTTTATCCTATAAGGTTTTCACTTTTTCTCCAATTATGAGATATTTCTTTGATTGTACTGGGTACCTCATCAGGCCTAGTTGTTGGGACCTATTCATGCTTCATTTTCTTTTTATGCATCATTTTTAAGAGTTTTTAGCTACTCTCTAAGTTACACTTAAGGTTGGCGGATGTTAGAGTCATAATGTATTAAATAATAATTAATTAATCTTTAATTAATTATTATTCTAAATCTCATGCACTTAAGCTAAACTTAGGATTACTTTATTAGCTAACTCTGCTTTATTTATGTTAACTAGAGAGCTAATATTAGATCATTTCATCTCATCACATAGGATGCTAATATGTGCCATGATCTAATCTCTTTATCATTAGGGTTGCTCTTATAAAGCATTCATTCTCTCTTGTATTATTCATTCTAGAAATATTTTTCTTTTTGAGTTCTTGCATGTGTACAAGGTGTTTTGTTCATTGTTTGATCATGTGCCTCGTGTTATTCACAAATCTAACAATAATGATAGATTAACATTTTCCATACACACTAAGTTGTTTCGTAGTATTAAATGTCCTTTTTATGAGCCTATTCCTATGCTTGTTGGATTTAATAATTTGAAAGAAGATAATTTAACTTGGCTATTGAACTTTAATCAAATTTTCTTATTTATGATTTAAATAAAAGAAAACACTCCCATTTTAAGTTTTCTAGTTGTGCATAAGAAATAATTTACTTACTTTCTTACATTTTACTTTATTATTATTATTTTAAATAATATTCTCTATTACTTATATTAAATCATTTAAGTATTATCGAATTAATCTATCAAATCTAAAAATGGTTATCTTGCAAGAACATTTACGATTAATTTTTTTATTAATTAATCCATTTCATTACATCTACGTTAAGTTCTTTTCAAAATTAAATTAAATTTCATTCTCAATTTAAAACTTATTTTCTAATTGACATTTATTTAATTAAGATTGGATTTGGCTTTCTTTAAGAATCAACTGATTTTTAATTGCTTTGATTTCTTATTTGAATGTCAATTTCTAGTTTTCTTGATTTGGAGATTCCAGATTGATTATGGAAATAATTTCACTCTCTATTTCAAATTGCAGGTATATACTAGAAAATTTTGTTGCAAAGATTTATGTCAAGTTTTCCATTGTTTTTTTTTTTTGTTTTCAGAATGTTAAATGCCTAAAACCTATTTAAATTTTCCTACATTCAATCTTTTGCAAGAGAGACAGTGGGATTTTCTTGATTAGACTGCTCACATATGGAGCAGACTCGACTGCCATATCAAATCCATTAAAGCTGCCTATTCTTTTTCTACAAGAAATTTCCTTTGTTTAAATCAAAAATCAAGGAAAATGATATAATGTTTAAATCAAGGGAAATGATATAAACAAAATTTGATGCTTAGAAATTTTTATAGTTAGGAATTTAAGCCACACCCACCTCATGGGGAAGGTCATGGCCCTGTGGTGGCAGCCTCACAAGGCGACCACCTAGGTTGTTGGGTCTACAAGTCTTAGACTTGTTTTGTACATTTTTTTTTTAATTTAGTTTTATTTAATAAAATGTTGATATTTAAATGCATTCATATTTATTTATTTTCTTTGCAGGTTTGCACATGGTATAGGTGAATAGATCTTTCAGAGTTATATATTGTTTTGTACTTAATATTATTTTGATTGGTGAGAAGATAGTGTTATTTTCCTATGAGATCAAGTGTCTCCTCCTATTCTATATTTGTAACTAAATTTACTTAATCATTATTTCAAACCCCTTATTAGTTTCATTATATTCTCCTATACTTTAAATAATGTGATATATCTATCTAATCTATAGGGTAGTATCCATTAATACATGCATATCCAAGTTTTCTACAAAGTTCTAATTTTACTTTTTCGATTGAACCATAAAAAAATTATGAGAAACATATACCCATGTGTATTTTATAAAGTAGTTCAACTACCTTTAACATTTCCCAAAACTAGTTGTAAAATTCCTACTTAAAGTCAATTGTTAAACTTAATGCTTTTCTTTAAAACTATAAACAATATATCCATTTAGCATAAGTAATGTATGCATGGAATGAAAAACTTTCTTGGTGACTAAATAATGCAAATGATGCAATGTTTTCTTCCAAAGAAACACATAAACTTGTTTTTTGCACATAAATTTGATTTATAGCTTAGCAAATGATGTTTTATTCCTTTTCCTTCAAATGCATATGCAACAACACAATTTGCAACTCTAACACTTTTACCAATGATCTAAAATATTTGATACACAAATACATTATGAGAAAAGGATGTCTTTCTTGCAAAAATAACAAAATATGAATTTCTTTTCAAAAGACTTGATCCACTTCAAAACATCTTCAATCTTTATCCAAGAACTTAAAATAAATGAAAGAGGAAAAGCAACAACAAGCCAATGGGCTCACCACCCATCTATAGGGTTGTGTTACAACCCATCCCTAAACATGGGGAAACATTTAGCCACTTTGGAACTCTTCACAACACAACTCAACAAGATCACTTTACAAAAATAAATTATATATGCATATTTATTGGATTCACACTTTGTACAATTAAAAAACACCCAAGCACATTTCTAACACATTGGATTTCCAAAAGGGAATTCCACATAGGGGGAGTAGGGGCTCTACCTATTCAAGGTAATCATATGAATCATATTAATCCAAAAGCTTATCTCACATCAAAATCTCCATTCACCATAATGTACCATCAAAACACCCTTATCCCTCCAAACAAAGCCAAAATGCATATAGATATGGGATACTTATATCCCTGAATAAGCATGGGTACTCATACCCTAAAATAAAGATGCCCTTATTTGTGGGGGTCACACGCACTTAACCCCTTGCACATGTAGGACCAAAATTATCCTATTTGTAAGAGGGGGTCAACTCCCTTATAAAACACATATAGAACAACATTCAACACAAAATAAAGCATATATTCACAAAACCTCAACAAAAACCATAGAACAAAAACATACAACATTTGCATATAATCAATAAGGAAAACACCCTACCTCAAATCACAATATATGACTAATGTTAGAATCCTTGGATGATAATCCTTCTCCTCCAAGCCTTCACCTCTCTCTCTCTCTCTCTCTCTCTCTCTCTCTCTCTCTCTCTCTCTCTCTCTCTCTCTCTCTCTATCTCTCTCTCTCTCTCTCTCTCCTCAAGAACTAACAAATAAGAACAAAAAAAAACACTAGAAGCAAAATGAGCAAGTAACTCTCCCTACTCCATGAAATAGGTGTTTTAAAGAGAAGGAATGAGTAACTTCCTCCCACAACTAACACAACCACCCAACTACCCCCCCCCCATTTTTTCCACTTTTGTAAGTGGGTCTTAAAGGAGGGTCTAAACACTTTTTATAAAGTTATAAATGACAAAATTAACCTTCTAACCTATACACCTTAGACCTAGGATAATTTATCAAACATAATATATAACCTACACCTCCTAAGATCAAATAAAGAACACTTTAAATATCACAAGGTTAACACTTACACAAATATATCCACATTATCACATAACACTAAAAATCAAAATTTTTAAGACAATAGCCAATAGACCTTAGGAATCCAAGCCTAGGTGCAACATCACTCTCAAAGACATATAGTGGCTAAATTACCCCCATCACCCATTGGCATAAAAAAACCACATGTACACTCAACACGAAGTGTCAGTACAACATACACACACATATCCAAAATAAATCCATCAAAAATAACATATTATCATTTAAATCAATTAACAATCATAGATCTCATCAGAGGATACCATATAAATGACATAAAACATAACATCCATAAGTACATTAATACCATCCATAATAAAATATGTATCATCCATAAATATTGAGTATCATATACATCAAATGTATCTAGATACACCAAATATCACAAGAAACCATAAGTGCATAGAGTAGGGATCTCATAGGATTACCTTCCATATTTTTACAAATTCCAAAGTTTAGGAGAGTTTAATACTCTTAGATCAATGTGTCAATTACTATTTGTAGCCTAGTCATGAATTCTATCCCTTGTAATCATATCTTAATAAACATCCTAAATTCTATGACTTGTCTACATTTTACAGTGTCTTAAGATAATAGTTTTGAGTGTTAGTAATTGGAATCATTAATGGGAAGCTAAGAAATTATCTAATGTTTGAGTTTTTTTGTAATATTTTAAGGTCATTTTTCTTGTAGCAACTCCATTTTATTTGTGTGCACTTGGCATCGAATTGTCGGCATCCAGTCAATTGATGTCATCAAATAACATTGGTATTAGGGGTTTAATTACTACTCTATTTTATATTATTTGATTGGTAATAATTTTATCATAGATAAATATCAAATATATCTCCTCCCTCAAAGATCACTTTTACTTTAAGGTTTTATCCTTAATCTTTGAGGTGGTGATTCCATTATTTTTATTTGAATAATTTTAGCTAATTATGGTGTGCTCATATTAAAAATATCTGGTCTACAACATGTTAGCTTGATAGAAGATATAGGTTATTAAATTTTAGTGGCATTCATATTTTTCTAATCTCACCCAATGAAATGAAGTTCATCAATTACTAAATTTATATTGAGAGCATGTTAAATTTGGTGATAGGAATTCATCAAAGTGATAGATGACTATCAGGGGATGATGAAGATGCCAATATAAAGTTGCTAGTGCCTTTATATTTTTATTTCACCTTCTATATTGTTTATGCCATGATTATTGTGTTTTCCTTATTCTCATTTCACCTTCTATAACTTTATTTTACATCATGTAGGAAGATTAGTACAACCATAAGGAGGATCATCATGAAAGATTTAAGTTTGATCAAATGCAAACATGGCCTCTAGTAGCATTGACCCACCCACATTAAAAATTTTGTGTAGTTGGTTGGGTTGTATGGCTTAAAAAATATAAAATGTTTATTTTGACATTTACACTACTCTCTTGATTGATAATTTTAACAAGAATTCATTCAAGATAGAATGCTTAGCTTTTTGGATTCAACTATGTATATTTTTGTGTCGACATTTCAAATCACACTCAGTGATCCATCATTCGAAAGAGGAGAAAATGAGATGGGAATGCAGATCAAGCTTTAAAAAGGGTGAAGAAGATGAGATGAGAAAAAAAAAAGAAGAAATAAAGAAAATAAAATAAAAATTATAACATGAAAATAAACAAAAAATTAAGTCAACCAAAAATCAAGATCATTAATAATAAGCTATACAATAGCCTTTTATTGAAACAAAACTAAGAAATTAATACTTAATAATATTTTTTAATTAAAAGAACTTTATTATTAAGAAATAATTTAAAAAATGTAAAGAATCTAAGTTAATAAAGAGTAATTAAACTTGACAATAAAGGCTATTTAACTAAACAAAAAAGATAAAAGGAAAAGAAAACGCATTAAATAGATTGCTAAGAAATGAAGTAAGGTGCAAAATAAATACAATATGATAAAAATAAACCACAAGAAATAGAAAACTACAAAAAATAAAATAGATTCAATTAATAAGCAAAAGAGAATATAAAAAAACTATAAAACAAAAAGCAACTAATAATACCTAAAAATACACTCTAATAAGTATTGACTATTTATTTAATTATAATGATAATAGAAGTGAAAACTTAATAAAGAAAATAAATAATAGAAAAAATAAGGCAAACAAACTAGATGAAAACAAATCACTTAACTATTTAAGAAGATAAAATAAAGCAAAAATAATAAAATCTTATAAGGAAAAAATAAATGAATAAAATAAAAGAGTAAAAAGATAAAAGGTTATTAACAAGTAATTTATTTAAGTCATTAGTAAGTTATTATTGAGAGCTATTAATAATAACTTATTAATAACTTAAAAATTGCTAAGAACAAAAATCTTACAAAATAATTGCAATTAAGAGACAAAAATATAATTAAGTTATTACTTAAAAATTAAATTAAATAAGAGAGTAAAAAGATAAAAGGTTATTATCAAGCAGTTTATTAAGTCATTAATAAGTTATTATTAGGAGCTTATTATTAATAATAACTTATTAATAACTTAAAAATTGTCAAGAACTAAGGATTATTAATATTATAAGCAATAAAAAGAAAAAAATTGAGGAAAAACAGAAAAAAGGTTGCCTAAATGAAAAAGAGTAACAGTCAAAGATCATGGGGGAAGAAAGACAATGGAGAAGGAAAAAGGGAACAAACTAGGTGAGAGGAGTGGAATTGAGGGAGTTTAAAAGAGGGTTCCATGCTAGACTCAATTGCCAACCTTCATCCCGATTGAGATTGATGGCATGATTTTTGATGGTGATGGCTTCTTGAAGGTTACGTTTGAAAAAATTATCTTCCTTAATCACAAGTTGGGTGTTCTCAAGGAAAATACGATGCTTGGTGTGATGGGAGTGCTTTGCAAGGGAAAATTTAGAGACTCTATCATGTTTAATGTCAGCACAATGCTCTTTGATTCTAGTATTGACGGATCGCCCCGTTTCTCCAATATATGGGGTACCACACGAGCAATCAATGTTGTACACTCCAACATGGAGAAGTGGTGGTAAGGGGTCCTTGGTGGAGGAGATGTGATTCCTAGTGGTGGATATGGGTTTGAAGGCACAAGAAATACCTTTCTTGTAAAGATTTTTTGAAATCTTATTTCAACATAGGGGAGGGTAGCAAAGTGGAGATCATTATTTCCATTAGGCTTGGGGGTGGGGTTGGCTCAAATTTTGGAAATCAAAAAAGATTTGAGGATTTTCCTATCATGATATCCATTGAGGTTGAAAATTCGATAGAGATGAGAAAGTTGAATTTTGATGTGGTCTTTATCACAAATGTGATAAGCTTGGGTTGCTAGAGTATTGAGGACACTAGCCTTTTGTGTTGGATGGTGGTGGGAAGAAGCATGAAGGTAGAGGTTAGTATGTGTATATTTTCTAAAGACTCACCAAGCCAAGGACCATCCTCTTTTCTTATGATGAGGACATCAAGAAAAGGAAGTTGGTTTTCGACCTCAACTTATTTGGTAAATTGAATGCAATCAACTAAACTGTTTAAGTGGGAGTGGAAAAGGTTAAGTTGGTCAAGGCTATGAGGCCAACACACATTGGTGTCGTCTACATAGTGTTTCCACCAATGAGGTTTAAGGGGGAAGGAATTGAGAGTTGTTTCCTCAAAATATTCCATGTAAAGGTTAGCTATGACAGGAGATAGGGGGAGCCCATGGAAACTCCATCAATTTGCTCATAATTGGAATGGTCAACTAGTGTTGAGTTGACCAAAATTGTGATAGATTACAATACAGGAACCCCCATATCATATGAAATATTCTTAGGTGCCATGAATTCTAAGAACCAGTCCATTATAGTTTGCAAGATATTTGTGCTTAGGTGTCTTAACAAACATCAAGTCAAAATCTTATAGTCTGGAATAATAGGTATATATTAGGTGTGTAAAATAGACTATAGTAGCATTGAACCAACTACATTAGTTTATTTTTGCAATTAATCAGGCCCCATGATACATGGAATAAAAATGTACATTCTTAAATGTTTACACTACTCTCAACTGATTCTTTTAGAAATAATGCATTCATTATTATAGTGGTCAAATTATGATAAGTTGACCACAAATGAGAGAGGATATTTTAGAGGGACACCATATCCACCTATAGGTTCAAAAATAACATTCCTGGGTGGTACAAGCTTCAAGAACTACTTCATCATAGTTTGATAGCTTTTTTATCTTAGTTCTCTTAAGACACTATGTTAGAATAATGTGGCCTAGAATTATTGGGATAGTTAGGATGAAGAAAAGGCCTTTGGTTGCATTGACCCACCCATCGTAATGTGTTGGTGTAATCAGTTGGAACCCATGACATACACAATGAAAAAAAGTATTATTTCCATGTTTACACTACTCTCAATTGATGTGTTTTAAATTAATGCATTCATTGTTGGAATGGTAAATAGTGTCAAGTAAAATATAATAAAGATAGTATACTATGGAGTGACCCCATGTCTACTCATAGGTTTAGATATGCATGCCATAGATTTTTAGAACCAATCCATCATAGTTTCATAGCTTTTTGCACTTATGTCTCTTAAGATACTTTTCTAGAATAGTGTATATTGGAAGGATCAAGATAGTTGGGGTGAAAAATGAGGCCTTCCCAAACATTCACCTACCCACACTAATGTGTTTGTGCATTTATTTTGGCCCTACAAGATAAAGAATGAAAAATATAGTTCTCGATAAGTTTGTGTTGAACACATGGTGATTTTTTTCACATTTCATCCATTGTGACCATGATCAAATGGTTTGGATTTAAGAAAAATTGAGATATTATATTGTGGAGGGATCATACATGTATCAGTAAGTTCAAATGGAACATTTGTAGCTATCATGGATTACAAGAACTATTCCATCATAGTTTTGTAGTTTTTTGCACTTAGGTCTCTTAAGAGACTTTGCTAGAATAATGTATCCCAAAAGGATCAGGATAGTTAGGGTACCAAATGAAGACTCCCTTGTCATTTAACCACCTACCTCAACATGTTTTTACAATCGATTTATTCCCATAAAATAAAGAACATAAAATATGGCTCCCAACAAATTTGTGTTGAATGCAAATGATGATTTTTGCAACATTTCATCCATTGTCTCCATGATCAAATCATTTGGAGATAATAAATATTAAGAGAGGTTATTTTGGAGGGATCTTACATGCAATTTTAGGTTTATATGGAAAAAAATTAGGTTCCATGGATTCTAAGAACTAGTTTGTCATAGTTTGGTTGTTTCTTACACTTGAGTCTCTTAAGAGACTTTGTCAGAATAATGTATCTTGAAACAATCAGGTGACCAAGAGAATGAACATAGGCCTTACCTAGAATTCAATTTCCCAATTGAACACGTCAGTGTAGTAAATTTTTACCACAATGCATGAAACATAAAATATGGAACCCAACAAGTTTGTGTTGAACATAAATGACATTTTTGTAACATTTCATCCATTGTCAACACAATCAAATGGTTCAAAGATTTAAAAAAATGGGAAAGGTAATTGTGGAAAAACCCTACATGTATATGTAATATTAGACAAAACATTGATAGATGCCATGGATTTTGAGAACCATTACATCATAGTTTGGATTTTTTTTATCTTAAGGATCTCAAGAGACAACATTGAAATAGTGTACTCTAGAATGATCAAGTGATTTGGGGAATAAATAGAGGCCTTTCCTAAAATTAAAAAACCTACCCAAACATGTTGAAATAGTCATTTTATTCCTAAGACACATGAAACAAAAAAATATGCTTCTTTTCATATCTACATCAATTGAGACTTTTTGTAAGAATGTATTCATTGTTGGCATGCTCAAATAGTATTGAGATGATCAAAACCATGAGAGGTTAATGTGGATGGACCCCATATCCCTAGGTTCTACAAGCTTTGGAAACTACTTTGTCATACCTTGGTAGTTTTTTTTCTTAGGACTCTTAAGAGACTACACTAGAATAATGTACTCTAAGATGCTCAAGTGATCTAGGGAACAACCAAAGGCCTTCTATAATATTCAACTGCCCATCTAGATGTTTTGGTGCAATTGGTTTTTCCCTAGGACACACAAAATAAAAAAAATCTTCTTTTCATATTTACATTGCTTTCAACTAACAACTTTATAATTTTTAATTTAGCAACTTTTGGTTCAACAATCATTTTCTCTTTTTTTTGTTCAGTTTTTTATTATTACCATCATATTATTCTTTGACAACATTAGTACACCTAGGTTAAGTTACTTCATCCTTAGAAACACCAAGAAATCTTATTTTCTCATGGTCAACCTAGGGATGTCCTAGTTATGACTATTATAATGACCATCTTTATTGCTATACAATAATCATATTTACCTTATTTTTCTCATTTTTATAGACATAATAACACCCCATAGCTAGATATAGGTTTTAAATACCCTAGGAAACCAAAATATTTCATTTTTATAAAATTTACTAATGGTATTTGATGATCTTTTGGATTTTTATGATTATCCCAATATGACAATGGACTGTTATGTGGATTATAACAACCCTAAACTCATGAAACTTCTCCTTTTTCATGAATATATCCATCATTATCTCTGTTAGTGATCTTTAATAATCCTTAAGGTAACTTTTCAATCTCATTCATGGTGATTTCATGAGTAATAGGGATCCAAATGGAATAATCATAGTTTCATATGACTATCACGACTAAGTATATTAGTTGATAGTCTTAGGGTAGTAATCAATAAAACCTTAAGGCATTTGATGAGTTCCAAAATTCCATAAAATTTAAGACACCCTCACTGATATCCTCTAGTATGCCAACTAAAAATGAGAAGGAGCAAATGAGGCATTCATGCTATTTTATGTGGGGTGTGCCTTCTTACCACCCACCTTTTTTCATGAATATGTAACTTTATCTTTATTTTAATATAGATAGCTTCCTATTCATCAAAAAAAAAAATGAGAAGGAGAAAATGAGGCATGCATGCTATTTTATGTGGGGCCTTTATCTATTCCTAAATGGAAGGAGAATGAACAGAATATAATCTAAGGCTAAAGAGCTATCTAAAATACAACTAGAACTCATGGCAAGAAAGAGAAAATGTGTGTATAGAATTTATGGTGATGCATAAGGTAAAACTAATATATATTAAGTAATTTTCATGGGATAAGACTGTTATTATTTCTAAGATCATAAAGCAAAAACCAAGAAACTTCCATAAAATACATACACACAATAAGCCTAATTGTTATTATCAAATATTTGATACAATAGATTATTTGAATGTACAAAGTGTAGTGTAAGAAAATGCATACCCTTGCATTATTTATCCTTATTTATATCTTAATTGGTTCTATTTTGCATCCACAAGCCTAATAAATTATATCTTTTTATGGCTAATCCTAACAAACATCAAAGGATAAATGATAATTTGATGATTTTGGCCGTGTCTTTGATTTTTTGACTGGGGCTAAAATGCCACCTAAGGCATCTTTGTCCTCCAAAGGTCTTAGGACCCTGATTTTAAAGGAACTTTAATTGGGCCCCTTTTTGGAGTTTGTGCCCTGAGTTTCAAGCCTCAAGACTAAGATGCCACCTAGGGCATCTTAGTCCCCTTAAGTTATTTTCAAGATTTAATTTCAAATCTTGGTAGGATTTAGCTTCCTTTAATTAATGAATTCATATGTTGGTTTGGTGTGGTGTAATTTTAGGATATGAAGCATGGATAAGTATAAATACAAGGTTCTTTCACTCATTTTTAACCAAGCAAGTTGATGAGAGCATTCCTAAGGCAAGTTTATGAGATCAAGAGCATTCAAGAGAAATTCATCAAGATTCAAGCATCATGTCAAAGATATTCTTGCATCATGTGTGTTTTTGAGCTAACATTTGTGATGTAGGGTTTTGATTCAAGCAAGAAATCAAAAGCATTACTTTCATTCAAGATATACATTTAAGCTATCCACTTCACACAAGTTTGTAGATTTCATAACAAGGGTTTGGTGAGTTGCAACATAGTACTTTTTTCATTCATCATTTCCCTTCATTATTCCATTTCCTTCCAAGGTTTAATTACCAACAAGGGGTTTGACCAAGGAAAACCCCCATTTACTAACAATCAACAATATTTTCTTCGTTTGTGTGTTTTTATTTGCAGATTTAGGTTGAAGATCATTTGGAATGCAAAGTTGCAAAGTTGCATTGCAAAGTTGTCATATTCATGAAAAGTTGCCTACAGGCCAAATCTAGAAGTTCCAGGACTTGAGATCTAAGAAGAAGGAAGTGCAAACCCTAGAACTTAGGATCACATTCCAAAATTGTAGAAATTCAAATTGAGACTAAGAAGATAGTAAGGGAGTCTTAGTCCTCCTAGAGGTATTTTTCAAAGATTCCTTTAGATTTTATTCTGACATCTAAAGATTTTATGTTTACCCCAAAAAACAACAGTGGGACTAAGATGACAATAAGGGCGTCTTAGTCCTCCCTAGAATATTTTGGTAGCATTTTTGTATTTCTAGAATCCTCATCACATTTCCAGACTTCTTAGATACATACATATTAACTTTTTGTTACTTAATTTTGTCATTTGCATTCATTATTTGACTTGCATTACTAAGTTTTGTGAGTTAAATGTTAAGTTGTCTTTTCCAAGCTTTTGCTTGGTGGTGAACCCCTCAAATCCTAAGGAATCTTCCTAGGTCTCCCTTGTTGAGAATTGACTAACCTTTGTGTTTATAGTCAATCCAATTTTGGGATCTGAGGTTTCCTTGAATGAACCATCCCCCTTATTGGGAAAATATAGGATTAGGTGTTCCTTTCTTGTATTGTGAGTCCCTTTTCGGGTTTCATTTTCCCATAGTTCATTTTGGTGAACTTGACATTTTGGGCATTCATTTTTTGATTCAAAGTTAATTAAGGTCCTAGTTCTAGGTTGCATTCATTCTAGCATTGCATCTTGTATTAGTGAATGTACATCTAGGGTTTCTCATATTTACATTAGTGAAAGTGCATATAGGTTGCATTTTTGTTTTCTTGCATCATCTCATCTCATTGAAAAACTAAAAAACTGAATTTTCAATCATCCTAATTGCATTTAGGAACAATGTTATTGCATTCAACTTTGCATTCAATTGCTTGTCATTAGTTACTTTTTCTTGCATTCATTTGCACAAATTTCTATTTCTAAACATCAGTCCCTGAGTGGGAAACCTAGAAACACTGTGACCAATCTATATTTTTCAATTTTTCTAAAAAAACCCTCTACTGGGACTAAAAAACCCTTACTAAACGTCTTAGTCCCTTTGTGGGTTTTTGGCTCAAAATCCCGTTTGAGTTGTTTCTACCTGTTTTAGTTTTTGGGACCTCAAAATTTCATCAGCATTGACCTAGATGCCCTTGCTGGCATCTTAGTCCCTATGTATTTTGAAGTTGTATTTTTCAAGGTTGGAATCTACTTTTCTTTTCTTTTGTTTGTTGCTTTCAATTTTCTATTATAGTTTGCAAAATTAATATTATTTCAATTTCTTTCATTTCAAGTGTAATTGTAAGCATATGATATTGTGTTCATTGCACTTCCTTTGGTTTATCCCTTGCATGAGTTGTACTACTTGGTGTCCTAATTCTAATATTGTGGTGAGATGAACTACGAGACTCATGGCATCCCCCAATAAAACACTTGATGTGGACTTTGGATTATCTAGCTCTCTTACTCCTAGTGTTGGTACTAGTTCACTAGGTATGGATCATACCCTTGATAACTCTTTTGCTATTCCTACCTTACCTACAAGTGCTATGCCAAGTGTTCAAAAAATGGTTGATCATATCCCTAAATAAAGCATAATGAAAATGCATATGTTTACAGTAAGATTGAAGAGAAGTTGTTAGTTCAGTTGAACGTGCTTTGGGAAAGTGAATTGGAAGAGAGCCATAATGCTTGCAAAATATTAGTTGAGAACAAGTTGGATGTTTGGAGGAAATTTTCCTTGTTTGAATTTGAGAAGAAGTATATTCAAAGAGTGTTGAGCATAATTCATGATGAATCTTTGTGGATAGATGAGGCACATTTGATCTCTAGAGAATCTATTAGAGTTGTGACTAGTTTATGTTGCTCTGGACTAGCTCCCAAACTAAAGGATATGGATGAAAAATAAATAATTGAGGTTATAGGTGTGAGAATTTCTAAAGGGAAAGAGACCGATTTGAGTTTGATTGTTGATCTGGTAATACAGTATGCTGTTATGGTCCGGGATCACAAAGTTTGTATCCCTAACAATGATCTTATAGTCTCTATTGTTATGGTGCATATTGTTGTTGATATGGTAACAAGAGGTATTGAATATGACTTGTGTGAATTAATTCGTATACATCTTTTGAAGAATTTAAAGGAGATCAAGAAGAGTAAGAAGAATACATTCTGGTATAGAATTTTTTTTATTTGTTTACTCTTTTACTTTTTGAGAGAATTACTGGTAATAAGAAGGATAGAATGGTCAAATTCAAAGCCTATTTTGTTGCAAGTATGAGCAAGTTTGGTGATGTTTTCATTGATGTCAACATAGTTCAGTATGTTACAGATTGTACATGTATAGCTGAGATGCTTTTGAGATGTGAGTACATGGAGTTATCTTCATAATGTTGCAGATGTGTTGAAATGATGAGTTTCCAAGTGCTTTTGAGAAAATTAATAAAGAAGAGAAGTCCATGTTATGAATGTGTTCAGAATGTGATCTGGTATGTGCTATGTGTTTCTCCTGTGTTGATCCTATGCTTGTACGGATCTACAAGTTTTCTAATAGTGATCTAGTGGTGATATCTCCTGAGTTGAAGCTTCTAGTTCGATGGGATGTGAAAGTTACACTCACCAATGTGTGAATTGTTCTGGGAGAATTGGTCTATTGTGGACTGGGAGAAATGTTTCTTCTTTGTAGTCCTTTGTTTTTTTGTCTCAAATCTTATAGATATGGAATCTGTCTTATATTGGGGTTCTCTTGGTTCTGGCAAAGATGTGTGTGGTTTAGTGATCCGAAAGTCATGTTTCTAAGTTGTACGTGTCTACACAGTCTAGATGGACTGATGGAAGGAGTTCGATGTTCAAATATTGTTGCACTTTTTGTGGATGTATTTGAAGGAACCTAATATGTGTTCTCATGCATAGCGAAGCATTTTGCATCATCCACATGTTATCTTCTTGTTGGGAAGCATGTACATCAATGTTCATTTTTGTTTTCATTAGGTTTGGTTGACCTAGTGTTTACACTTCATTTAAAGAATTAAATTTAATTAAGGAAGCATGTGGTTGATCCAAGACATTATTTATGGTATTGGTTAAGTATTTTTATTGGTCAATTGTCATTCTTTTCCACTGTAGGAATGTTGAGTTGCCGACCTAATTTGAATTTATGAAATGAAGTTTATGTGGCTGACCTTGGAGAAAGTTTCTAAGGTTGAAGATGATATAAATGCAATTCGAATTATGAAGAATTAGATGTAGATGAAAAGTGATGAAGTAAGCCACAAATAAAAAAGTAGAAGTGTGTGAAAGTGAGTTGAGGTAGCAGTACTTCATTGTGTTAGATTCTTAAAGGCACTAAGCTAAAGATTTTTGCAAGCTTTTGATCAAGGCTATGGATGTGTGTTTATTGTTGTGGTGGATCTTTTGTTCTCTTTTGTATTTGTAGGAAATGAGTCTCCTTGTTGGACAGTGAGTCCTTTCTGTAGGTAGTGAGCCTTTGTATTTGGACAATGAGTCCTCTTCTAGGTAGTGAGCCCTTGGCAGTGAGCCTTTGTATTTAGTTTTATAATCTCTTATATTGTGAGTTAATCCTCATAGTGGTTTTTCCCTCATTGGGTTTTCCACATAAAAATCTAGTGTTCATTGTGTTGATTTTACTTTTTGTTATCTGCATTTCATGTTCATACTTAATAATAGAATAGTGTGGTTGTGGGATTGATAAGAGTTGAAGTTTTTGAATTTGAATTTGTGTGACAAATGATTCACCCCCTCTCAATTTTCCTGTATATTTTAACGTGTTTCCTATCAAATCGGGAACTTAATGATAAATCATGGTAGTTCAGATGCACAAGAGTATGCCCTTGTTGCATTCTTTGGAACATATTAGATGAAGATGTACAAAAGGTTTAGGATTCCAGTAAGTGTTGTGGATAGATACTCCAAAAGCATAAATTTTCTTGTCTACAAATTTTTGTCACATGAAAGCAATTGAATCAAGGTTAATTTGGATATCTGAATTGGATTATGAAGTGTCAAATGTTGGAGTTGATAAATGTGCTAAAACTTTGATCCAGGTGGATCTCAACACTCTAAAAATTCAATTGTTCTAGTTTCCCTCAAAATCAACACCATGTCAAAATGCTCAAGAAATTGGACTCAATGCCACTTGAATGGGCAAAAAAGTTCATATGTCAAAGTTATGGCTAGTCAAAGTTTAGTCAAAGCTTGCAACCAAGCAAGTATTTTTAGGTGAAAATTTGATCATCTAAAAATTCATCAAAATTGACATCAAAATGAAGAGCTCATTACCATGATCCGAACGTTTCTTGTTTCATAGAAAGCAGAGCACACATGAAAAAGATATGGCTAGTCAAATTTGAAGGTTGAATGGATGCTAGCATGGTAGTTGACTGGATGTTGACATGGTATGTAAAGACCCACACTTCCTTGAACCAAAAAATTCACTAATTTTTTTTTTTCTTAAAGTAAATCCTTTAATGTCTTTCTCAATTAGTTGTATACTTAGGAACTTCTATCCATACGAGATAGACATCTATCCTAAGGTCTTCTATGGATTGTTCCAAGTTGTTGATCTTATCCCTTTGTTCAGTTAGCAAATTTATTATGGCCTCCACCCCTATTTCTTTATTTCTTTGCTCCTACTCTTGGGAAATGCTAGATTGGGTTACCCTTCTTCTTGCCATCTAGAATTTCCTGGAAAATTCAAATTCCTAAAATCAAAATTGGATTCAAAAATTTGTTGTAGATTTTCTATCTCAATACTATCCAACTTACTCAAAATATTTTTATGTTAATCAAGTTGTAGTGAGCTCAATGCCTAGTCTTTGAACCTTTGCTCTGATACCATATGTAAAGACCCACACTTCCTTGAACCAAAAATTTTACTAATTTTTTTTTTGTAAGTAAATCCCTTAATGTCTTTCTCAATTAGTTGTATACTTAGGAACTTCTATCCATATGGGATAGACATCTATCCATCTAGGATAGGCATCTAACCATACGGGTTAGGATAATGTCCATACAGAACCAAGACTCATCTATCCATCCGGGATAGGCATATAACCTTTCGGATTAGGTTAATGTCCATTTGGGGACCAAGATCTATCTATCTAAATAATATAGACATCTAACCACATGGGTTAGAAAATGCTTTGGCCAGAGACTTAGACTCATCAGGACCATCCGGGTCCCGAGTCACTCTCTAAAGACTACACTCCCCTACTAGGAGTACACCGAGGTCAACGTCCATAGGCGTATGTGAGATAATAATAAAGCTTGAGTCCCGCCTTGGAATTTGGCCTAAAGCCTCGAGGAATCAAGCGAATCCATCCAGGATTCCCTCTGAGTATAACAAGTAATCTCTAACTTCAATTTTAATATTTATTTATCTTTCTTTATCTTAAGGTATCTTAACAAGGCCAATAAGGTAAACACCCTTAACCAATCCTAAATTCCCACCCCGAGCGCCTGCATACTAGGGAAAACTCTGTCCCTAGATTGCCTACATACACCGTTTCAGTACGGGATCAAGGCGTACAATATCTAGTTTTGTTTTCTAATCTATTGTTGGATGTAAACTATTTTGTGGGTACGTGACCCTTTCTAGGGCCATTGCCCCAAACAGTTTCTCTTCGGTTACTACCCACATAAGACAACATATAAACCATAAAGATTCATGGTGATCCTTTGCTTGTTTCCTAATTCATCTATGTCCTAAATTCCTATAAGACACGTCACTCTTTCCCGTTGAAAAAATCATCAAAGATAAAAGAATTAAAAAGTCAATTTACATGCCCAAACCCTATTGGGATTTTCTATGATTTTCACTAGTGGATGTAAGTCCATTATAGAATTATCTTTTTTTTAGATTATCGATCTAAGAGGGATTTCCCACCCCTTGGATTTTAACTCCAAAAATGTTCCTTATTACTCCCGGGTGATTTATAGGGACGATGTCACAGACGCCGTTGTTGCAGCTTTATTAGGCTATAAGTGCAGTAACTCAAGCATGATGACATTACCCGTAAACGTGAGTCAGAGGCACCGTTAATACCGAACGCTGCTAGTTTTTATGTTTTCCTCCTCTTATTTAAGTTTTCTATCTAAGAAGAAATTAAATGCATTATCAATAATAAGAAAAGTAGCTTATGCACATAAACCAAATGAAATATAAAAACTTTATACCTTCTTGCTAAGGAAGTAAAATTAAATGAGCTTACTAAATAAAAAAACTATTTATTCACGTATATTTGCTAGAAAAAAGTAGTACATCTACTTACATCCTATGAAGGTATAAATTTTGTAACAATGAATTAAATAGTCAAATCCATTTATGAAATAAAAATATTTAAACATAAAGTTAAATTCTTCAAGATGGGTGATCTAATTTATAGATGGTATGAATCTAATTATTTTGCAATGTTAGTATTTTCTAGAAAGAAAATTTGAATCTATTCGTATAGTCTATGTCATAGAATAAGTAGTTTTGATTTAAATTGCATGACACTAATATTTTCAAGATAAAAATTCATCTAAGATAGCATAAATAATTCCAACTCAAAGAGACTTCATGGCATAATCTATTGTTTCAAGACAAAAAGTTTATTAATTTTGGTTGCATAAATAATCCAACTAAAAAGAGACTTGATTTTAATTGTATAAGTTATTTCACTAATTCCTTAGATAGATAAACCAATACAATGTTTTAATAAGAGCCTTGATTTTTAATTGTATAAGTTATACTACTAATGCCTCAAGATTTATGATCTATCTAAAGAAGGTTTGCATTAATTTGCATAAGTTTATTCTTGATAATATTCTATAATTACATAATTATTTATTCACTATGACCTTGTTGTAATTAAATGAGTCAACCTTGTTTTAAGAAAAAAATTGAATCTATTTGTATATTGAGGGAGAAAATTAATTTAAAGAATAACCATGATATTTAATTTTATTGTAAATATATTAAATCAGAACTATGATGTGCTATAAACCTTAAATCCCAAGAAAAATAAATTTATTACATGGAGAGAGAGTTGCAATAAATCTAAGAGCTAAGTTTGTGGCATAACAAGAAGAAATTGATTAAAGATATGTTATTAATGCCGTAAGTTAGATAGTATTTTATAAATTTAAGCTTATAATTTAATGTCTAATGGTCATAATTATTATTAGAGTTGTAATTATTGTCATAAAAATATAGTATTTCCATAAGATGTAAATGTTGTCATTCCTCTATTTTAAAATTTTTATAACTAAATCCATACTCATAGTTTATCATTATTTTATGAAGAAGAGAGATATATTATAAGTCTATTAATTATATTCAACATTAACTAGTAACCATTTCCATATTTTTTCAAAGGAAATTAAATACTATCTCATAGAACCATAGTTTGGGCTAAATCTTCATCAATCATCGATGTTAGTTAATTTATTGTCTTGCTAAGTTAGGATAACATTATTAAAATTAAGAAGTTTATAGATTTTTTTTTTTCATTTAATGAATAAACTAACCCTTTGATAGTTAATTAGACTGAATATTTTATTATTTAATCTATTCAATTGATACCGTTTTTAAAAAAAAAAAAATCTATCAATTTAATTATTTTCAAAGAACAATCTTATTTCATTTGAGAATTAAATGAATATTAATTAAATGTTATAAAGAACTTGGATACAAAAGCACATATGTATTTTAACACTAATAAAATAATAATTCATTTATTTATAAATTTTATTTTATAAAAATTGATTTATATTTGTAATAACATTAACCGGATTAAAGGAAAATAATTTCTTTGTAAATATACATAAATGAGAATAAATATATTGATTTAAAGAAGAAAAATAAAATAGGAATAATAATAGTAGAAAGATTAGTTCCATTCTAGATTTAGTTGGAAAATAAAAATAAAAATAAATAAAGAATAGATTGATTTTACAACAAGGATAAGAAATAGAGTAATGGATTGATTCTAGCAAATTTTCTAGATTTAATTAGTTATTCTAAAAGCAAATCAAAGTAAAAAAAACCTGGATGTTGATGGAGTTGCAACAAATCTTCTCTTTGTGTCTTTTTTAACTTGATTCTTCCTTCTTCAATCTTATCCTTCTTCAAAATGATAGCATAAAAATACCACTCATGTGTTGTTGATGAAAGAAGAAATGGCTTCAATTTATAGACTTGAGAGGATGTAAATGGAGGGTTAAGATTAGAGATTGATTCAACAGCTAGGATTGTTTGAGAAGGTGGGGTTTGGATTGATAGTCTCACCTTGTGACAAGTGTCACAAGAAGGGGGCTTTAAAAATAGGACCACATGACATGGGGAGAGGAGCCAAGGGTGCTCACACATGTGTGAGCACACTTTGAAAAATGTGGATATGACAAGTCCCCATACCTTTCCCAAGACCATAAAACTCGTCACTCCTCTTTAAGTGAGTTTTAGGGGTTCATACTTTGCCCAAAAGACCATATTATGTTTTCAATAAGCTTCCACCCCATAGGTACTTACCTTGGGGGTTCATTTTTACCCTAAAGTCAATAGAACAAGCCCAAATAACCATATGAAAGAGAATTATAATATTAAAATACAAATTTTGATTTGTAAGCACACCTTGGGTAGATGGGATGTTGCCATGTCTATGACATATAAAAGAGAGGGTGGCTTGATAATAACATGTCTATGACATGTAAGGGAGAGTGGTTTGACCATGTGTGAGCACACATAGAGAAGCCAAATGGCTAAAAGAGGAAATATTACATGCATGGTGTGAACTCTCACACAAGGGTGAGTGGGGATGAGTTGTATGGTGATAGTGACTTGTGCATGCAAGTTACATGTGAGTAAAATTAGAATGAATTTTTAAATTTTAAAAAAATGATAATGAAGATTAATTAATTAATTAATTTAGGATTAACTAATTAATGGATTATGAAGGATAGTGACATCTCCCTAATCATGATTAATTAGATTAAATGATGTATTATATTAATTAATGTGACTTATGAAAGTGGTTAATTTTATTAATAATAGGTTATTCTAATCAATAATGCTTAGGATAGGATGATAACACTTGTTACCTAATTACTTAATTTTTATTTTTTTAATACCATATTCTAAAATTATTAATGAAACACTTATTTATTAGTATTGTTAACTTTTATTTGTTTTTTTTAGGAGTGTGTTTTTTTTTTTTTAATTTATTTATTTATTTCTTTATTTAATCTCTACATTTTTCACACATAAATTAATTGTATAAAAGCACTTACATAATATTACCACACAAAATTATAATATGTCTAAAGTTTTAACAAAAAGAGGGTCATGACATCCTCCCCTCCTTAATTTGTGCATCGTCCCGATGCACACAATACTAAGATAAGAAGTTTCATGTTAAAAGTTTCAAAACAAAAAAGGAAATAATTGTTGCATTTCGTTTGTATCTTCCCATGTAGCATTCCCCTCATCATACTGATCCCATTGTACTTTGCATTGATTAATCTCTCTATTGCGCAATTGGTACTGGCACGTCTCCAAGATTCTGTATGGCTCTATCATTATTTCCCCTGTTTCTTGGACCTGTAAGGCATTCCAATCCAAAATATGTTTTTCATCAGGTATGTACTTTTTAAGAAGAGAGACATGGAATACATCATGGATTCGGATCAATTGGGGAGGTAAGGCCAATCGGTAAGAAACTCGATTTTTTTTTTTAAGATTTCAAAAGGCCCAACATAGCGAGGTGCTAGTTTTGTTTTCTTCCCAAATCTTATGGAACTTTTGTGAAGTTTAACCCTTAGGAAAACTCTTTCCCCCACTTCAAATTCCCTTAGAAATCTATTTTTATTTGCATAGCTCTTTTGTCTATCAGAGGCTACTTTTAACCTTTGCCTTATTTCCTTAGTTTTTCTTTCCATTTCCTTTAATATGTCTGGACCAATTATTATTCTATCTTCAAGACTGTCCCAACTTAAAGGTGTACAACAAGGTCTACCATAAAGTGCTTCAAAATGAGCCATTCCTAAAGAAGTTTGGAAGGTATTGTTGTAAGCAAACTCTACAAGCGGTAGGTACTCTTCCCATTTCCTTTGTTGGTCCATACAATACATCCTTAGTAAGTCCTCTACAATTTGATTTGTCCTTTTTGTTTGCCCATCAGTTTCAAGATGATATGCTGAGCTAAAATTTAATTGAGTACCCAAGGCTGACTAGAGAGTTGTCCAAAACCTTGAGGTGAATCTTGCATCTCTATCTAATATGATCTTCTCAGGTATTCCATGTAACCTAAATACTTCCTTCACAAAGCGTTTTGCTAAGGTAGGAGCATCATCAGTTAAATCCCCTGGTATAAAGTGGGCCACCTTAGTGAGTTTGTCAATTACCACCATTATTGCATCAAGTCTATAAGGTGTCATTGGTAGCCCCTGTATAAAATCCATGCTAATAACTTGCCATTTATGGTGGGGTATATCATGTGGGTACAATAGACTTGCTGGATGGTTATGTTCTGCTTTTACCCTTTGACATTATAAACATTTAGCCACGAAATGAACAATGTCATTTTTCATCCCTTGCCAAAAATACAATTTCTTTAGATCTGAATAAATTTTATTAACTCCAGGGTGTCCTGAATAAGGAGTGTTGTGAGCCTCAATTAGAACTATATTTATCAACCCACTTAGGTTGGGAACATATATTCTCTTATTATACCTCAATAGCCCTTCTTGATCAAGAGTGTACCCTTCAACCTTAGGATTTGTTGGATCATTTTCCAAGATTAGCTTGACTTGCTCATACCATGGGTCTTGTTTTTGCTCTTCCTTTATTTTCTCCTTGAATTAAGTCTTGAAAGTAGTCATGGTTAGCACGTGTCTCCTTCTACTTAAAGCATCTGCTACCCTATTTTCCTTTCCCTTAATATATTCTATTTCAAAGTCATATTCACTTAGAAATTCTAGCCATATCCTTTGCCTTGCATTCAAGTGAGGTTGAGTAAAAATATATTTAAGTCCTTGATTATCCGTTTTTAGCTCAAAGGGCTTCCCAAGCAAAAAGTGTCTCCTTTTTTTAAGGCATGAACAATAGCTGCTATCTCTAAATCATGGGGGGCATAGTTTAATTCATGAGTTTTCAACTTTCTAGATTCATAAGCCACTACTCCTTCATCTTGCATAAGAACTCCCCCTAATCCTTCGATAGATGCATCTGTTACCACTGTGAAATGTCCATTTGGATCTGGAACCCTTAAGATAGGTGATGTAGTTAACTTTTCCTTTAAAATTTGAAATGCTTTATCACTTTGTTCTATCCACATAAACTTTTTATTCTTCCTTTGTAATGATGTGATAGGATTTTCAATCTTAGAGAATCCCTCTACAAACCTTCGATAATACCCTGCTAAACCCATAAAGCTTCTCACTTCTGACACATTTTTAGGAATTGGCCATTCCACTATTGCCTTAATCTTTTCTGGATCAACTGCTATTCCTTCTTTAGATATAATGTGACCAAGGTAATGGATTTTCCTTTCAAAGAAGGCACATTTTGACAATTTCCCATATAATTTATGTTCCTTCAATCTTTGCAAGACCAGTTGTAGGTGAGCTAAATGTTCTTCTTCATTTCTAGAATAAATTAATATGTCATCCAAAAACACCAAGACAAATTTGTCCAAGAAATCATGGAACACACTATTCATTAGGTTCATGAAAGCAACTGGGGCATTAGTCACACCAAAAGGTACAACCGTGAATTCGCAATGCCCATATCTTGTTCTAAAGGCTATTTTTGAGATATCCTCCTCCTTAATTCTTAATTGATGATAGCCTGATCGTAAATCTATCTTGGAGAATACTGCTGCTCCCTTCATTTGGTGAAAAAGGTCTTCAATTCGAGGTAATGGATACCTATTCTTTATTGTGACCTTGTTTAGCATTCTATAATCAATACACAACTTTAGAGTTCCATCCTTCTTCTTAACAAACAAGACTGGTGCTCCCCAAGGGGACACACTTGGCCTAATTAAACCCTTCCCCAGAAGTTCTTCCAATTGCATTTTAAGTTCCTGTAATTCTATAGTATTCATTCTGTAAGGTGCCCTTGACACTGGTTCACCCCCTGGTAAGATGTCAATGGAGAAATCAAATTTTCTTTTTGGGGGTAATCCTGGTAATTCTTCTGGAAATACATCCTTATATTTTTGTAAAAAGGGGAAGTTTTCAAAGTTTGGAGTATTTCCTTCTTCATTCTCATCAAAACTTACTAAGTATATTTGAGCTCCTCTTCTTCTTTCCTTCTTTAATTGCATTGCTGAGATGGTTTCTGCATTTATAGGTTCAAATTTTCCTTGTATTTTGACCCTTCTTCCCTCATCATTGTATCACTCAACCACTTTATTGTAGCAATCTACATTAGCTTGGTGATGTGTTAGCCAACTCATCCCAATAATTACATCATATACTCCTAGGGGAGCCACATAAAGGTCTACTGTTGTTTCAAATTCAGGAAATTGCACCCTTGCCTTTGATAAATATTTGGTTACTTCCCTAGTTTCCTTATCCCCATACTGAACTATCCATGATGATTCCATATGGTTAACTCTTAGTGTTAACTTCCTTACTAATTCTGGTGAAATGAAACATTCAGATGACCCAGTGTCGACAAGAATTGAAATTGGTTGGTTGAAGAGGGTACCTGTGGTTTCTATGGGAACATTCTGGAATCTTGTCCTTCAATTTCTAACTGCTGCATGAATCCTTTGTTGTGGTCCTTGTTGGGGTTGGTTGTTTCTTATTTGACCTTGCATCCTTGGGCAATCTCTAGCATAATGATTTCCTCCACACATAAAACACCCGCCTGGTGGTCCTTGTTTAACTTGGTTCCTAGGAGGATTATTCCTTGCTTCATTGTTCCTTGGTGGATAAGTTGCCTTGTTAAAATTTAATTGATTATTCCTGTTATAATTGTCCTTGTTGTTCTTGTATCCATTTCTTGGATTCTGATTTGGTGGTGGTCTTCTTTCTGATGCATTATTCCTTTGGTTTTTGTTGACATTGGGGTTTCCCTTGAACTCATGTTTCCTCTTATTGTTAAAGTTTTGTCTTGCTACTACTAGGGCTTGCACCTTCCTTTCTTGTTTAAGAGACTTTTCTAATACCTCATTCATGTTCCCAGGTCCATGCATATCTACCTCTGCCCCTATGTTGGTATTTAGTCCCAATATGAATTTCCTTGCTTGGCTCTTTTCATCTTTCTGATACATTGGCACATATTTCAATAATTTGGCAAACCTATCCCAATATTGTTAAACTGTTAGGGTCCCTTATCGGAGGTTGTGGAATTCTGCCATTTTTTCATCAAAGAATAACTATGGTAACCACTTTTTACGAAAAAGATGAACAAATTTTTCCCATGTGATTGTGTCCTTATTGTAACCGTTTTGTTCCTTAGCATTCGTCCACCAACTGGCTGCCTCCCCAATGAGTTGATAAGATCCCCATAAAGCCTTAGTGGTTTCACTAAAATCCCTTAACTCAAAGTATTTTTCCATTTCATTCAACCAATTTTCTGCCCCTTCACCTATCTATTTCCCATCAAATTTTGGTGGAGTGATTTTCTTTAGATCCTTTGATAATTCCATTATGTCATTCCCCCTTCTTACTTCTACTTCATTTCCTTGATTGCTCCCAAGATTCTCCCTTTCTTGTTCACCCCTGTTTTCAATATTGTTTTGCCTTGACCTAAAGTCTTCTATGGATTGTTCCAAGTTGTTGATCTTATCCCTTTGTTCAGTTAGCAAATTTATTATGGCCTCCACCCCTGTTTCTTTATTTCTTTGCTCCTGCTCTTGGGAAATGCTAGCTTGGGTTACCCTTCTTCTTGCCATCTAGAATTTCCTGGAAAATTCAAATTCCTAAAATCAAAATTGGATTCAAAAAATTGTTGTAGATTTTCTATCTCAATACTATCCAACTTACTCAAAATATTTTTATGTTAATCAAATTGTAGTGAGTTCAACACCTAGTCTTTGAACCTTTGCTCTGATACCACATGTAAAGACCCACACTTCCTTAAACCAAAAATTTCACTAATTTTTTTTTTTTTTTAAGTAAATCCATTAATGTCTTTCTCAATTAGTTGTATACTTAGGAACTTCTATCCATACGGGATAGACATCTATCCATCCAAGATAGGCATCTAACCATATGGGTTAGGATAATGTCCATAGGGGACCAAGACTCATCTATCCATCTGGGATAGGCATATAACCTTTCGGGTTAGGTTAATGTCCATTTGGGGACCAAGATATATCTATCTAAATAATGTAGACATCTAACCACATGGGTTAGAAAATGCTCCGGTCAGAGACTTAGACTCATCAGGACCACCGGGTCCCGAGTCACTCTCTAAAGACTACACTCCCCTACTAGGAGTGCACCGAGGTCAACGTCCTTAGGAGTATGTGAGATAATAATAAAGCTTGAGTCCCGCCTCAGAATTTGGCCTAAAGCCTTGAGGAATCAAGCGAATCCATCTGGAATTCCCTCTGAGTATAACAAGTAATCTCTCACTTCAATTTTAATATTTATTTATCTTTCTTTATCTTAAGGTATCTTAACAAGGCCAATAAGGTAAACACCCTTAACCAATCCTAAATTCCCACCCCGAGCACCTACGTACTAGGGAAAACTCCATCCCTAGACTGCCTACATACACCGTTTTAGTACAGGATCAATGTGTATAATATCTAGTTCTATTTTCTAATCTACTGTTGGATGTAAACTATTTTGTGGGTACGTGACCCTTTCTAGGGCCATTGCCCCAGATAGTTTCTCTTCAGTTACTACCTACATAAGACAACATATAAAGCATAAAGATTCATGGTGATCCTTTGCTTGTTTCCTAATTCATCTATGTCCTAAATTCCTATAAGACACGTCACTCTTTCCCATTGAACAAATCATCAAAGATAAAAGAATTAAAAAGTTAATTTACATGCCCAAACCCTATTGGGGTTTTCTATGATTTTCACTGGTGGATGTAAGTCCATTATAGTATTATCTTTTTTTTAGATTATCGATCCAAGAGGGATTTCCCACCCCTTGGATTTTAACTCCAAAAATATTCCTTATTACTCCCCAGTGATTTATAGGGACGATGCCACATATGCCGTTGTTGCAGCTTTATTAGGCTATAAGTGCAGTAACTCAAGCGCGACGACATTACCCGTAAACGTGAGTCAGAGGCACTGTTAATACCGAACGTTGCTAGTTTTTATGTTTTCCTCCTCTTATTTAAGTTTTATATCTAAGAAGAAATTAAATGCATTATCAATAATAAGAAAAGTAGCTTATGCACATAAACCAAATGAAATATAAAAACTTTATACCTTCTTGCTAAGAAATAAAATTAAATGAGCTTACTAAATAAAAAAAACTATTTATTCAAGTATATTTGCTAGAAAGAAGTAGTACATCTACTTACATCCTATGAAGGTATAAATTTTGTAACAATGAATTGAATATTCAAATCCATTTATGAAATAAAAATATTTAAACATAAAGTTAAATTCTTCAAGATGGGTGATCTAATTTATAGATGGTATGAATCTAATTATTTTGCAATGTTAGTATTTTCTAGAAAGAAAATTTGAATCTATTCGTATAGTCTATGTCATAGAATAAGTAGTTTTGATTTAAATTGCATGACACTAATATTTTCAAGATAAAAATTCATCTAAGATAGCATAAATAATTCCAACTCAAAGAGACTTCATGGCATAATCTATTGTTTTAAGACAAAAAGTTTATTAATTTTGGTTGCCTAAATAATCCAACTAAAAAGAGACTTGATTTTAATTGTATAAGTTATTTCACTAATTCCTTAGATAGATAAACCAATACAATGTTTTAATAAGAGCCTTGATTTTTAATTGTATAAGTTATACTACTAATGCCTCAAAATTTATGATCTATCTAAAGAAGGTTTGCATTAATTTGCATAAGTTTATTCTTGATAATATTCTATAATTACATAATTATTTATTCACTATGACCTTGTTGTAATTAAATGAGTCAACCTTGTTTTAGGAAAAACTGAATCTATTTGTATATTGAGGGAGAAAATTAATTTAAAGAATAACCATGATATTTAATTTTATTGTAAATATATTAAATCAGAACTATGATGTGCTATAAACCTTAAATCCCATGAAAATAAATTTATTACATGGAGAGAGAGTTACAATAAATCTAAGAGCTAAGTTTGTGGCATAACAAAAAGAAATTGATTAAAGATATGTTATTAATGCCTTAAGTTAGATAGTATTTTATAAATTTAAGCTTATAATTTAATGTCTAATAGTCATAATTATTATTATAGAGTTGTAATTATTGTCATAAAAATATAGTATTTCCATAAGATGTAAATGTTGTCATTCCTCTATTTTAAAATTTCTATAACTAAATCCATACTCATAGTTTATCATTATTTTATGAAGAGAAATATATTATAAGTCCATTAATTATATTCAACATTAGCTAGTAACTATTTCCATATTTTTTCAAAGGAAATTAAATACTATATCATAGAACCATAGTTTGGGCTAAATCTTCATCAATCATCGATGTTAGTTAATTTATTGTCTTGCTAAGTTAGGATAATATTATTAAAATTAAGAAGTTTATAGATTTTTTTTTTCATTTAATGAATAAACCCACCATTTGATAGTTAATTAAACCGGATATTTTATTATTTAATCTATCCAATTGATACCCCTTTTTTTAAAAAAAAATTCTATCAATTTAATTATTTTCAAAGAACAATCTTATTTCATTTGAGAATTAAATGAATATTAATTAAATGTTATAAAGAACTTGAATACAAAAGCACATATGTATTTTAACACTAATAAAATAATAATTCATTTATTTATAAATTTTATTTTATAAAAATTGATTTATATTTGTAATAACATTAACTAGATTAAAGGAAAACAATTTCTTTGTAAATAAACATAAATGAGAATAAATATATTGATTTAAAGAAGAAAAATAAAATAGGAATAATAATAGTAGAAAGATTAGTTCCATTCTAGATTTAGTTGGAAAATAAAAATAAAAATAAATAAAGAATAGATTGATTTTACAACAAGGATAAGAAATAGAGTAATAGATTGATTCTAGCAAATTTTCTATATTTAATTAGTTATTCTAAAAGTAAATCAAAGTAAAGAAAACCTGGATGTTGATGGAGTTGCAACAAATCTTCTCTTTGTGTCTTCTTCAACTTGATGTTTCCTCCTTCAATCCTATCCTTTTTCAAAATGATAGCATAAAAATAACATTCATGTGTTGTTGATGAGAGAAGAAATGGCTTCAATTTATAGACTTGAGAGGAGGTAAATGGAGGGTCAAGATTAGAGATTGATTCAACGGCTAGGATTGTTTGAGAAGGTGGGGTTTGGATTGATAGTCTCACCTTGTGACAAGTGTCACAAGAAGGGGGCTTTAAAAATAGGACCACATGGCATGGGGAAAGGAGCCAAGGGTGCTCACACACTTTGGAAAAGGTGGATATGACAAGTCCCCACACTTTTCCCAAGACCATAAAACTTGTCACTCCTCTTTAAGTGACTTTTTAGTGGTTCATACTTTGCCCAAAAAGCCATATTATGTTTTCAATAAGCTTCCACCCCATAGGTACTTACCCTGGGGGTTCATTTTTACCCTAAAGTCAATAGAACAAGCCTAAATAACCATATGAATTCTAATATTAAAATACAAATTTTGATTTATGAGCACACCTTGGGAAGATGGGATGTTGACATGTCTATGACATAAAAAAGAGGGTGGCTTGATAATAACATGTCTATGACATGTAAGGGAGGGTGGCTTGACCATGTGTGAGCACACACGGGGAAGCCAAATGGCTAAAAGAGGAAAGGTCACATGCATGGTGTGAATTCTCACACAAGGGTGAGTGGGGATGAGTTGTAAGGTGATAGTGACTTGTGCATGCAAGTTACATGTGAGTAAAATTAGAATGAATTTTTAAATTTGAAAATAATAATAATGAAGATTAATTAATCAATTAATTTAGGATTAACTAATTAATGGATTATGAAGGATAGTGACATCTCCCTAATCACAATTAATTAGATTAAATGATGTATTATATTAATTAATGTGACTTATGAAAGTGGTTAATTTTATTAATAATAGGTTATTCTAATCAATAATGCTTAGGATAGGATGATAACACTTGTTACCTAATTACTTAATTTTTATTTTTTTAATACCATATGCTGAAAGTATTAATGAAACAATTATTTATTAATATTGTTAACTTTTATTTGTTCCTTTTTAGGAGTGTGTATTTAATAATTTTTTTTTTTTATTTGTTTTATTTATTTATTTAATCTCTACGTTCTTCACACATAAATTAATTGTATAAAACCACTTACATAATATTACCACACAAAATTATAATATGTCTAAAGTTTTAACAAAAAGAGGGTCATGACATGGTAAGTGTAGGTCATGTGGAAAAATTTTGGATCCCGCTCACTAAATTCATGTACCACCACTACACCATGCTTTATTTTTGAGAAATAAAGTGGTGGAGGTTTATTTTATTTCACAAAATCCATTTGGTGGGATCGGATTTTGTGGGATCCCAAGCGGATTTGGTTGGATTTAAAGGCAACAAATTAAAACCAAACCTCCTAAAAGTTAAAAAATTAAGCCCTTTAAAACAATAATGAATAAGCCCAAATTTATAACTAAAATAACCTTTAATGGTTATTAAATAAAAGATAAAATAATCTAATGAATAAAAAACAAACACCCAAACCAAGATATCTCATGAATGAAAAATGATAAGGTCTTAAAAAACAAATTAAATTGGTTTTTAATGGGGATAGTTATCATTTGATTTGTAAAATAAGGGGGGTTGGTTAAATCCTAACCTTAAAGGGGAAATGTCCAAATTTTATGGTTTTAACCATAATGGATAGATTTTTGTATAAAAGGGGATGAGAATGCAAAGGCATGGCATCCAAGAATCAAGCATCCAATTTAGATAAAAGCATTTAGAGTATGCTTTTGAGTTGATCATTCATAATCCAAGTGAGGAGATTTTGCAAGACGACCTGAGGGAAGAATTGTGATTTTGAGACTTTGTGCAAATACGTCGGAAGACTGTGGAATTTGCACTTGAAGGAGTATTGTACGATGTCCAAATTAAAGACTTCTCTCTTGTAAGATTGAAGATCCAACATTAGGTATAACCAAAGTGTTTTTTAATACTTGAATTTATTCTAGAATGGTGAATTCAGTAATGTCTAAATTATGCTTAGTATGGATTTTGTAAATGAGGCAAGACACCTTTGTATCTAGTTCACATTCATTTGTTCTTTAAGAACTAGGAATTCTTTGTTGTTATTGTTGAAGGCACTTGTTCAGTGTGGGTCCAGGAAGTTCTTGTAGGGATTGAAACTTCCTAGTAGTGACAACTTTGTATATGTAGTCAGAAGACCAGATGATGTTGTGAGCAATTTGCAGGTGACAACATTAATGGAAAATTGATCACGCTTATTGGGAAAATCTAGAGACATAGCCATGAGAGGTGAACTCCATAATCAAATGTGTCTTTGATCTTTTGGTTTTTCTTGATGACGGCTTATGTTTTAATTCCACAAATAGACTAATCAATGAGCTCAATAAATTGATGGATTGAGTTTTCATATCGAATTCAAACATTAATTAAAGATCTTGGCACAAATTTTGAATTGAGTAAGTTAAGCAATTGATTTCAAATATGATAAATGAAGAACTTAGTTGAGTAAGCACACTCTAGAGTTTTTGAGAATAAATTCTTTTCGAAAGCCCAAAGGATCTCAATGTAGAAGGTACCTATGGTAGCATGACCAAAATAGGGAAGAAAAGGAAGAGTGTTGTTAAGAAAGGTGTAGAAGAAAGTGAGCTTGAACATGAGCATGAAAGAATAAATATTCAGACAGCTTTGGAAGAATTGTAGAAGGCTATTCCAATGCTAATTTTGATTCATCTACTTCTGTTGTGGAGAATCATAGTAGCGTGATTAATTATTTGAAGGTATACATCTTTGGACTAGAAATGTCTGTTGGAATTAGGTCTAATGAAGGAAATTTGGAAGATATCAAAGGAAAATATGTGAATGCACATAGCCGTGTAATGGAGGAATTGGAGAATGTATAAGGTTATGAAAAAGAGGCACATGAACTACTTTATTTTTTCCTATATTTGTCTGGAAATACACTGGATATGAGAAATGAGATAGGGATGAGTGAGTCTCGGTTGAGCACTCAGGAAGATACATATAGGTTAGTAGAAGATAAAGATAATTAGAGGTGGTCTAACATTGTGTAGCTTTAGGACAAATTCTTCTCTCTATAGGATTGAATGATAGAAGTTATCAAGAAATTTGTGGCACTCAAAGACATGATTAAACTTAGACATACTTTTGTGTCTAGTTCTCTTGGCTATATTGGTGAATTATCAGAGATTAGTCTTAGTCCCAATACTTTAACAGATGGTGTAGAGTCCTTAACTAAACTTGAGCTATTTTACAAAACTCTCATCAGTGCAAAATGTTCATGGGAAGAAGGAAAAACGTCATGGAAGGCTATCTTGGAGAGTCTCATAGGTTCTTCTTCATATTAATTGAAGGTTGTGTTCATATTGTTTTGGTTACATTTTGATGCATATTTACATATATACCGAACCCCTTCCTTTGTCATTGATGTCAAAGGGGGAGAGATAAAGAGATAGCAGGACATAAGGAAATTTTTTTCTAAAGAACATTTTTGATAGGGGGAGTAGTTAGAGTATTTAGTTGTGATATACTGGAAAATGTTTTTGTTGTGCATGTTGCCATCAATTCCAAAGGGGGAGATTGTTGTAAGCTTTGCAACATGAGAATGAAGTATGGATGGTTGTGTTGGTTGTTCCTATGTTGTCATTGATATCAACATGGTGATAACTATATGGGAAGTCTTCTTGGTTTACTAGAAGTTATTCTCTATGGTAATACTCTTTTGTGATGGATCCATGTGTTTGTATTTGAGTCTGTAACTCATCGCCAGATTTGATATGACTCTAATCTCTTAACCATGTTTGCTTGACTCATTTAGATAGCTATATCCTAGATCTTGAGATGACTATTATTGTTAGCAAAAAACTATCTTTGAAAGAGTTTAACTTTGTATCCTACTATTTCTCTATGTTTGGCATACTATGTGGGAGACTCCACATTCTACTAAGGTGAACATTCTTATGTTGCAGTTTTGTTGATAGCCTCTTTGTTGGTAGTATGATGGGAAATTAATGTGTTCTTAGATCTAGAAGGTGTTTCCTTTGAGGATTATTTGTTGCTTTGGAGAATTGTGTTCTAGTCTTGGTCGACTCAGTAAATGCTATATATTATGAAGACTAGTTATGTTTTATGGATGATAGCCAACTTGGTATAATGCACTACATGGATAAATTGTTTAAATCTTATATGGTGTCGATGAAGAAGGTTTTGATTTTTTGTGTTCATCTAATCAGGCTAACCTAATTGATGGATTAGATATACTTGTATATATAAGATGAAAGATAGAATTGAGTAAGGTGTGTATGAGTGAGAAGGAGAAGTGAACACGAAAAGAGGAGAAGATCATGGCCTAAATGCTTTATCAGTTGTGATCAATACAATTTTTTTGAGTGACTATTGTGTGAGGTAGTACTTCTTATGATGAGCTTCAGTGGAACTAAACCCTGCACATTGAAGGTGTATCCTATTAGTTCAACCTTTTGGTAGTGGGCCACTATCATTGTATCTTGGTAGTTAGCCATCTTTTGTACTTAGGAAGTGAGCCTTTTTAAGGACACTAAGTCTTGGTAGTGAACCTCGTAATATTTTGTATCTGGATATAATATATTATGAATTAATCCTCACTGTGATTTTTCCCATTTGGGGTTTTCCACATGAAAATACTAGTGTTCACGTGTATGGTTACATTGACTTATTTTTATTTTCTCTCTTGTTGATTCAGTCAGAATTGTGATAATATTTAAGCGGATTTTATTATGGTTATGTGGAATATTGATTAACCCCCCTCTTATTATTCCAAATGTTCAACAATTGGTATCAAAGCTTGGTTCCTCAGAAGAATCCTAATAGCTTGAGGAAGGTCTCAAAATTTTATTATAAGAAATGTGTTCCTTCAGAAGTGGTCTCTATCAAATATTCAAAAGAAATTGAAGTTTTGAAGGATAGGTTGATAAAAGTAAAAGAGTACATTGAAAAGTTGCAAAGTAAAAGTATGGAAGCATGTGATCTATTGAATGAAGGAGAAGAATAATCTCTATCATACTGCAAAAATTGAATGAGAAGAAAAGAACTGAACAATGTTAGGAAATTGAAATTCAGAGGAAGATGAAGTTAGAAGAAGAAGCAAAAATCTTGAGATCTGATCTAGAAAAGGAAAAAAAATTAAATACAAATTTAAGATAAGCTCGAGGATGCTTGATCTATTGAATACCTCTCAAAGATTGGAAATGGATAAGAGTGGTTTAGGGTTTGAGGAAGGTCAGAGTTCTAAAGTGAAGCAATCCAATGGAAAGAGGACACGATAAAAAAATAGAAAAGTCAAGGAGTGAAGAAGCAACTCTGAAAAAATTCTAGTCAAACAATATGATGTTGAAAGGTATTTATCCTTTAATGGTATTTGTTATTCCTACAAGAAATTTGGTCATAAGGCAAAGGACTACAAAAGTAAATTGAATGATTCTCTATCATTTCCCAACAAATGTTGTAAGAGAAGGAAAAATGGATATAAAGTTAGTTTGTTGGATAAAATGGAAAATGGAAAGAAGAATATTGTTTGTTGTAAGTGTAGCAATCTGAAACAACTTGGTAGTAACAGTGGAAGAAATAAACATATTTATTTGGTGAAAAAAAATGTACAAACCTTTGATCTAGAAGAAGCAAGAAAGGAAATGAAAAGGATTTGGAGAAAGGAATCATCAATCTTATCTATGCTGACCTATGGTGTAGATAATCCCATCAATCTCTAAATAAAAGAAATGGCTAAGGGGGAGTGATCATTAGAAAATATAATAAACCCCCTCATCGGTACTTGTGTCATATCATGATAGAAGTATACTTAATGTGGTAACAAGGTTGATTTATTTTCTTAGTGGCATGTGTGAAGGATGAAGTCTACAAAATTTGAAAGAATGGAGGTGTACATATTTTTTGAGGCAATCTACTTGCAAGTTGAAGCATTTATTGCAAGATCATTCAAAATGAAAGGAATAAATTCAGATAATTTTAAAGGATTGTGTATTTTTGGAGAAGCATGCAAAGGAAGTTTAGAAAGAAATTCAAATTTTTAGAGTTTGAAGAAGATAACATAAGGATTCAAAGAGAGCTCTAGGATATCTATACATTTCTTGTCGGCATTATCAGAGGCATTCTTGTTTGCACAATCTTTCAATTTTATTGCTATGGATGACCCAAAGATTGTGAATTATGTGGATAAAGCTAGGTTGAAGAGATATTTTAGGAATGTGTTGGAAGAGTATGTCAGTGCATTCTATTGCATCCCTTCAAGAGTGTTTCCTACAAAATATATTTATGCTTATGTTTATAGTAAGATTGAAGAGAATTCGTCAGTTCAGTTGAACATGCTTTGGGAAAGTGAATTGGAAGAGAGGCATGGTGCCTATAGAATATTAGTTGAGAAAAATTTGGATGTTTGAAGGAAAGTTCCTTTGTTTAAATTTGAGAAGTATATTTGAATAGTGTTGAGTAGAATTCATGATGAATCTTTGTGGATAGATGAGGTGCATTTGATTTCCAAAGAAGTTGTTAGAGTTGTGATTGGTTTGTGTTGCTTCAGACCAGTTCCCAAACTAAAGGCTATGGATGAAAAGGAAATAATTGAGGTTGCAAGTGCGATTTCTAAAGGAAAAGAGATTGATTTGAGTTTGATTGTTAATCTGGTAATATAGTATGTTGTGATGGTCATTGGTCACAAATTTTGTATCCCTAATAATGATCTTATAGTTTCTACTATTGTGGTGCATATTATTGTTGATATGTTAACAAGAGGTATGGAATATGACTTGTGTGAATTAATTCATCTACATATTTCGAATATTTTAAATGATATCAAGAAGAGTAAGAAGAATACATTTTGGTATGGAAATTTGGTTGATTGTTTATTATTTTCCTTTTTGAGATAATTACCAGTAATAGGAAGAATAGAATGGTCAAATTCAGATCCTAGTGCTTATCAAATCAATAACTTAATGATAAATCATGGTAGTTTGGATGCGTAAGAGTCTACCCTTGCTGCATTCATTGGAAAATTTCAAATGAAGATGAACAAAAGGTTTAGGATTCCAGTAAGTGTTGTGGAAAGATACTCTGAAAGCATAAGTTTTCTTGTGTCTAAAGATTTTTGTCACATGGAAGTAGTTGAATCAAGGTTAGTTTGAATATCTGAATTGGATTATGAAGTGTCAGAGGATGAAGTTGATAAATATGCTAAAATTATTTTGGAAAGCCCTAAGTATCTCAATGTAGAAGGTACCTCTGGTAGCATGACCAGAACAGGGAAGAAAAGGAAGAGTATTGTTAAGAAAGAAGGTGTAGAATAAAGTGAGCTTGAACATGAGCATGAAAGAATAAATATTCAAAGAGATTTGGAAGAATTGCATAAGGTTATTCTTGATGCTAATTTTGATTCATCTATTTCTATTGTAGAGAATCTTTGTGGCATGATTAATTCTTTGAAGGTCTATATCTCTGAACTTGAAATGTCTACTGGAATTAGGTTTGATAAAGGAAATTTGGAAGATATCAAAGGAAAATGTGTGAATGGACATAGTCGTGTAATGAAGGAATTGGAGAATGTACAAGGTTGTGAAAAAGAGGCACAAGAACTACTTTCTTTTTTCCTAGATTGGTATGGTAGTACACTAGATATGAGAAATAAGATAAGGATGAGTGAGTCCCAATTGATCACTCAGACAGATATATACAGTTTAGCAAAAGATAAAGATAATCAAAGGTGGTCCTACATTGTCTAGCTTTTAGAATAATTCTTCTCTCTAAAGGATCAAAGGAAAGATGTTATCAAGAAATTTGTGGCACTTAGAGACATGATTAAACTTAGACATACTTCTATTTCTAGTGCTCTTGACAGTATTGGTGAATAACCAGAGATTAATCTTAGTCTGAATACTTTAATAGATGGTGTAGATTCTTTAACTAAACTTGAGCTATTTTACAAGACTCTTGTCAGTGCAAAAGGTTCATGGGAAGAAGGTAAAACATCATGGAAGGCTATCCTGGAGAGTCTCAAAGGTTCTTCTTTATGTTAATTCAAGGTTGTGTTCATATTTTTCTGGTTATATTTTGATGCATATTTAGATATATACCAAACCCCTTCCTTTCTCATTGACGTCAAAGGGGGAGAGATAAAAAGATAAAGAGATAGAGAGACAGAGAGAAAATATTTTTGTGAAGAACAATTTTGATAGGGGGAGTGGTCAGAGTATTCAATTGTAGTATACTAGAAAATGTTTTTGTCGTGGATGTTGCCATCAATGCCAAAGGGAGAGATTGTTGGAAGCTTTGCAACATGAGCATGAAGTATGGATGGTTGTGTTGGTTGTTCCTATGTTTTCGTTGATGTCAACATGGTGATAACTATATGGGAAGTCTGCTTGATTTACCATAATTTGTTCTTTGTCAATAATACTCTTTTGTGATGGATCAGTGTGTTGGTATTTGAGTCTGGAATTCACCACACGATCTGATATGACTATAATCTCTTAACCATTTTTTATTGACTCATTCAGATAGCTATATCTTGGATCTTGAGACATCTTTTATTGTGAGTAGAAATTTATCTCTAACAAATTTTGACTTTGTATCCTACTATTGCTCTGTGTTTGGCATATTGTGTGGGAGACTCCGCATTCTACTAAGGTGAACATTCTTATATTACATTTTTTTTTATAATCTCTTTGTTGGTAGTATGATGGGAAATTAATGTGTTCTCAGATATGGAAGGTGTTTTCTTTGAGGATTATTTGTTGGTTTGGAAAATTGCATTCTAGTCTTGGTTGACTCAATGAATGTAATATATTATGAAGACTAGTTATGTTTTATGGATGATAGCCCACTTGGTATAATGCACTACGTGGATAAATTGTTTAAATCTTATATGGTGTCGACGAAGAAGGTTTTGATTATTTTGTGTTCATCCTATTAGGCTGACCTAATTGATGAATAAGATATATATAAGATGAAAGATAGAAGTGAGTAAGGTGTGTATGAGCGAGAAGGAGAAGTGAATGTGAAAAAAGGAGATCATAGCCTAAATGCTTTATCAAGTGTGATTAGTACTATTTTGTTGAGTGACTACTATGTGAGGTAGTACTTCTTATTTTGAGCTTCAGTGGAACTAAACCCTACACATTGAAGGTGTATCCTATTAGTTCAACCTTTTGGCAATGAGCCACTATCATTGTATCTTGGTGGTTAGCCATCTTTTGTACTTAGGTAGTGAGCCTTTTTAAGGACAGTGAGTCTTGGCAGTGAGCTTCGTAATATTTTGTATTTAGATATAATATATTGTGAGTTAACCCTCATCGTGGCTTTTCCCATTTTAGGTTTTCCACGTAAAAATCTTGTTGTTCATGTGTATGGTTGCATTGACTTGTTTTTATGTTCTCTCTTGCTAATTTAGTCAAAATTGTGATAATTTTTAAGTGGATTTTATTATGGTCTTGTGGAATACTTATCCACCCCCCCTCTTAGTATTCTAGATGCTCAACAAAAAATCCTATGGATACTAATGACCAAAGTCCTATTAGTACAATGATATGAGTTATTGAAATCGAGCATTGTAAACAACAAACCATAATGCACATCATTGTTTATTGATTTTGTCAACCTCTATGATGATGAAACTACTAAAAATGATGAGGAAGTGCCTAATTAGTTGAAATTGTTATTTTCCTCCTCTATAAGCTTAGACGATAACAACTATGATGATCCTCCTAAACCGAGTGATTCACCATGTGGTGAACCTGGTGATTCTCCTATTACAACACTTGACATCATCCCTCTCGCTAGTGAACAAGACTGGGATGTGAATGACCTACTAGATGGTTGAATCGCATGTGCTTTACTAGTCTTTTGGCTTTCCTTTTTCTTTCTTTTTGGTTGATTGCATGTGTGTAATGTGATCCCTCACATTGTTTTATGTTTCCTCTCTATGTGCATTCCTTTATTTGTACCCACATTCTTCTATATGTCGTAAGCTTTTTTCCTTTTCATTGTTCTTTACCTTTTATGTTCATTTTTCTTTACATTTTTGTCTTGTGTTTTCCTTTTGGGGATGACGCAAGGAATCGAGACACTCATGTCTCTTCCATATTGACCTAAGAGGCTTTCCCTTTGTATTTCTTCATTTCACTTTTACATTGTCTTTTTTTCCCTTTTGGGGATGACGCAAGGCGTCAAGACATTCATGTTTCTTTCATGTTGACCCAAAAGGTTTTTCTCTATTTTCACTCTCTTTGTGTCATTCTTCCAATTCTATGTGTATTTTGGGAATGATGACAGTTCCTAGCTCTCTAATATCATTGTAGCAAAGAAAGATATTGACCTCGAATCCATAGATCCCTTATGTGTTTATGGGAGTAAACCTTCTTTTCCCCTTTTTCATGTTTGGCTTCTTTAAGTTAATTGCTCAAAGCATGGTGTTTAGCAATTTATTTAAAGTGGGGGCATACATCGGCATTATTTTGGCATTACTTTGGCATTATATTTGCATTTTCCATGTTCCTTGATGTTGTTATCTTATTTCATGCAATGTTTTTTCTCTTTGTGGTGACATTGGGAGTAATGTGCTTCAAGATTTTTTCTATCTTAGAATATTGCATTCCTCTTAGTGTTGATGCGACACATTACATTCCCTAAGTTGTGAATCTTTTATCCTTTGATTGGTCCTCTCTTGGGGACATCAGGAATAATTTCCCCTCAGATTAAGACCTCACATGAACTAAGCAAGATCCCTTTGAACATCCCTCTTTCTTCTTGCATTTTATTTTTGTACCTTATTAAAGTCATGGAGGTATGGCTTTGATATGGTTCCTTGGGGCTCACCTAGAGAACAACTAGCTTCACTAGCCCTTGTGAGTGCACATTTTATTTTTGTACCTTATTAAAGTCATGGAGGTATGGCTTTGATATGGTTCCTTGGGGCTCACATAGTGAACAAATAGCTTCACTAGCCCTTGTGAGCATGCATTTTCTTTTTCCTTGTCATAGTCATAGGGGTATGACTTTGATATGGATCTCTTAGGGATCACCTAGTGGACAACTAGCTCCACTAGCCCTTGTGAGCATGCATTTTGTTTGCATAGTGGACAACATGTTCCACTTGTAATATTTTTTGGACAAACAACCTAAACCTAGTCCATAGCACGTCGGATGGCCAGTCGAAGCTTGATTCATTGCATTTTTCTTTTTTTCTTTTTCCTTTTTCTATCTTTAATGGTGTATGCTGGTGATCTAGGTATGGCTTCATATATCATCTACAAGTGTGTTCCTTTGTTCCTATGTTGGTTTTCCATAGGATCTTGATCCTAGGGGCTTGGAAACCCTCTTTATTATTGTCATCCTATCTTACTAACATTTGTACATTTGAACCCCTCTTGATTGCATGGTTGACAACTTTAGTGTGAGTTTGAAGTATGTTCATCCTCTCACTAAAGTGGGGGCTAAATGTAGTGTAGGAAAATGCATATCCTTACATTTTCACACTATTTTGATCCTGCCTTGACTTATTTATCCTTATTTATGTCTTAATTAGTTCTATTTTTCATCCACAAGCCTAATAAATTGTATCTTTTTATGGCCAATCCCGACAAACATCAAAGGATAAATGATAATTTAATTATTTTGGTTGTGTCCTTGATTTTTTGGCTGGGAATAAAACACCACCTAGGGTTTCTTTTTCCTCCAAAGGTCGTGGGACCTTGATTTTAAAGGCACCTTAATTGGGCTCCTTTATGGAGTTTGTGCCCTGAGTTTTAAGCATCGAGACTAAGACGCCACCTAGGGTGTCTTAGTCCCCCTTAAGTTATTTTTTATATTTAATTTCAAATCTTGGCAGGATTTAGCCTCCTTTAATTAATGAATTCATATGTCAGCTTGGTGTGATGTAATTTTGGGATATTAAGCATGGATAAGTATAAATACAAGGTTCTTTCACTCATTTTTCACCAAGCAAGTTGATGAGAGCATTCCTAAGGAAATTTTATGAGATCAAGAGAATTCAAGAGCAATTCATCAAGTATTTGGATCCATCATCAAGATTCAAGCACCATGTCAAAGATATTCTTGCATCATGTGTGTTTTTGAGATAACATTTGTGATGTAGGGTTTTGATTCAAGCAAGCAATCCAAGTCAAGATCTATCAAGAACTACTTTCATTCAAGATCTACATTCAAGCTAGCCACTTCACACAAGTTTACAGATTTCATAACAAGGTTTTGGTGAGTTGCAACATAGCAATTTATTCATTCATCACTCCCCTTCATTATTCCATTTCATTCCAAGGTTTAATTACCAACAAGGAGTTTGACCAAGGAAAACCCCCATTTACTAACAATCAACAAGTTTTTCTTCTCTTGTGTGTTTGTGTTTGTAGATTTAGGTTGAATATCATTTGGAGTGGAAATTTGCAAAGTTGCATTGCAAAGTTGTCATCTTCACAGAAAGTCACCTATAGGCTAGATCTGGAAGTTTCAAGACCTAAGATCTAATAAGGAGGAAGTGCAAACCTTGGACCTTAAGACCACATTCTAAAATTGCAAAAAATTAGATCGGGACTAAGAAGACAATAAGGGCATCTTAGTCCTCCTAGAGGTATTTTTTAGAGATTTCCTTCAGATTATGTTTTGACATTCGAAGATTTTGTGTTTACCCCAAAAAATAGCAGTGGGACTAAGAATATAGTAAGGGCGTCTTAGTCCTCCCTAAAATATTTTGGTAGTATTTTTGTATTTCTAGAATCCTTATCACATTTCCAAACTTCCCAGGTACATACATCTTAATGTTTTGTTACTTAATTTTGTCATTTGCGTTCATTATTTGGCTTGTATTATTAGGTTTTGTGAGTTAAATTTTAAGTTGTATTTTCCAATATTTTTCTTGGTGGTGAACCCCTCAAAGCCTAAGGAATATTCCTAGGTCTCCCTTGTTGAGAATTGACTCACCTTTGTGTTGATAGTCAATCCAATTTTGGGATCCTAGGTTTGCTTGAATGAACCATCCTCCTTATTAGGAAAAGTACAGGATTAGGGATTCCTTTCTTGTATTGTGAGTCCCTTTCTCCCTCATTTTATCCAATGGTTCACAAAGTAACCTTGCTTATATAGGAAAGATTGCGAAGGTAGGAAATTCGAACATAATGAATGACTACCCCTCTAATTAAGGAACACTTGTTAACTCACATGGAAAGTTTTATGTGAGTGGAAAGAATGTATGCAAGAGGTGCCTCACAAAGTGAGGAAAAATGTATCAACCACATGAGGTGAGACAAAAATCTAAAAAATCCTATGTAAGATTAAGAAAATTTGAATAGGTTAAACTAGAAAGTGATTAATACTAACTATTTTTATAATAACATTATTTAAACTAACAAAGACAAGGTGGGAATTAATGATTCTATTAAGGGTGATGCTCACTATGTGGACATGACAAAGGAGAAGAAGGGATCACTAGATGTGCAGGGTGGAGTAATATAAAATATGGATAAGAAAATAGGAGAATTTCACATAAGTATCCCATAAGTGTCAAATGGTTTGGAGATGGATGGATCAAATGAGTGTGTATTCTTATAGAGGAAAATGGTTGGAATAGAGTAAAGAAGACCATGGTGGAGGTGGATGGGATAGGGTGAATCAATAAGGATATGTTTTGACTATGTATGGACTATGGAAGAGTGAAGGTAAGAAAGTCTTAGAGAGGGGGGTGATCAATGATACAGGAGGGGTCAAGAAGTAGAAAAAAGTAGACTGGATAAGGGATTATGATGTAGGGGAATACTAGATTAACCCTCAAACCTATAAAAGGTAAATGTTAGAGTTTAAAATTTTTGAGTGATAAAGGACTTGAATCTAAATCAAAACATAAGACTAATCTTGAGAAAATAAGGGCTTCACTTCATAGTTTTCCCATGTTATTGTGTCAAAAAATTTAAAAAGTAACCTTGTATAGGAGATAATTTTTTGGGTAATGACACGAGAGGTTGAATTAGCCTAAAATAATTATCCAATTAAAGGAAATAAGAATTGTAAATATACATGGATTTTTTGGGTGTGTCATCATCTTACTATTTCTAGAAATTAAGAGAAAATAAAACACACTACACTATAAATAAATTATAAAATAGCAATTGTAGGCATGGCTATTTTTAAACTTTGTTATTATGTTAAATAGACATAAATTTTTTGTAATGCAATGCAATGATATAAATACTACTGCTCTATTTATACTATCATATGGCCATAGGATATACATTGATTTGTACAATTTTTTATGCTATTGGAATTTTAGGTATTAGAATATCAATATGACACTAGGTAAGCTAATAGTTGAAAGTGGATATGTGAACCCACACAAGAAAGATATGAGTATATGGAGTGATATAGTGGACTATTCCTATAATCTCATGTGGTTTGAGTGAGGCTAATAGGTGAAGAATTTAGGTTTGTACATTTATTAGAAACTAGTTGAGGGTTGTCCTACTATGCATACATGTGATGAACCTAGGTTGAAATAGATTATTAAAAATTTCTTGAGATTAGAATATCAACATAAAATAAGGTAAAATAGTAATGGGTTATTACTAGGTCAAGACTTAATGTTTGTGAATTTATTGTAGACACCTAAAAATGGTCTGGAGAATCCAATTAATTAAATATGACTTATTTGATTAATTAATCTTAAATTCATCTACTTAGTAAATAAATAGAAATATTTATTTATATTAAGTTCATTATTAATTCTTCTATTTTATCATATTATTTTTCTCTTAATTAAATAAATAAAATTAAATACTTTGTTTTATTTAATTATTATCATTATTATTTCTTCTATACTTTATCCATTAATTCTATCTTAAATTAAATACACAGCTTCAATAATTTGTGTTATTTAATTACCTTATCACATTTCTTCTTAATTAAATAAAGATATCCTAGAATCTTTAATTTAATTATCATATTCCTTTTATTTTAATTTAATAAACACCTTCTATAGTTTGTTTTATTAAATTATTTATTCCTCTTTTGCTAAATTTAAATAAACCAAAAATATTTAAATAAATGCAAAAATCATTTACTTCTATTCACTCACCAATAAAATTAGATTTTTTAAATCTAATTAATTCAACTGTCATTCACGAGAAGAGCCTTGGAGACAAACCTCCAGGAAATTCTCTCAATCTTCTGCCCCAAATCTTTCCTCTCATCTTGCCTGGTGTTTTAATGGGGAGGAACAATCCTCCATGATCAACTCCTCCTTCTCATCTCATACCATTCAATTCTCTAGATTGAATCTCAACCTCTATTGTGTTACCCCTTCACAAATGTGTGCCGTGAAATCTATAAATATAGGTTTCTGGCTATAGGAAAAGGATCCTAATTTGTGTAATCTTACTCTGAAGGTATTCCAGGCGATCAAGCATTCAAGCAATCCAGTTTTAGGATCAATCCATCAAGCATTCAACATTTATAGTCATGGTTGCCATTACAATAGATTTGCATATTTAAATCATATAGAAATAGAATTAGCTTAATTCCATTCTTTAAGTGTCATTTCAACAATCTATTAGCTTACTTAAATCTAAGAGAAAAGTAGATTAGAGAAATCTTTAAAGTTAGAGAGCAATAGGACAGATTTCTGAAGGTTTCTGTGTTTAAAATAGTTTAAATCTCTTGAATCTTTGATGCAATGTCTTATTTAGAAGTGTAGATGAATACGTAATTTGTTTATCTCATTCATACACTTCCATTTTCGCGCCCACCGTGGGGCCTAACCCCATATTCTACAAAAAAAAAATTGTGAAAAGTGTCTTACAGGTATCGGTGTGTTTGTTTTAGCGGAACCGTGGTTTTTTATAGCACGTCGGTTGGATTCTGTAGCGCGTCGGAGAAAAACTATAGCGCGTCGGTTGTATGTTTTAGTGCGCTGCTCAAATGTTTTAGCACGCCGTGCAAACTATTTTAGCATGTCGATCTGCTGTTTTAGCACCTCAACTCTTTGTTCTTTAAATATCTTTTATCTGGATCTGATGCATCCGTGGCCAAATTTTGTTCTTTAGTCTCTTTTTGGTTAAAATTTATCAATCCTAGGATAGAAAACGGGTTAAAATTTATCAATCCTATGATAGCAAATGGATAAAAATTGATCAATCCTAGGATAGAAACTTCATTATTACTTATGGGATTAAAATTGAACATCATGCTTTTTATGGAGCAATATCTCCATATAGATTAGATAATTTGTCTTTTGGGTTTTAAAAAGTGAACAACTTCTTTGTTGTGATTGGGTGATAGGTTTATGCTCTCCCCTTGACTGGGTGCATCAGAATACCAAACTCACTTTTACTTTGCACATTTTCAAGCTTTCATTAAAACTTTTAGACAGGCCTGCTGTAGTGGAAAAAAGTACTCACCCTATTGGAATGACCTGAGTGGGGACAGCCAAAAACCATGGCATTCCAACCCACTTTAAAATTTATGTGAATTTGGGGAAACCCTCTTTCAACGGAAGTGTGCAGGATAACCATCCCCAAAATTTTTGTTCTAAAGATTGGGAGGTCTCTCGAGGGAGTTTATCCATTTGCCGCTCTGAATGGAAACCCTATCTAAGAACCTAGAAATAGAAGCATGCTTGTTAGTTCCTGAACATTGTAATACTCGGTGGTGCAGGGGCGGGGAAGAATCTACCCTCAAGCACTCACCATATAATTGCCAAGGACTATTTTCTTAGGGGATCTAGTATCCACTTTCTTCACTCTGAGTACGCACCTGGAAAAGACAAAAACACGGGTGCCCTCTAGGGGGTGACATGGCTGTGTGAGTCGACGCAATTCCAAGCTGTGGGCCGTTCGAGTATATAACGATGACCTTTTGTCTCTAGGAGTGAGTCTATTTGAACTATCTTATCTTGTTATCAAACCAGTGAAAATCAAGAAGAATCATGTTTGGTTCTTAAAACATACACTATCTGTTTATATTCGAGGATTTTGAATCAACTATTCTATTCTTGCTTGCTATGTTTTCCTTCATTAAATTCAGATAAGATCATCACAAAAATCTTCAAATCAAACACTTGTGAAATTCTCATGATTCGAGATTGGGTATCCACCAAATTTTTCAAGAAGTCTCTTATCAAACGAATCAAAAAGCCAAAGAAAACACTTGCATACAAACAACTCTTGAGAAAGCAATGATTTTTATATCAAAGCAGAAAAGTTCTACTCCAACATAGGACCTTTATTCATAGATATCACAATTTCTCTAGAGGTTATATAGATGACTATGTTGTAGCTCCCTTAGATTCACAAGCATTTTATCAAAGAAGGGCTCTTAGACAACACCACAATCATAGTCAACAAATTCGTCCAGAATACATCCCACAACTTGCCATACAATACGATACAAGACCAAGTGAATTTCATAGAGTAAGATAGTTTTCTGTGGCACCCCAAAAACATTCTGTAGTGCATCAGAACTCTATTTTAGCGCATTGTCGCTCTATTTTAGCACGTAGTGGATCTATTTTAGCGTGTCGTGCCTTTGTTTTAGTGCATTGCGCCTTTGTTTTAGCACGTCGTCTCTCTATTTTAGCGCATAGTGGATCTATTTTAGTGTGTAGTGACTCTGTTTTAGTGCGTCGAGACTCTGTTTTAGCACATCGCGTCTCTATTTTAGCACGTCGTGGCTCTGTTTTAGTGCTTCATGGCTCTATTTTAGTGCGTCGTGGCTCTGTTTTAGCGCGTCGTGGCTCTGTTTTAGCGCATAGTGGCTCTATTTTAGTGCTCCAGAAGGTCAGAAAAACAAAGAGTTAGTAGGACAGTTTGTCAGTTTTCCCACATCAAAAACAAGGTTTTATCAGTCCAAAACAGTTTTTTCCATAGTCCAAAACACTTGAATCATACCAAAAAAAAAAAGAGAAAACTTTACTATTACGCCTAGGTCTTGAAACATCTTGCAAAGTGTCCTTATCAATCATCACTAAATCTGAGATTTTTGTGTCAAAATTTCCCTATCAAGGATTTTATCATCCTTCCATCACAAAACTAGACACGACTAAATCATCTTTTAAATCAAAAAACTTCAACACTTATTAAATCAAAAATCCAAGATCAAAGTCTAGAGTAAAACTTTAACGTTTGTATGCCTATTTTCACACGATCGGCATATCAAAGACAACAACAAGAAGAAAATGAAAGAATAGTAGCCATGGCTAAAGAAAACCCTTGGGGACTATATAGCAACACTGATCCTCTCACTAATTCATAAGAGAAAGAAATAACTGCAGAAGAAATCGAGAAAGTTCAACAAGACCCTCATTTCCATAAATTTATGGAAAAGATGTTAGAGCAAGATATGGAAAAGTATCTTTTATTATTAGCTGACAAAGGTGCTAAGCTTCCTAAAGACTTTGATGTCAACCAACTCAAAGAAATGACCACACCTCAGACAACTAGTATGGAAAATCCAAATCAAATAGATGTTTTGACAAGACAAATCCAACAATTACAATTGCAGTTCCAAAATATCCAACAAGGGCCAACAAAAAGATATTCCTTACAAGAAATTTTTCCCTTATCCATTTGACCAAAGCATTAACATGATACCATTTCCACGGTATTATGAATACCCGACGTACAAAAAATACAATGGAAGAACCGATCCATTTGATCACGTACGAGAATTTAGAGCCATGAGCATAGAGTTCGCACACGAGGACTCTTACTTCGATTATTTCCAAGAAACTTAGGAAACACTTGCATGGAGTGGTTCTCTAAAATGGAACCCGGGATCCAATCTTTTGAAGAACTGATCAATAGGTTCATAACGCACTTCTCATTTAACATCCAACATGGGGTGACCTTAAAAGAACTCTACAACACCAAACAAGCAAAGGGTGAAAAGTTTATTTCCTTTCTCCAACGATGGAGAAGGCTATTTGCTAAATACCCTAGATCTATTCCTGAAGAGGAGAAGATAGAGATGTTCATTGATAACCTAGTGGATGAAATGAATTATAGATTGGACTTACAATGTCCATCTACATTTGAGCAAGTTATCGAAAAGGGACTCAAAATCGAAGAGGCTCTAATCAAAAGAGGAACAATCAAACACTTCATTGAAGGTTCAAACAATAACAATTCCTCTAACAACAACAGTGAAAAGCCAAGATTTTGGAAAAAGAATAAAAATACTGATACCATAATCAATACACACATATCCAAACCAGTATTCACCTTGACACCAACAACTACAAACAAACAAAACAATGGTCTTAATGTCAAAAAAAGTAGTGATCAAGGAAATAATAAAAAAAATGGAGAAACAAAAACCCAATCATTCCAACGACCATCCAATAAACAAAAATTCACATCATTAGGGAAATCATTGGAATCAGTCCTCAAAGAACTTTTAGATGAAAAACTTATTCAAGTACAAGAGGCTAGAAATTGGGACCCTCAAGTCAAACCATCATGGTGGAATGACTCACATTACTGTCACTACCATCAAAATAAAGGCCACATGACTGAAAATTGTTTGCAGTTAAAACATGCGGTACAAGACCTTATAGATCAAAAGAAAGTATTTGTAGAGGGGCACCAAACAAACAAAGATCATACAACATTCAAAAATCCTCTACCCAATTATCAGAAGGGAGAATCCTCTTCCACAAACAGCAAAGGTAAGAATGTTGGTTATGTTTATGACACAATGATCCTTTGTCTTTCTACTGCCAAGGAGGATGAGGAGTTATGCAATCAAATCAATCGAAACAATGACATTACACCTACTAATTTGGTACAACATATGGACAAATCTGAAAACCAAATTAATGTAATCAAACTCAAAGGGAAACAAGAGCACCAACCGGTTAATGCCACAACAAGAGCACAATACAAAGTTATATTGAAAGGAACATCATTATCATCCCAATCTATAGATCCTCCCTCCAATCAATATAATCTCATCAATCAATTACAGAAAATACCGGTGCAAATATCTATCCTGGAACTTTTAAAGATCTCCCCATCACACAAAGAGGTTCTTGAGCAAGCTCTTGTATCAACCACGGTACCTAACAATTTGGATGTATGTCAAATTCAATCTATGGTGGGACATCTATCTACACCTCATTGCCTTTCATTTTCCGAACATGATGATGTATCACTCACCCATCCACATAATTCCGCCCTTCACATTGAAGTCCTCATCCATAAACACCGTGTAAAGCGTGTCCTGATAGATGGAGGGGTTGGTTTAAATATTTGTACCTTAAAGCTGATTCATGCACTAGGATACTCAGATGAAGCCATTGATACAAGAAGAAAAATCACAATTAAAGCATATGATGAGGAAGAAAGATCCTCTAAAGGATTGATCATATTACCCATTCAAGTGGGACCTATTGTCCAAAATGTGGTTTGTCAAGTCTTAGATAGGGAACTGACATACAACATACTATTGGGACATCCTTTGATTCATGATATGCAAGCAATACCTTCCACCTATCATCAATGCCTAAAATTTCCAATCAATGCTTAGGAGGTAACAATCACAGTAGACTATAATGATACCCAAGCTTGTCATACATTGAAAACATCTCAGGATACATTAATACCTCACAATAGAGAAGTTAGCACATCAGATTCATCTAATAGTGAGAAACAACAAAGCTTCATATCAAAGTGGCTCCCAAAACAACAAAAATCACAAGAGATCAAGGTGGCACAATCTAACCCTTCAAATGTTGAAGAACAATTGGCTTCACTCTCACACCAATTCACCAACAAAGTACAGATAAGTGACAAAGGAATAAGTGAATATGATGTCATACACTCTTTCCATCTATCACAGATGTTACCCTCCTTACAAATGTATGGACAGCCATCTACAACCACACAAAAATTAGCACAATCTATAATGGCATTAGATGGCAGATTTGTAAAAGCTAGAAACTTAGATGAAGAATCAGAAGATAAGGCTATACTAAATTGGCTTTATAGGGATGAGGAAGCTTCCACTTCCATGAGTAATATCATAGAGACAAATCAATATGGAAAGGGAAAAACTATTCTGGAGAAGATGGGATATTCAGGATAGGGACCTCTTGGGTTAAGGAAACAAGGCATAACAGAACCAATCCAACCACTCATGCTCCAACATAAGGATAAAACTGGACTAGGATATACAACAGAACAAGGACCTCTTGAACAAGGGGAACAAAGTGTAACATAACCAATCCAAGTTCTCACAATTTAGCATAATAACACAAATGGGCTAGGATATACAGAGGGACAGGGCTCTCTTGAATCAAGGGAACAAGGCACAACAACACCAACCCAATCTTTAACACTTCATCAAAATGGTAGAACTGGACTAGGATACACAGAAGAAGCAAGAGCATAACTCACCAATAGAACTATGGAGTGTATTCTTCAAATGAGAGATAACTCTGAAACAGATTCAAATGAATATGAGTGGGACAACTTAACAGATGTTTCCTATGAAGATATTCAGATTGATGTTATCAAAAAGTATACCCCCAAACGTGAGGAGGGTCAAAGCTCAAGTTTTAATCCTATTGTCTTTGAAACACAAAATTTCGATGACTCAAGTGAAGATGAACAAACATTGAGTGCGATAAATGATGTAGAAGAAAATACCTTCGTAGGCATCGACATAACCACTAACAACTGGGATGACATTTCCATTCGAGCTTTCGCAATCGCTGACCTCAACCCATCTAATGATTCATTGCCTTTACTGCATCCTGAGCTTATCGAGTGGGAACCCCAACACCCCATCAATCTCCCTATTTTTGACAATGACTCAGCTATTATTAACTACCTTTGTTGTGAAGAATCTGATACTTGTTCTACCAATGCTTCTTTTAATGATTTTTTTAGGAAGGAGGGTGCCAAGCCTTTTAGTTGCAAAAGTATGGAAATAAATAATGGATCTAATGGTGAAAACCATTCTATGGCAGTATTTGATCCTAAAATAGTAAAAACAAAGAACACATCCAATGGTGAAAACCTCATTGAGGCACCAAAGGATGGAAGGCTTGACATCCTCCCACAACATTACCATGAAAGATCATCAGTGTTGGTAGAACCCACACAGTCTATTGATATTGGCACAACAGAGAAAGTAAGAATACTACACCTGGCAGCATCCATGACAGATACAGAAAAGCCAGATTTTATCAAATTCTTTGAAGAACGATGCATCAATTTTGCTTGGTCATACTCTAACATGCTAGGCTTAGACACAGATCTTATTATGCATCACTTATCTTTACCAGCTGGCACTAAACCAGTAAAACAGAAACTAAGAAAGATGCATCCACATGTTGCATTATTGGTAAAAAATGATTTAAAGAAACTACTAGATGTTGGATTTATCAGATCTATTGATTATGCTGAATGGATATCCAACATTGTACCTATTTCAAAACCAGATCACACCATTAGAATATGTACATATTTCTGGGATTTAAATAGAGCGTGTCCAAAGGATGATTTTCCTTTGCCAAACATAGACATGATTGTAGATTTAATAGCTGGCCATCAAATGCTATCACTCATGGATGGATTTTTAGGATACAATCAAATCAAAATAGCTCCTGAAGACCAAGAAAAGATAGCATTTACATGTCCATGGGGCACCTTTTTCTGGAACATCATGCCTTTTGGGTTAAAGAATTCAGGAGCTACATACCAATGAGCTATGACAACAATCTTCCATGACATGATGCACACCTTCATGGAGGACTATGTGGATGACATCTTAGCCAAATCTCACACCAGAGAAGGACATCTAGAGATACTTTCCAAAATATTTGACAGGTTGGAGAAATTTAAAGTCAGATTAAATCCCAAGAAATGTGCCTTTGGAGTAACATCAACAAAACTCCTTGGATACATAGTTTCTACAAAAGGAATTGAAGTAGATCCAGCAAAAGTAAAAGCCATTGTGGAAATGCCACCTCCTAAGAATATCAGTACATTAAGATCTCTACAAGGCCGACTACAGTCCATCAGAAGATTCATCTCTCAACTAGCAAATCGGTGTCATCCATTCAACCATCTTTTGCATAAAAATGTGTCTTTTAAATGGGATGAGTGTGAGTACTTTCAATCAAATCAAGCATTATTTAATGACACCACCAATCTTGGTGCCACCCAGTGAAGACAAGCCATTGTTGCTATATATCGCAACAACAGATATCTCTTTAGGAGCCTTGCTAGCACAAGAGGATAAGAAGGAAAGGAATAGGCAATATACTATATTAGCAGGACACTCAATGGACATGAAGTAAACTACACCTTCATTGAAAAATCATGCTTAGTAGTAGTATTTGCAACACAAAAATTGTGACACTATATGCTCACTCACACTGTCAAGCTCGTTGCAAAAATTGATCCCCTCAAGTATTTACTAAGCAAAGCAGCTTTAACAGGAAGGTTGGAAAAGTGGGTCATGCTCCTCAGTGAGTTTGACATTCAGTATGTTGAAAGGCGAGCTATCAAAGGACAAGTCATTGCCGACCAATTAGCAGAAGCTCCATTGTCAGACAGTCATCCTATGACCATGGAATTTCCTGATGCAGATATCCTCAACGTTACAACACAACCATGTCAACTCTACTTTGATGGATCCTACACACAACATGGATCAGGGGCAGGAATTTTATTTGTCACACCTCTTGGGCACACAATTCCATGATCTTACAGGCTTACCTTCCATTGCACTAACAATGTGGTAGAATATGAAGCTTTAATCCTTGGAATTAAAGTGGTTATTGACTGGAGAATCACAGAACTACAGGTATATGGAGACTCTCAATTAATCATCTATCAAGTCAACAATGATTACCAAACTAAGGATGAAACATTGATTGTATACAAGAGACTGATAGATGATCTAAGGAAATACTTCATAGATATCAAATTTGAGCAGATACCAAGATCAGAGAATAAAGCAGCAAATGCCATGGCCACAATAACATCTCTTCTACAAATGCCTGAAACACAAGATCATTATCGATTTATTGTAGAACAAGTATCAAATCCTGCATACGCAAACCCCAAATCCCAAACCATAAGCCTTTTGGATAGTGCCCAATCTTCCATTTATGGAGACATTTATACTTACCTAAAAGATAATATCTTACCGCCAGATCTTTCTCGCAACCAAAAGCACAACTTCATATGCCAATCTGCCAAACATACCATTATTTCTAACACCCTTTACCATCGAGGCCTAGATGGTACTCTTTTGCATTGTTTAGAACATAACGAATCTGCTTCTGCTTTACATGAGGTCCATGAAGGAATTTGTGGCACACATTCAAATGGATTATCTTTAGCCAAGAAACTCCTTCGTTTGGGATATTACTGGCCGCACATGGAGCAAGAATCTTATAAGTTTATTAAGAGATGTCAAAAATGTCAGATTCATGCCAATCTTATACATGCACCAGCATAGGAGCTCCATCCCTTCACAACTACATGGCCTTTCTGTCAATGGGGATTGGACTTGGTAGGGAAAATTAACCCATCTTCATCTAATGGACATAAGTTCATTATCACCGTAATAGAATATTTTACAAAATGGGTGGAGGCAGTTCCCTTAACCACAATCACTAGAAAGCAGATATCATCCTTCATACTTAATTATCTCATTTGTAGATATGGGATACCCCAGTCAATCATCACAGATAATGGCAGGCCTTTCAAGAACCAAGATGTCCAAGAGCTGTGTGAAAAGTTCCACATCCAACATCGCTTTTCAACCCCTTACTACCCTCAAGGTAATGGACAAGCAGAAGCTTCAAACAAAACAATCCTAAAGATTCTCAAGAAGACTGTAAATGAGGTAGGGCATGATTGGCACGTTTGGCTTAACCATTCTCTTTGGGTTTACAAGACTAGCATCAAAACACCAATAGGAGCTACACCATATGCTCTTGTCTATGGATCATAGGCAATATTACCTATCGAGGTAGAAATTCCATCTCTTCGAGTTTCACTAAAGGGACTCATTTTAGATGAGGATTACAGGATCTCTAGACTTCAAGAATTAGAGCTACTTGATGAACGTCAACAACAAGTTGTCAATCATTTGACAACTTATCAACAAAGAATGTCTAGGAACTATAATCACAAGGTTAAGCCTAGAGTCTTCCAGATCGGAGACTTGGTCCTACAGGAAAACCCTAAAAATCAAGCAGACAGAGAAAAGAAGGGAAAGTTTGAACCTAACTGGATAGGGCCTTATGTCATTATATCAGTCTATGGATCAGGAGTATATCGGTTGTCTACACCAGAAGGAGATATGTTGGAGGAGCCCATGAACAACATACATCTCAGGCGATTCTATACTTTAGGATACCTAGTGCACAGTTGGTAAGGTTGTCTTGATGAAAACCTGGCAAACAGGCATCATCATAAAAAAAAAAAGAAGAGAAAAAACAAAATAAACATCAGAAAATTTGTCAAAAATTCAAAAACATCAGAAAATTTGTCAAAATCCAAAAACATCAGACAATCCATGAAAATCAAAACAAAAACATTCAAAAATCACAAAACACAAAAATAGAGTTTGTATCAGTCGAACTACGTGGTCTCAGCATGTATAACGTAGGCAAGACTAATCTTTGATCAGTCCCCGAGGCCCCTAGGATAGGTCTTTAGGTTACGTTCTTTGGTCAAACATCTGAGAATATCATGCAAACATCAACACACACATTTCAACATCGATGATCTAATCTGAATAATGATTTGAAAATACATTAAGTAGAATTTGAATTGTTGTACTTTTTATTTTATCATTTGCTTATCATTTCTTTGGAGCTACTCGATGATGTATTAAACTAGAGAAGCAAGGAAGGAGAATGATACCTTTTCTTTGTTTGTTGTTTGTGAGTTAGTCATTATTATTTTGTGAATTGTCGCGAGAAGTGCTCTACCAAGTATCATGGATGACATTCCAATTCACTTAAGATAATGATTAATTCTTGTCTGTTTACACAAGAAATGCTCAGGTCATCTCAATTTAATTATACCTTGATGCTTGTGTTCGCTTGCAATATCAAATATCATGAAAGAAATACTCAGGTCATCATTGGTCTATCTCATATCATTGATGCTTGTATTCACTTTCAACATTTTTTAAAAGCTCAGTGATGATACACAACAAAATAAAAAGATTGTTGAAATGACACTTAAGTTTGCATTGATAAAATAGGTTTGCATGGTAAAAATAGATTGCATTCATAATAATACATCTGCAGAGTATTGGTTACACAAGTTACAAAGATTCATTTGCAAATAATGTTATCTTTTCTTATTAAAAGATTCAATATACTTGACACATATAATTTTCATAATGGCATGCATATAAAATCATTTCTTCATCTCATCATAAATTTCACAATAAACATCTCATTTCGTGATATCATATACACGTTATGTTTCATCATTCATTATATTTATCACATTTACATCTCACCACATTGTCATTATCATGTAGTTGCAAAATCATCATTCATTGCATACATATAGAAGGCATTTTATAATCTCATCATATATATCACATATACATACATCATTCATTTACATCTCATTTAACATATCCTACATTGCATTTCATTAGATCATACATACATCATTCATTTACATCTCATTTTACATATCATACATTGCATTTCATTAGATCATACATACATCATTCATTTACATCTCATTTTACATATCATACATTGCATTTCATTAGATCATACATACATCATTCATTTACATCTCATTTTCCATATCATACATTGCATTTCATTAGATCATACATACATCATTCATTTACATCTCATTTTACATATCATACATTGCATTTCACTAGATCATACATACATCATTCATTTACATCTCATTTTACATATCATACATTGCATTTCATTGGAAAATACATACATCATCAATATCATATCACATCATCATCAATGCATATATCCCATCTAGTATAATAAATCATCATAAAACATAAAAATTAAAATGCATCCATCACATAAATCATGTAGAACACATCATAGATCAATCAAACCGCTGCACATCATATATATCTCATCAAGTTTCAAGTATACAATGAAGTTTGAAAAGGATGAAGATGACATCATATCAAAAAATGGCTTTATATATCTCTCGAAATACATCAAAGGGTGCACACATGATCTCAAGTAGTGCTCGTACCGGAAGGAGCAGGTCTCACACCGGTATCACCACCACCACCAGCTATCCCAGGATCTCTTAGATCTCTCGGATCTCTCGAGAGAGGCTATGTCACGCCTCTACTCACTGTCCTCGAATGAGTCCTCTCTGAGCGGGACTAGGCATAACTGAATCTCTGCTCTGGGGGGCAAAGCTCATGGTATCGGCTCCTATAGAACTCAATCTCTGCACCTGCCCACATAGCCTCTCACATATAATCTACCACAGAAGTCCCATCGGCCACTCTCTACAATCTCTCTGTAGTTTCCTGTGCTGTCTCTACTATCTGTCTAGCAGTATCTCACTCTGCAATTAGGGCAGTAATCTATGCCTGTGCAGTGGTCAACTGTGCTCGTACACCTGCTAGCTAGGCCTGTGCCCGCTCTGCTAACTGTCTGGCCTCATCTCTCTCACCAATCAGAGAGGTAATTTGCATCTGTGCAGTAGCTAGTTGTGCCTGCATCTGGGCCTGAGTCTGTGCTACTAATCCCTGTGCCTGTGCTAGCTGTCCCTATAATGTCAAAATCTCAACATGCAAACCAACAACCTTTGATCGCTCTGCTAGAGAGGGAGCAACTGCCTGCCTCTTACGAGGCACACTAGTCGATGGCTCTAAGGTACCCGCTATGCTCAGTCTCCCCCCCATCTCCACTGTCATCATCACTGTTATCATCACTATCATCACTGTCACTCTCATCACTACCCTCCACATCCACATTAGTATCTACATCCTCCTCTCTCCTCCGTCTGCGACCATCGTGACCACCCCCTACAGCTGCTGGTGCTAGCTCATCTGGAATAGTAATATGGGGAGGTGGGTGTAGAGCTAGGTACTATCCATAGTCAGGAGTAATGGGTGCCTCTACAATATCTCACCGTATATCCCATGCCGATGGCTGAAGAGCACAATAACCCTCAATAAGTGCCTCATAAGGTAGGCATAGACCCCAATCACTGGAATCTATCCGGCGTCACCCATAATGAGCTACTCCCTATGGCATACACTGAACAATCCCATACTGCCTGTAGATGCGGCAAAATAGGAATCGCTCCAAAATCTTGGCGCTCTTCTCGATCAAATACATTAAGTCGGTCAAATATCCCAACTCAACATCATCCTCATCCCAGTCATCACAATCTAGATATGGACGCTAGGTCACTGTCTCCACATCATCAAGAACCCATCTCCAATAATCTAGCTTACCCATCATATGCTAGGTAGGCCTGCCTCTATAACGGAACACATAGGGTCTCGTCCCTGGTCTTGATAACACTGGCTCAGGACGCATGACAGCAATATGCTCCCATGCCCATACCTGAAGAAGTGTAGCTCTTGCTGATAAACTGTTACCTCCCAGGTACACGATCCAATGTAAATCATGATATAACTAGGCAAGCATACACATACCCCAAGCATATCTCATCATGTGTACCATCATACCCTCTAATACCTGACCCCATCCAAGTGATAGACCCTTTGACCTCTTATCAGGACAAAGGAATCCACCAATAAAGCCTACCAAAACTGAAGGAAGTGGAGCATATGAATGATACATCTCTACCCAGGGGATCCAAACTCCCACAATATGAGGATCCTAAAAGACTCTCCGAATAGAATCTATCCCACCCCGCTCCTCTGAATCATGCACAACAATCTCACCAACAAAAGGAATCTGAAGGATACGCCATACATCCTTTGGCGTCACAGTCATCTCATTGGTAGGTAAATGAAAAGTGTTGTGGTCGCTATGCCACCGCTCTGCCAATGTTGTGAGTAGACCCCGATTAAGTCTAATCTGGGGCATGTCCAACATCGAAGCTAAACCATAATCAATAATATGCTATCTCTCATCCTATGAAAGATGTGGAATCATATCTAGGGGCTAGGGGAACTACTCTCACACCTAAATAACATCTAAATCCTCATGATATCAAAAGACACATTTTTACAAATCAATACATTATCATTAGAATATCAAACATCATTTTACTCTATCTAAACTAATGATCAGATCTTACGAGTAAAAATGTTTTAAAACCTCACCTATCATGAGGTCATCAAATTATAAAAATGTGTTTATCTATCATATGATCAATTTATCAAAAGTAAACCCTCATCTATCAATCAGGTTCATTTCATCAAATTTTCAAATTATTCCTTGCCTATCATGAGGATAATTGTTATCAATCAATCAATGGATCTCGCTTATCATGAGATCGTTTACCATTTATTTAGTCAGATCAAACTAAAATGGATGGAGTGAACAACAAATCGACGAAATAAAAAATCAAGATTCACAATTTTTCATCAATCTATTTTTTCACGTGCTAAAACAGGTGGACGGCGCGCTAATATTTTTGAGGTGCTATAGTTTTTAGCTGTCGCGCTGAAAGATTTGGTCCATGCACTAAAACTACTGGGGCACTATGTTATCTTGTCGGCGCACTATAATAGAGCTCGGGGGCGCTAAAACAAACCTATGGCACGCTAACCTATCTACTAAGGGCGCTAAACTTTTCGATGCGCTAATCTATCCTACAGGGGCACTACGGAATCTACCTAAAGCGCTAAGTTTTTGACGCGCTACACTAGCCTAGTGATGCGCTACGGAATTCTCCTGATGCACTAAAACTCTGGTGCGCTAAAACAGATGATCGACGAGCTACGTCGGGCCACCGACGCACTATTTCGTGCTGGGTCAGGCACTAAAACAGTAAAAAAGTGTGAAAAAAATGAACTAAAAGGTACAAGCACAAATTACGAGGAGGCTTTAGGGTACGTACCGGAGGTCCATAGTCAGCCGGACGCTGGTGATGTCGCACACACTCGAGTTGGTGGGTGTGGTAGGGGATCGACATCCTGCTACTCCTAGCACTCTAAAGGTCTCTATCACAAGTTTCTCAAAGTCAAATGCACAAATGACTTTTGAAAATGACCTTTTTAACTTTTATAGGTTTTTTTTTTTGGTGGGATTTATTTAATTTCTTCCTGAGAAATTAATTTGTATCTATTAGTGGGGCATTTTTGCACAGTTTTATCATGAGATAAATGGTTTCTTCATCGTTTCTTCATTCAATCATTCTAAAATCATCAAATCATCATAAAAATTCAAATTTTTTTTTGAAAAATAATTAAAAAAATCAAAATTCATCAATTTACCTGCTGTGGGGACATATATCATTATCATTCCAAAATTCAATATTTGGGGCAAGTCTGGAGCATATTTCAAACTTTTCGTCAATACTGGCAGTTGAAGCAAAATCATTCTTTGAAGCAACGCATAAACACATCACTTCAAAGAGGGGCAAAATGTACACACCTAAAAATGGTCTGGAGAATCTAATTAATTAAATATGACTTATTTGATTAATTAATCTTAAATTCATCTACTTAGTAAATAAATAGAAATATTTATTTATATTAAGTTCATTATTAATTCTTCTATTTTATCATATTATTTTTCTCTTAATTAAATAAATAAAATTAAATACTTTGTTTTATTTAATTATTATCATTATTATTTCTTCTATACTTTATCCATTAATTCTATCTTAAATTAAATACACAGCTTCAATAATTTGTGTTATTTAATTACCTTATCATGTTTCTTCTTAATTAAATAAAGATATCCTAGAATCTTTAATTTAATTATCATATTCCTTTTATTTTAATTTAATAAAAAACTTCTATAGTTTGTTTTATTAAATTATTTATTCCTCTTTTGCTAAATTTAAATAAACCAAAAATATTTAAATAAATGCAAAAATCATTTACCTCTATTCACTCACCAATAAAATTAGATTTTTTAAATCTAATTAATTCAACTGTCATTCACGGGAAGAGCCTCGGGGACAAACCTGCAGGAAATCCTCTCAATCTTCTGCCCCAAATCTTTCCTCTCATCTTGCTTGGTGTTTTAATGGGGAGGAACAATCCTCCATGATCAACTCCTCCTTCTCATCTCATACCATTCAATTCTCCAGATTGAATCTCAACCTCTGTTGTGTTACCCCTTCACAAATGTGTGCCGTGAAATCTATAAATATAAGTTTATGGCTACAGGAAAAGGATCCTAATTTGTGTAATCTTACTCTGCAGGTATTCCAGGTGATCAAGCATTCAAGCAATCCAATTTTAGGATCAATCCATCAAGCATTCATCCAGCATTCATCAAGCATTCAACATTTACAGTCATGGTTGCCATTACAATAGATTTGCATATTTAAATCATATAGAAATAGAATTAGCTTAATTCTCATTCTTTAAGTGTCATTTCAACAATCTATTAGCTTACTTAAATCTAAGAGCAAAGTAGATTAGAGAAATCTTTAAAGTTAGAGAGCAATAGGACAGATTTCTGAAGGTTCCTGTGTTTAAAATAGTTTAAATCTCTTGAATATTTGATACAATGTCTTATTTAGAAGTGTAGATGCATACGCAATTTTTTTATCTCATTCATACACTTCCGTTTATTATTCTTGAACTTATCCATTGCTTATCTCAAATGAATTATCAAACTATATTAGGGAACAAAGAGATGGGAGGCAATTAAGAAGTTGTACTCTACATGCCATTAATCATGAAGCTCTATTATAATTATTTACATAAGCATACATATGTGAATAGAATTTTAAATGTAGATAATGTGTTATTTTATTAAATAAAATCAACATTAAATGATAAACTAAGAAAACATGTTATAAGCTATGTAACAAAAGGAAATTGGAAGATTTGAACTCCAAGTGGAAACCTTAATTAGTTATTGATCTTAGTATGGATGTAATGTTCAACATATTGATGCTATTAATTGATAACTCATTATATCCTTTTTATAGAGATCTATTTTACAAGCATTAAATACATTGAATCTCATAAAACCCCTTCAAAACCCTCAAAATTTCTTATAATTTTTTTTGGAATTATAATGACAGTCATAATACCTAAAACATTGCCACCTAGAGAGATATGGGGAAGGAAGGAAGGAGGGAGAGATATAAATATGTCTAGAGCTCATTTGAGAAGAGAGAGAGAAATAAAGAGATAAGTAAATATGGAAGGATGGAGGGAGGGAGAGACAAAAGAATAGGTCTAGAGAGAGAGGTCTAAAGAGGGAAAAATAGAGGGAATAATGGAGGGATGGATGCAAAGGTAGAGAGATAGGTGGAGAGATTGAGGGAGAGAGTAAGAGAGAGAATTAGTGAGAGGAGTGATGCAGAGGTAGGGAGATGGGTCTAGATCTTGAGGGATAGAGAGAGTTGTTGGAAGAATGTCATTGATGTTGTTGTTGGAAACATGAGCATGAGAAATAAGCACAAAGCTATATAACATGTGTTGTAGTGTTTTCATTGATGTTAACATTGTATCTTGATATGGAGATCATGGTGCAAATTATTGAAGATCATTTTGGCTGGTTCTAGCAAGTTCTAGAGTGTTTTTGGAAGACATTTTTGCAAGATGGTGATACAATAAAGTTGGTTGTGATGGAAAATTAATTGTCAAATCTTTTAATTCTATGTAACAGAGCATTCAGTTTTTGGGTTTGCATTGGTCCACAAAAGAATATTTCACGCTACACTTCTAACATTATTGTTTTGGTTGTTAGAAGTATTTGATTCCATAATTTCATCATGTTTCAACTTTTGGTTTGAGAGATCCAAGTAACAAAAGTTTGGCATGGCAGATTATAGTTATTTCTTGTACATTGCATTTGAGTGGGAGAGTTTTCACTTCTTTGCAAATAATTTTGGCTTTGTGCTTTTGAGGATATGTTGATAGATAAAATTAGTGTGTGAATTATAATTGGAATTGAATTTTTAGGTCCACATGTTCAAATGTGGATACACAATTGAAGAATTTTGGTATTAGGTATTTTGTGGTGTTGAACTAATAAGTTTGAAGGTATGTGAAGGTTAAATAAGTGTTGTGGTCTTATGTGGGATCTATTATAGGCCCATACCAACCTATTTCAAGTTATTTTGAGATTTAAATTTTTGCATGAGGCATGTATGAAAATTTTTGAAGATGAAAAATTTATATTTTGAATGTTACATCTATTTAGGTTGACCTAATTGATGTTATGCTTGATGTGGATATATGTGTTAGATATTTTTAGTGTTTTGTAGAAAGGAATGATTGTTGTGAGTTTTCTACATGTATGTGATGTGAATACTATCAAAGAAGTGTGAATTTAAGTTATGAATGTTGAGTAGAATATTAGAGTGATGAAAATGTAGAGGATAGAAGAGTGCTAGATCTAAATCAGATGAAGTGTGTAAAGTATGTTTATTGAGCTTCATTGGAACTATAATTCATGAATATGTTACATGCAATTATAACTATTCAAATTAAGCTGTGAGCCACAATCTCTCTTCTATCTTTTTCTCTATGGGAAGTGAGTTCACTTGGACAATGAGTCCACTTGTAGTGAGAACTTCTATAAATATAATATAACCAGTTATAATATATTATGAGCTAATCCTCACCATGGTTTTTCCCATTTTAGTTTTTCCACATAAAATCCTAGTGTTCATGTGTTATGAATTGTTTTTGAATGTTTCATGCTTTCTCTCATTACTTTAGTTCAATGTGCTAAGTGGATTGGATGTTTAAATGCTATAATGGTTTAAAATAATATTGATTTAGCCCCCTGCTCTTAGTATTTCGAGTTTTCAACAATTGGTATTAGAGCTTGGTTCCTTGGAAGAAGCTTAACCACTTGGAGAACATCTTGGAGGTTAAAAACATGGCTATTAGAAGACTACCTAATACTTTGGAAGAGATTCCTATTGTTGGATCCATAGAAGAAGATTACATGCTTGACAAAGATGGAGAACTCAAAGTTGCTCTTGAAGATCTTGAAAGGGATGAAGATGAAAATAGAGATTTGAAGGAAAATATCAAAGAAGCAAATGAATGTATCAAAAAATTTAGAGAATAAATCAAGAAGTTGAGAAAAATGCTTAAGGAAGTTAGTGAACAATTAAAGCAAGAAAATGAAACTATTACTAGTCTAAAAGTTTAAGTTGAAGAAAATAAATGAATTGAGGAATGTTTGCATGCAATGGTGAAAAGAAAATTTGAGGAATGTACAAGGATTGAACAAGAAGTTGTAAATTTGAGATTATATCTTGAGAAAGCAAGGAACCATGAAGAAAAAATCAAGATGAGTTCTACAAAGCTTGATGAAATGATTACAAATCAACAAGGCTCTAAAGACAAAGGTGGATTAAAGTTTGATATAGGAGAAATTTCAAAATCAGATCAATCATCAAACAATGAACAAAAAATTGAAGATAAGAAGAACAATGGTAAGCATATATAAAATCAAAGGAATGAAGCTAAAAGAAAATCAATTAGAAAACCAAATGTACAAAGGTACCCATATTTAAATGGTTTTTGTTATTCTTGCAATAAATTTGGACATAATGTAATTGAATGTAGAAGATGAATGAATTAGAATGTTCCATATTTTTTGGTCAGTGTTTTACATGTAAGAATTTTGGTCATGGAGATAGTGAGTATAGAAGTCAAATGATGAATTGCTATAACAATGGTAGAATGATTCAATCTTTCCAAGGCTACTATTAAACATGCTATGGATTTTGGCATGAAGCTAATCAATGCATATCTAGAATGAATGGAAGGAATAATGGTTAGAAGAATATCACTTTTTACAATTGTAATAGTCCTAGAAACATTGCTAAGTATCACAGAAGAAAAAATATGAAGAATGATAATCTAGTAAAGAAGAATGAACTAGTAAAGAAGATTGATCTAGCAGAAATAAAGAAGGAAATGGAAAAGATTTGAAGAAAAGGAAGAGACATAAGTTAAGGATAAATCTATACCATTCTTTGATGTAGATGTTTACTTTGGAAACTAAATTAAGAGCTTTAGCTTAGGGGGAGCTTTGATGAAAATCATTCATCACCTACCAAAGAAGTAGTGTTGATGCCTCAATGCAAAGATATGTGATGTAGATTGACATGCTTGATATTTTGGTGAAAATTACAAAAGAAAATATGTCAATGTTGAAGTTTGTGGAGAATCATAAGTTGACTATGCATACAGTGAAAGGTTTACTAGCTTCATTGTTTGAAGCATTAATTACAAAATTAGGTTAAGTTCCAAGGATTATATAGTGATTTTACTTATCCAATTTCATTCATAACAAGAATTGAGAAAAAATAGAGCAATGAGGAAGTAATTTGGAGTGATCAAAGTTATTTATGACCTAGTGCATTGAAACCTTAGTTTCAAAAATGGAAGAAAAGGTATTTACAATCTTAGTTTTTTCCTAGTTTTCAAAAGAACTTTTTTTGAAAGCAATTTGAACTCTTTGTAATGGCTATAGTGAGGGTTGTAGAGATTACTGAGAAGACACAACCAAAATTTAAGAAGTACCCTACAAAATATATTGAAGATGACCCGTTGGGTGCATTTTTGCATGTTTCATATGGGGTTTTTCCAGTAGAGGATATAAGGATTTACACTCATGGAAAGATAGAAGGATTTGATCACACTAAGCTAGTAGATTTATGGACTAAAGAATTAACTAGAGAATTTTTCTCCCTAAAACTAGAGTATCAAAACCTATTTGCGAAGAAATTGGATGTATGAAAATGGTTTCCATTTTTTTTTTATGGAAAGTTGGTTAGAATGGCACTAAGCATAATCCATGATAAGTTTTTCTAGACCGACACATGCCTAACATGGTAACTGTAAAAGAGGTGATTAGATAGGTTACATTTCTATGCTCCACCAAACTTGTTCCTATATTGAAATCATTTAAGAATGAAGTGGTAATGGAAATCACAGGTGTAACATATCATAAGAGGGTTTTAGTAGTAAATACCATCATAAATCCAACTATGAAGTATGGAACAATATTAATTGGATACAAAATCTATTTCACAAACATAGATTATTTTGTATTTTCCACTGAAATCAATGTGGCATATGAGATGGTTGAAAAAGGTGTTGACTATGATCTTTGCGAGTTGCTAAGGAAACAATTTATGGAGATTTTGAAGCAAACCAAGGAAAATAAGTGTGCATTTAAGTATGAGAATTTGGTTATGTGCTTAATTTTCTATTTTCTAAGGGAATTCCTTGGAACCAAGGAAGTGAAATGGTTGCAAGAATGACCATTTGATCATCAGATCATAGATTTTATGAGTATTATTGGTGATGGGAATGCAAAATATGAGGCACTTGTTTTCTTCTTTGTAGTTTTTCAGAAGAAAATGCATGAGAGAGATAGAATTCTAAGGAAAATGGTTGAGAAATATAAAAAATGATATCACATTTTTGGTAAGAATTGATGAATGCATCATGGAGGTAGTTGAAACAAGGATTGTGTCAATCCTTGCATTGGGATATGAAGTTACTAAACAAGAAATTGCTAGTTTAGCTGAAATTTTGTTGAAAAGTGCAAATGATAAAACTAAAGAAAGATATGGCACTTATGAAGAGAAGTCCATGGAGTTGTACATGGATTAGAAGAAACCAATAATTCAAAAGAACGTTAGAAATATGGTTGATGATATTGTAGAGTAAATGTGCATCTCAAAGGAATAAATGCAATATGCAAGAGAAAAAGCTAAGGGAGAATCAAGTGTTGTAGGAGGATCCAAAAGCACAAGAATATTTGGTAGCATAGCTACCACTCCTCCTATTTAGAAGTCCTTCAAGACTAGGAATTCTATTAGAGAGAAAAGGAAATCAATTGTTAGTCCTCTTGTGAAGGAGAAATCCCCTCTAGTTGTACACTTGATGTAGACACGTAAAATATATTGATTGTCATTGCACATCTAATCCGAACCACTAACATCATTTCATCCTAAATCATCCCTTGATCTAATCAGTTAATTGAATACCTTTATTTGATTACATTCATCAATATTCCTCTCTTAATTAAATAAATCATTTATCTAATTAAGTCATCCTCTCTTGTTAATTAAATCAATCAATCTGATCTAATTATCCCTATTTAATTAAATAATCAAATTTATTTGATTAAATCTCTAAAATTCCATCTATTAAATTAAATAAATTAAAACCTTATTTAATTTAATTTGACTTCATCTCCTTGGTTAAATAACACAAAAATCTTTATTTAATCTTGAAATCATATTCTTCTCATATTTTGATTTAAATCAATCCACAAATCTAAATCAATATGTCACATCATTCTAATCTTTCATTAAATTAATTAACCTTGATTAATTTAATCTCCTCTCATGTCCTATCCTCTAGCTTTTGCAACTTGCACAAAGAAAATAGATTTAATTCATTTATTAAATCTCTATTTTCTCTCAAAAGGCATAAGAAAGTAATATTCCTCAAATTTGAATTCAAAATCCAAGTGGACTTTATCCTTCCAACAATGCATTTACTCCACCTAGAAAGTCTTTTTTTCCTTGAGCCAAGTGGCATTCAATGCACCTTCTTTCCCTCTTACATGTCATTTCAACAATTTCAAAATTCAAATATATGCATTTATTGACACATTCTTCAAAACTTGCATATCCTCCATCCATTCACATGATGCCATGTGGCTTCTTCTCATTGGTTCATTCTTAGTCCCACATTGCTCCATTTTGGACATCTCTTCAAACTTAATATTCTATAAATAAGAGGCTCATCCTTCATTTCTATCATCCACAACTTGAGTAAACTTACTATACTCAAATTCATAGCAACCTTCATCAAATTCATCCAAGCATAGTTAGGATTTTCACAAATTTTTGAAATGGAGCTCCATTGAAGTTATCACCACAAGCATGCATCTTTCAGCAATCATCTTCATCGCATCTTTGGAGTTGGGAAAGAGCCAATTTTCACATCAAATTTACACCAAATCCCTCAAGAGATTAAGAGTTTGCTTTGTTTTAGAATAGGATTTGATATTTTAGCTTTAATTTTGTTGTGTTCTTCATGTTATTCATTTTCTCTTAAATTCAAATGGTTTTCTTGAGGGATCTACATTCTAACTTGCATTGACCTTATTAATGTGTGGTTTATTGTGTTCTTGTAGGTGTAGGATCTAGGTTCACACTTGACAAGGCCAAAAAAGAGGAAGGCTACTTCGGTAGCACCACCTACCGCTCTTGCAAAGAAAAGACAAAAGAAAAAGGTGGTAAGAGAAAGGTTTATAAGTGTAAATGTAGAAGAATAAGAAGAGGAAGAAGTATCCTTGTTGGTCTGAAAAAGGAGAAATGAAGCTTCACAAGGTGAATCTAGTGCTAAAAGAAGATGTGATGTTATTGACATAGATAGTGAAGAGGATATTGAGAAAGAAAAAGAAGCATTTTTAATACACGTGAGAGAGAGGAAGAAAGAAACCACCAAGAAGGTATCTTTAAAAAAGAAGAAGGTAGAAATAAAGAAGACTCTGGATGAAGTGAAGAAGAAAAAGGTAAGACCTTATATTCCTATAAAGGTAGAGGCACTTGTAAATGGATTAATTCAACATGGTATGCTTGGAGAGTCAACAACTTTTTATAAAGAGGTTAATGACACATATAAGGCCACAATAGTTGAGGCCATTGTAAAGAACATCATAATGCTTGAAGTGGACATGAGAAATATAAAAAAGAAGCTACCTATGGAGCTTTGGAATGTTTTGGTAAAGAGAAGACAAGAGGCTATTAATGAAGATTCCAAGATGAAGGCCCATGCTCTTGAAGTGATTAGTGCTCCCGTGTCTATAGAGAATAAGGCCACATTGACCTAGTTGTACAAAAAAGAGCTAAGAATGAAAAAAAGTGTAACAATGTTGATGATTAGTGACAAGGATGATCATGAGAGACTCTGAAAGGAGACTATTGACAAGGTTGTATACCTAGCATAGTGGCTAGGGATGACCCTAGAATTCAAGGACCTTTCTCCATAAGTTGAAGAAGAAGAGAACATTGATTCTCAACATGAGCATGTGACAAATGATGAGAATATACAAGATAATACCCCTCCAAAAATAGAAGAGGCGACATAGGAAGATGTAGAAGTAGAGAAAAATGTGGAAGGAGAGATTGTCACTAGAGAAGAAATAGCAAAGTAAGACACTTCTCTTCCTCTGGTGCTTGAAGAAATTGTTTAAAATCTATCTCTGGATACCACTAATCAATCTACAGAGGAAGAAAATTTGAACAAAGATATTGAAGAAGAGAGTTGAGGTAGAAAAGGAAGAAGAGCAAGAAGATAAAGAGAAGGAAGGTGGATATAAAGAAGAGGATACCTCTAAAAATGAAAGAATAGAGACACCTATAGACTCTAGAAAAGATAAGGGAAAGGAAGTAAAAGAGAAAGTTGTAAAGACTATAAAGACATATGGTGAATCCTTCACATCCTTCAAAGATTCCTTGAAGAACCTATTGAGTATGTAGCACAAGTTCTAGCCTATTGTTTCATCACAATTGCTACAACTACCAATACAATAGGGAAATGTAGATCTAGACAATATTTCCCCACTCCATAAATTGCAATTGGGAGATGTATTCCATGCATCTTCCCATAAGGAGATTATTGAAATGCATCAAAAGAGTGGAGAATTGATGGAGGAATTAGTGAAGGCATTAAAAGAGGTCATACTCAGTGAAAAAATAGACACATCACTCACCAGTATGGAAAATTTAAATATTTTAATTGATTCTTTTAAAGAATACACCTCTGGTCTCAGAGGTGAAGTAGAGAATGAATGATAAAAGGATGATGGAGATCATAGATAAGTGTGCTCTTGCACAAAAAAAAAATCAAATAATTTGAAGGATGCACATATATGTGTGGATGAGGCTAAGGCTTTGTTTCAATATTGCTTGAAATGGCCTAGTGACACATAGAGCATAAGGAATGAGATGGAATCCATTGAGTCCTAGATAAATAAAGCCTCTAATGCTTATGATGTGCCACTTGATCTAGCTGGTAACACAAGAAGTGTAATTGAATATTTGCACAAGAATTTATTCATGTTGCAAGTATAAAGGGAAAATGTTATTTTATAGTTTGGAGAGATAAGGGATCTGGTGAATGAAAAATTTATATTTGTATCCAGTTCCTTTCTAAGTGCTAATAAGGCTACATGAGTGAATCTAGTACCCAACACTCCAAAAGAAGGAGAATAAATATTGATGGAGTTTGAAACTCAGTGCATATTTCTTGGGAAAACATTGAAGAAATGGAAGGAAGGAAAAAAATCTTGGAAAACTCATTTTTAGAAGTTATAAGAGTCAACTTCCTCTAGTTGACACATTTTCTTATTCTTTATGCATTTTAGATTTTAGTTTCAAGATTCTTTGTACATATATGGAGTATATAGAGTAGTGTCTAGTACAATTTTTTTTTATTTTTCTCTAGTATATGACTCAAAGGGAGTCAATTCTATCTTTCAATTTGTATATATTACATATTACTTAAGGGGAGATCTAGTATAAGTCAAAATAGTTTTTGTAGGCACTCTTTACCATTGATGTCAAAGGGGGGGAATGCTTTGAAATAGTTTAAAGATATTTTGGAATGTTTCCATCAATGATAAAGGGGGAGATTGTTGGAAGAATTTCATTGATGTTGTTGGAAACATGAGCATGAGGAATAAGCACAAAGTTATATAACATGTGTTGTAAAGTTGTCATTGATGTCAACATTGTATCTTGATATGGAAATCATAGTGCAGATCATTACAAATCATTTTGTTTGGTTCTAATAGGTTTTGGAGTGTTTTTGGAAGATATTTTTGTAAGATGGTTTGATCTAGTAAGGTTGGTTGTGATGGAAAACCGACTAAGCATCAATTCTATTAATTATGTGTAACAAGGCATCTAGTTTTTGGGTCTATACTGATCTGAAAATGAATATTTTTCTTTGTTATTCTAACAATATTTTTTTGGTTGTTATAAGTATCTGATTCTAGAATATAGATGTAGAAGAATCTAGGGTGTGTTGATATGTGTTTTAGCACTTTCTCAACACAGGTAGTGCACAGGTGCACCACCTCTCTTGAAAGGTAGAAATTCACAAGAAAATCACCAATCACTACCCCAAGGTCTCTTGGGTGTTAGGTATTGACATGCATGGAATTTCTCAGTTGATGTGTGATGTGATTTTGCTGGTAATCACAAGGAATGCTTACGTAGCTAGATGCAAGATGAATCTTGAAATGAAGTTCTAGAGATGGGAAATTAGAGTGCAATTTGTTGTAGGTTCGAACAATAGTCATAAAATCCAATCTTATCTTGAGATTTGGCTTTACAATGTGCAATGAACCTTAGCATAGGTCACTTATTAAAAGAAAAGGAAAAATGCAGGGATGAGAAGAGGTTCCTAGATCTAAAACTAACTATGAACAGTGAAATGGGTGGTTCTACTATGGACAACTTCCTTAATAAGTGAACAACACTATTAAATCTATCAAAGTAATCTAAAACTAACTGAAATAGCCAAGTAAATCCAACTAAATCAGTTAATTATGGGAGATGAATCATGAAGCATGCCAAGAAACTCAAGAATCCACCAAGTCAATGAACTTCTATTAAAATTTCAATAGCATGTCATTACAACAACTCAACTCTCTCTTGAAAATGAGAGGAGACCCACTATTCATTAGTTTCAAATACTGAATGCAATATGCCCTAACATCCTTAGCCCAATCAATATCTAGATCCACCTTATAGAGTACCTTCTCCAATCTTTCCTTTTGCTGTTTGAATTCAAGCTTCCACATATCCACCAGCCAATGATCATCCCCCTTGAATGCAAGCTCCTTTTCGGGTATGTGCAGGATCATCATGGAAAAAGCAGGCCCTTAAGTGGTGAAAAATTTAGAAAAAATAGAGTTAAGAAAATTGATGTAAAAATTTGAATATGTTATCGATATTATTTCAAAAATATGTAATAGAATCTATAGAAAATTGAATGTAGTTTCTAAACTATTAGGTTTATTTTAAAAAATATATATTTTGTGAAAAATTGAAATTTCAATGTAGTAGTAGTTAAATTTCAAGGAAAAAATAAGTACGTGTTTGTCTAACCACCCTAACCACAATAAATTGATAATATTTTTTTATAATATTTTAGATATAAGTAGAGGACTCATGTCTCGATGTGATGCATATTTTTTTGTAATTGTTTTCAAGTAATTAATTAAGTATTTTTTTATTACAATTTTTAAAAAATATAAAAAATTGTATGTTTTACCACTTTAACTTGGTAAAAACTTCATGAAATTCATTTTTTTTAATCATATAGAATGTAGAGCATAGAATGTGATGCATGTTTCAGATTCAAAAAATGTGATATCGTTTGAAAGTTATAGATGTTTTTCAATAAGTCTGTCAATCAGGACTTTAGTTGTAATTCAAATAGAAAATGAATAATAATTATTTCTTAAATTCAAAGTAAAGCATAATTTATATTGGTGGAAAGCTGAGAATCTCCTTTAAAAACCCTTTTCGTTTCATCAATTTTGGGTAAAAAAAAGGTCATCAACTACATACCCTACACATACCCATCATATCACCACTTTTTGGCCCATCATGATCCTGCGCATACCCTTTCCCAAGTTTTCTTCAACAGTTTGAGGATGGCCTCAATTTTGGGGTGAGTAAACCCATACATTCTTGGGAAGTCAGTGCAAAAATTCCTTGTGCCCTCAAGAGACTTTTTCACCTCCAAGAACTTGTTTTTTGTCTAACAACATGACTAATGCCCATGTTTACAACATATAAGACCTGCCAGAACCAGTCTTTCATGTCCTTAGCCAAGTTCTTCCTTTTCTCAAGCTTGTCAATTTTCTCTTTAGACAACAGTTGTGGCAGAGATGAGGATGTGGTAGGAAGCTCTTCTATTAATGACCATTGTTGATTATAGGTTGTCAGATCAGCTAGCTATGCCTTAAGTTCTTCCTTGGAAACCTTATCTTGTTGTATCAAGTGCACCATGACAGCTACAAACTCTTGAAGATGATCTACTTTCTACTCCCTAGTGGTTGTCCCTAAGTCAATGGTGGAGACGTTGTAACTTATCCCTTCTTCTCCCCCCACTAGTGTAGCTACTTGCACTGTTTTGGATCTAGAGGCATCCATTGTCACCTTTGATCTAACTTTAGGCTTCTTCTTCTTCTTAGTGTTGATCTGAGCTTAGGCCAAGATGGCCTCCAACCCGGCTCTTGGATCCCTCAGAGCAGGAGCTTTCTTCTCTAATTAATTTTTCAACCATTCAAGAATCTGGGACTTCTCCTCGGGTGATTCCTAATCACCCTCCTCTTCACCCCTCTTGATTTCAATATCTTTATCCCTGGGAGCTTCTTTCTCCATCATTGTGTCTTCTTCTTTTGTTGGAGTCCCAGATGAACACTATGTGTTTGATGAGATATTTGGTGGGAAAGCATTCCTTGGGGATTTCTTCCCCTTTAGTATCATTCTCTTCTTCTCCATGCCCATGTTCTTTGGGCTGCTTAGTTTTTGGACTCTTGTGGGTTTCAACCTCTTCTTTAGGTTTGTCTTCTTCTTTATCTTTCTCTTCCTCACGTGGAGGTGGCACAACTTGTTTCTCCTTTTCTTGTACTTCTTGCCCTTCTAAGAGGGGAATATATTCACTATGCTTGGGGCTTTCTTCTTGCTCCCCTATTGGAAGTTCAGTGTCTTCCATTTTATCACTTAACCCTTTTTCTTCCTTAGAGGGTGGCTTTTCTATTTCCTCTCTGACATCTTTCAATTGTCGAGCTAACTCATCTTAAAAATCTGCATCAAAGGTTTGTAAAATGTATCCGATGTTGACATCTTCTTCTTTGTCACTTTTGAAGGATTTTGTTTCCTCCCCTTCGCAGACTACCTTATCAATTTGTAGATGTTGGTGCTCTGGATGTTCATGGTAGTCATCCACCTCTTCCTCCAATGCCCTGGTGGCTTCCCTCTCTCGCCACTCCAACTCCTCAGATATTTTCATTGTGGCTTTCATCTCTGGTGGTTCAATTGGAGGCTTTGAGGGAGGAATGCTAGCAAGAACTTGTGCTAGGGCAACTTAGATGGTCAGATTCATCTCTTAGATGGGACATTTTTCATATGTCACAAAAATGCCTTTGGAAGTGAGAGTGTTGGCATGGGTATTGTTGTTGTGACTCATGAGAGAGATGTGGTTGGTGACATGGAGCTAGAAGAAAGTGGAGAGGTGGTGGTAGAAGAAGAATCAATCATTATGATTAGTCTAGTTGTCGAAGAAGAAGCAAGGTGGATCGAGATGTCCACCACAGATGGGGAGGTAGCCACCATAGCCTGAGAAGTAGGTGGAGGAGCAACAGTAGTGGAGGCACTTGGTGGAGACTTTGGTTGATCAACCTCCATTTCCTCTCCTTCATGGAGTGGATCTTCTTGAATAATTGGCATCTCAGTGACGCTTCCCAATTTCTTATGTTTCTTGGAAGGCTCGCCCTCTGAGGCCTTTCTAGTGTACAGTTTTGGATTAGGTTGTTGTTTATCAGTTTCTTTTCTTTTCCTTAACCAAGTGAGTGGAGGGGATTTTGAAGTTTCTCCTATTGAGGTAGCAACTTCCCCACCATTTGTTCCACTTTTCTCATTTTCAAGCCCCTCACAGATCAAAGTGACCCCTTGTTGCTTCAATCGAGCAACCTGCCCATTAATCCATTCTTGTGTTCGAGCCTTAATGGGATTGGTTAATATATTGAGGTCATCAAACTCTTGCTCATCCGAGTCAATTAATGGCAATGGAAGATTAGCAACTACCCCATGTCGAGGGTCTATTATTGTTCACTCATCTTCCTCTACTTGGTCAGGCACTACAAACAAGTTTACCCCTTTTACAAAGTATGTGATCATCCACATATAATGCCTCATCCGCACCTCATTATCCTGTATACAGTTAGCCTAGAAATCCTCAATTCTATGTTGGTGGGAATATTTGGGTCCAAGCATTTTCTTAATATGGCCATATGGATCCATCTATGGCCAGGCAGTGTGGAGTCTCAGATGGTACTCTATTAGCTCCTTCTTTGAGTTGTGGGCACATTACAAGGTATGGATATTGTACATCCCCTTGCCAAAGGATAGGGACAAGAAATCCTTGCCAAATTTTTTTTACTTAAGATGGTTTGCACATGTCGCAACTACTATGAGAGTTCCAACAATATTATCTGGTCATTAGGATACCAGGGTAGCTTGTTTGGTCTTTCTAAGAAGCCTTCTACATGAATGTATGTAAACTTCGAATATTGAATGAATAGAAAGGAATATTGCTTCAAGAAAGCATTGACACTATGGGAGACTCAACTCTGGAGGTCACCCCCAAGCAACATGATTATATGACCTATGAAAGCATCATTGACCCTGTAGTAATCTTTCTTAAAGTTCTTGAATTGTAGCTAGTGGTACTTGTCATAGACCTTGAGCTCCCTACCAAGTTCTTCATTTGGAGCTCTGAACAAGCCATTATATTGCCTCTGCTCGGCCAATGAGTAGACCAGGTAGGATGTCATGTAAAATTTGGGGGTCTTTTTGACAACCATGAACCACTCATGAAAGCAATCACTAATTATCCCACCCTAGTAGAATGTGGTATCTTCTCCATGGAGGATCTCTTCAACAAAGTAGACCATCCACTCTTGGAAGTAAGTAGCAGTAGGAAGGCCCATTACTTTGATTAACAGGGTCACCAAATCATGATAATCTTCATAAAAATCTCTACGGAAGAGCTCCTAGGGAACTTTTGTAGTGCTTCCCCTTTTCTCCTTTAGCCAATGTTGATTTATGAGTTTCTTACATTTTATTGGATCTTCATCCCACATTGCCTTGCAATCCTTTAATGTTTTCATTTCCATCTCCCCAAAGGTAGGGATGTTAAAGGTCTTTGTTATTGCCTTGGAATACATATCAACTAATATATTTTCGTCCTTGTCCACTATTGTTCAGGTCTCTAGTTGGTATGCCTCCCTACAATCCATTACTAGCTTAGAGGCGACAAAAGTGGGAGGGAAGCCTACAACTTTGGCTATTCCACTACCCCTAATTAATTTGGCATTCTCCATCTTGGGGCTGATCTTGACCCTTTGTGTGACTTTTTCGATGTCCACATGCCCTATGTTGGTGTCTGTGACCTCCTTCCATGCTATGGAGACCTTAGAATTTAATGGTTCCCCTTGGAACTGGTATTTCATTTGGTCCTTTTCTTCTTTTTTGTGTGGAGCCTTTCCTATTTTCTTTCCTTTGTCCTTCTTTGCAGTTGCCTCTGAGGGTCCTACACCTGATTCCATATATATTATGAAAACAAAGGAGTGGAGTAAAATGAAGCACGAAAGCATGAAATATTAGCCAAATCCTTCCAAACAGAGTTATATTGGATAATTCAACGTTCAAGAAATCTAACACTTAATCCAACTTGTCATTAGCAATTTATTAGAGCGAATTTTCAAGATTCGGGCCCAAGGAGTTGGACTTCCTTAGCAAGATGGTTGTTTTGAAAGGAAAATAGGGAAATGAAACCCACATGGTTTCTCCTATCTTCAGATTTAGGCAATTTGAAAAGTCCATGGAGAAGAGTATCCAATTTCAATATGTGGGTCAAAGTTCATTTTCATATTAGAAGGCATTTGGGTCATCATTGAGGCATTCAGAGTCAAGAGAATGGACGATCGTCTGGAGTTTCCCATTTAGAAAAACCATGGTGAGGCAACATTCTAGGGGCAGAGTTCTATCGGGTGGGACCCCTGAGCTCAAATGGTGGTCAACAACATAGATTAGTCTCTTAAGCATTCTGGTCCAAGGAAGCATGAAGCTATGAGATCACCATTTGAAGCTGCAGGAAGTATGTGGAAGTTCGGTGGGGGAAACCCAAGGGGTCAAACTTGGCTAAGGGCTTAGGCTCTATGTTTTCTTCATTTTTTTCCTAATGGAGTTTAGAGGATCGGATCTCGGAGGCCGAAAGGATAGAGGTGGTTTGATTTTTGGAATTGCCGAGACGGGACGGAGTCTCGACAATGGAAGTCCGATGAGAATGACCTACCAAAGGTTGGGGAACTTTTTTAACATTTTATTCACACCACTAAGGGATGAATGGGGCCGGAGGCTAGAAGGAAACCACCCAAAATCCATGAAAAATGGTGATGTCACCATGGTAGCCTACAAATGGAAGTCCAAGGATTGGCACCAAGAGGGCGTTTAGAGTGTAGCGGTTTCAAATTCAACATCGTGCAACGAACGAATGAGTGGAGCCCAAAGGCCAGATGGATGGAGCCATAATGCTGCATGAAAAGGTGAATGATGGGTGGTGTCCTAGGGAAATAATCCTATGGGAACAGACCTGGGTAATGTGAAGGACTCTATTTCATTTTAGTTCAAAAGATTGATACTCCAATGATGATAGACGGAAGTCTCCCCGCTATGGCGGGCCCGCAAAGTGGGTTCACTGCTTGACAGTTTGTTTTGCTTTGTATGTAGGTGATGGTGTTTGGAGTTGTTAGGTCCAAGGGTCATAAATTCCCTGGCTGAAGAATGGTGTTGAGGAAGTGAGGTTTTGCACTCATTTATCAGGTGATTTCGAATGGTTTTCAAGTTTTCCATCACATGGGTTTTGTGCGCAAGGCTCTTCTCTATCTAGTTTACATGTTTTTATTCTTTTCATTCATTTCTCTTACACAAAATCACAGAAAAACACAATAGGAGGGTGGATGACCAACTTACTGCTATAACTCAGTGAAGGAAGATGATGAAACCACCAATAAATGTAAAGGACTAGCAATGGGAGGCTTTGGGCTCTAAGGTGATGTGTGGCGACTGCTTTGGATCACTCTAATTTTCTTTAGCTATCTTGACATGTGAAAATGACAGGTCAAATTGGCCTATTTATAGAATTTTATGGCATTAAATGCCATCAATAAATGTGCGTATGACGACCAAAAAATTGGTGAGTTTGAATTTTGAAAACAACCATGACAGGTTTGGAACCCAGAGGTCGGAAGGTCGTGAGTTGATGGCCATTTGAAGCATTTACGAAAAACCACCAGTGAAGAGGATCCTAGGGTGCGATGGGTGGAACTCTGATGGAGGATGACTATTTGGGAAAGGCAAGGGAATAATGGAAACCCGAGAAAGGAGATCTAATAGACTGGACTAGATGAGCTCCATTAACAGTAGTTTATACTTAGTCATTGAAAGCATGAGAAACAATGATCAGGATGGCAAGTCCCAAGCTACAGAAGGCCAAGGTCGTTAGAAATAGTGAATGCAACAAGGAAATACTCCAAGGGAAACCTGACAAGGCAGACCTGCCTGGACTTAAGGACGTTGGCAGATGCAAATTACCAAGGGATCCCTGAAAGGGTATCTAACTTAGAAAATTAAGGGGATGAAACGTGGTCGACTTGATATGACACTTTGAGGCTCGTTGACCATTTGGGACACAAAAATGTGGGCACACAAAATGAGGCAACGACAAAATGACCTAGCAAGGTGAAGGAAAGAGAGGGTCCCCATTCTGAATAGCGCATGTGTGCTGAAGGCACAACAAATGGCCACTCTGCTAGAGAACGCTCTCGAGTGTTCCAAGGATAAGTATTCATTCAGAATCCAAAATCTTTGGTTTCGTAGACTAGGGGCTGACTGCCAAAAGTGAACTAGGAGAACATGGTCCTTAGCTGAATCAACTTACAAAACATCTTAGGAGTTTGTGCATGGTGAATTCATTCCTTCCCTTAGAAACTATGACAGACATTGGCTAATTAGACTAAGCAAGCTGCATAAATCATCCAACACCAAAAGTAACCTGGACATTGCCCCGCTGCCAGGCAAGTGTCCATAGCCCTGTGCAGAGTTATTGTTGTGCCCCAAGAATATTGCTCTACTACTAGTCAGGTGTCCATATCCCCGGTAGAGTTATCTGCACACCAATATGGTTGCTTAATTTCAAAATTTTCATTCCTTTTCTTTCTTTTGATATTTATTTTCACATTTTATCCTTTTGCCCAATCGTGTAAGCATTGAAGCCTACTATGGCTTGGGAACCATAATGGTCACTAGATTAGACTTAAGATTTTTCACTCACCAAGTTATCATAGTAGCCACTATACAACAATTTGGAAGTAACTAGTATGTGCTTTGTACAAGATCTGAGATGAACGTAAAAAGATTCAATAAAGGTTTGAGTTCTAGGATAGAGTTCAGATGAGGAAGTCATTCCATAGTAGCTTTCAAAGACCAACAGTTGAGAGTGAATGTTTATCCAAAGAACACTAAGAGTGGGTAGGAAAGTGAACCATTCATCAAATGAGCATGACCACTGCAACAAAGACAAAGAGACACTCTCATCAAAAAAAGATAGCTAGGAGATGAGCAAAAACAAAAGCGACGCAAAGTAGCGAAACATAAGCAAACCAAAAGCAACCTATACTAACCTATATACAAGTATTTATAGGAATGGATCTAAAAGAGCTCAAACTTGGAAGTAATGCTTTAAACTTTTCCCATTGATGGGCAACAGGATGTCCTCACCAGTTAGGGTCTTCAAATGAAAAGCTTTCTCCCAGGATTTCAACTATTTGAAAGGGGCCAAGCCAAAGCTTTTCGAATTTATTATGTACCCCTTTCTTTTCATGGGACTTGTCACAACAAAGGACTAAATTTTCAATTCTAAAGGCCTTGATTTTGGCTCAGTGGTCAAACCATCTCTTAACTACGCCTTGATGTTTGGAAAAAAATTCTATTGCATGGTTACTCACTTCTTCTAAGTGCAACAGCTCAACTAGGTAGGCTTCTCTACAATCTCCCCCTTCGTAAAAGTTGTTGATGAACTAGAGGGTGGGGATTTTCAAATGGATTAGAAATATGGGCCCTAAGCCATAAACAAGATGGAACGGAGAATCACCAAGGGAAGCCTTGTGGTGGGTATGATCTTCCCAAAGGGTGAAACAGAGCAGGGTATGCCAGTCCTTGGGATTCCTATCGAGCAGTTTCTTGATCACAGTGATCAGATTCTTATTGGTGGATTCGGCTAGGCCATTGCCCTGGGGGTAGTAATTGGATGAGAATTTGAGGGCTATCCCATAGTCAAAGGCCCAACTAGAAAATTTTAATGAAGCAAATGAAGGTCCATTATCACAAACCAATGCATAAGGACAACCAAAATGATTCAAAATAAAACTTTCTAGGAAATTTATAACTACCTTAGTTGTGCATTTCCTACATGCAATTGTTTCTATCCATCTAATGCAATAATTGGAAGTAGTTAGAATGTACCTATGTCCTATAGATGATGGAGGGCTTATCATACCAATGAAGTCAAGTCCCCATTGTACAAACGGTCTCACCTCCAAAATGGGTCACAGCAGGAAAATAGCATTCTTCTCCTTGGTAGCGGTTGTCTAGGATGTGTGGCATGAGTGAACATGACTATGAGCATCCTTGAAGACTGTTGGCCAATAATATCCTACTCTTAATATTTGATGTGTGGTGGAAGGACCAAATCCATGATCAGTGTTGAACTTGTCATGAAATTCCTTCAGGACTTGATCTACTTCTTCTTTGCCAAGGCATCTTAGGTAGATACCTTCATGATTCTTCTTATATAAACTAGAACCTTGCAGCATCTAGTTGCTACTCTTCAACCTTGGAGCACACTTTTTAAATCCTTGTAAGTGGAGTGGTCACTTGTGATTTAGCAAATAACAAATGATGTCTTCATACCACTCCCCTAGGGAAATGTCTTCGAGTTGATATTGTTGCACTGTGAGTTTAGGCCCTGTATCCACTACTTCCTCAACAATCATTCGGGTAAGTGCTTGTCCTCTCACCAATTTCATGGGTTCAATTTTCATATCATATTCTTGCTGCAACATGACCCACTTTTCTCTTCGTTCACCCAACTCATTTTGCATGAGCAATGTTTTCACTATTGTGTTGGGAACTATAGCATACACCTTATTTCCTGAATTTCTTTACTCCTCTAACAATGGCATACACTTGGTTTTCCACATTATGATATCGTAGCTTGGCATCTTTTAAGGGATCACTCATAAAGGAAATTGGATGTTCATTGCCCTCATTTTCTTTCTGGGTCAAAATGTTGGCACATGAATGGTCTGAAACAAATGAATAAATGTAGAAGGGCTTTAGATAGTTTGGGTTGACTAGCACTGGTGCTTCAACAATTGTCTGTTTGATTTCTTCAAAGATTTTCTTTGCTTTTAAATTCCACTTGATCTTTACATATTTCTTTAACATGGCATTGAGTGGTTTGACTATTTCAACAAAGCCTATAATAAACTTTCGCACAAAGTTGATCTTTCCAAAGAAAGATTTGATGATCTAGAAAACCTCAAAAATATCACAGTCTCAAAATCTCTCAGAACTGTCATCATTGTGTAGAGCTCACCAAGACAATCCCTACACAACTTGAATCACGTCAAAAGGAGGTCGTAGGAAAGAGTTATGCTTAGTCAAATATTGGTCAAACTAGCGAACCAGGGGGCTAGAAAAACAAAAAAAAGAGGTGAAAAATTGATTGTCACAAAAGTGGTCAAAATCAACATCATCGTGAAGAGCTTGTCAAGACATTTCCAATGGTGTTTGTTTCATCAAAAACAAAGTTTGTATGCCAAAGTTACACCAAGTCAAAGTTTTAGTCAAAATGATGATGTAAGCATGTGATGTGGCAGTTGACTAGATGGTGACATGGAAATTGAAAGTGATGTGGCAAAAATATCACAAAATTCACATACACCATACTTTATTTTTGAAAAAAATAAAGTGGTGGAAGTTTATTCCACAAAATCCATTTGGTGGGATCGAATTTTGTGGGATCCCAGCTGGATTTGGTGTGATCCAAATCTCCTAAAAACCAAAACGTTTAACTCATAAAAAAATAAAGAAACAACCATCCATTTTTAAAGAAAAACAACTTAACAATCCAAAAACCAAATGAGCTCGTGAATAGGTGTTAAGGGCTTAAGAAAACTAAATTGTTTTTTTATGGGGAAGTTATTGTTTTTAATAAATGGGTTGTCATTTTTAAAGCATATTCTAGCCCGATTTATTAACAAAATAACTTTTTATGGTTATTTTAACCCCTTAAATTGTTATGAAGCCTAATTAAAGGCCAAAAGGGGTTGAACGAAATATTTAAAAGGGGTTAATTTGTTTGAGGGGAGTTATTTATTTATTATGGCAATTTTTAACCCCATATGCAAAATTATGTATAAAAGGGGGGTAGGAGTGTGAGTTTTTCATTTAGACGTTTGAGATTTTTTATGCTTCTAGTAAGGTGGATAATTACTAAAGGAGAGAAATTACAAGGTGTTACACCAAGAATTGTAAAATTGTAAAGAGAGAGATTGTGAGTGATTAAAGCTTGGATATTTTAAGAAGGCTATTGAAGCTTGGCAATATCAATAAATCAATCCAATGTTGAGAAGCGGACTTGGAGACGTAGCTAAAATTGAGCGAACTCCATTATCAAGCTTGTGATCTCTTATTCTCTTCTAAATATTAATTCTTTTTCAGTATTTTAATTCTTTGAGTTTTAGCCTATGTTTCATTAAATTTGGATAAAGGATTAAGTGAACTCTTTTTGTCATAATTTCAATGGTTAAGATTCATAATCACGCAATTCTATGGTGATTGGGAAAAATTTTGTAATTAGGAGTTAAGTGCAAAATGTTTGTAACTTTCTAATTTCAGACATTAACGATCTACAACACCTCATCCAATGATGACACTAGATAATTGTCCTTCGAGGCTTAGTTAATAATGCAGAAGTCCACACACAATCTGATTACTCTATTCTTTTTCCTAACCAAGACCAAGTTGGCCACCCATGTAGAGTACCTAACTGGAAAGATGATCCTCGCTAAAAGTAGTTTTTTGCACTTCTTTGTAAATGATCGGCTCTAATAAAGCATTAATAGGGCACTACCACTACTGGAAGGGTTTCATGTTAGGATTGAGAGAGATGGTGTGTGTTATGATGGAGGTGTCATAAATTTTCAGATCTTCATAGCTCTAGGCCACCACATCATGATACTTTTGAAGAGCATCAACGATCCCTTTCCTTTCTTCTATAGTACAGACCTTACCAATAAAAAGATTTTTTATTTCCTCGGCTATTCTAAGGTTGTGGACAACGAATTGATTGCTAATGGACTCCTTTTTTGCTTACTAGTCTTGGTCTCTGATCTGATCCAAATCAAAAATACGTTCTATCTGAACCATACCTTTGGGAATCATGTTGGTCTTGAGGTTGATAATTCCCTCTATGTCTAGTTCAGCCTCTTCTCGATCAACTTCATCAATAATTTGGGTGGAAAACACATTAGAGCTCATGATGAATTCAAGGATATGCTTGTCATCATTAAACACTTGAAAGTGAGTGAAATTATCTAGTACAAATGGGGTGGATGTCAACAAAACTGTGAATTTCTTGAGGCTAGACAGCGATAGGGGCTGTAAAGTGTTGGCTTCCTGAGCCAAAGGATTATTTGTATGGTTCTGAGCACGAGGGATCAGTTGTATGTTAAAGGCATCTAGACCTTCAAAAAGATCCCAAACTCGATTCCTATAGTTTTCTAACCTTCTGTCGTGATAAAAGTACGATTTTCTAACTTGTTTAACTACCAACTCAGAATCACTGAAAACTTGTAGCATTTTAACATTTTTCCTTAAGGCCATCAAATGACACAGACTAAAACTTCATATTCTACTACATTATTTGTGCAATAAAATTGAAGTATGTGGGTAGTGAAATAGGTCTTACCCGTGGGGCTGATAAGCTCGAATCTGACACCAACTCTTTGCTTGGACTTAGATCCATCAAAGCGAAGCATCCAAAACTTAGAAAGTTCCTTGATGCCCAGTCCAACTAGGCTTTCATTTCCCTTTGGATTGGTGGTTGCCTCCATGACCTTTGGGATATGTGTTGGTTTAGTGAGATTGACGGCAGGCTATCCTACTGGTATCTCCTTTGACATTTACTTTTGAGAGGTGGCTAATCCCTTGACACTCTCTACCATCATTTGGCACAGGCAACACTAAAACTCAAAGTGGGCAGCATTGTGAACTCTACACCAATTCGATAGCAAGAGCTCTTAGAAATTCATTCTCACACCCAAGCTAAGCTAGTTATGTATGCACTTCTCCATAAAGACCTGAAATCCATCAAACAATCCTAAAGTGTCATATTTAGGGAATTCCTCATCATTAGCCTCTACTAGCATTTTCATGCTCTGAGGCATACATGCTAAATCAACTAGAGGGTTGCATTGGACCAGGAAGACCTCGATAGCCATCCCTTCTTCTTGAGTCTCTGCCTCTGCTTGATAAGCAAAGGGACAATAATTTCCCAATATTTTTTAGCAAACAACACCTCATTCAAGTTGTATTTCATAATCATAAATTTCATGTGTGGCTTCTAATCGATACAGATCTTATTTGGCAGCCCCTTCCATGGCAGCCACAGGTGAGAAAAATTTGTCGTAGCATACCCATTTAGTGCACGAGTGCAGTCCCATCCCAAGATGATTCCATATGAGTCAGGAATATCCACAACTTGGATGTTGATGACCTATTGCACCCTTGGATCTACAACAATCTACATGGGGATCAGATTCATTTCCCCCACAATGTTAATCTTCATCTTGTCTAGCTAAGTCACCTTTTTCCTTGAAGGTGTGGGGGTAATCCCAAGGGATTTACATATAGCTAGGGGCATAACATTGGCAGACACTTCAGAGTCAATCAAAAAATTGTGCAAATTCTTCCCAAATATCTAGATGGTGGCGAGGAAGGGTGGTGTTTCCAACTTTCCTTGGAAGAGGCCCATAGGCATGTCTACCTGAGCCACTTGAGCTTTGTTCTTATCACCAGTCCCATCCTTAGTTTTCTCGAAGGGCTGATCCTTAGAGTTTTGTCTACTATTTTTATATGATTATTTTGACATATATCTACCCATAGACTGATTTGAGGGAACATCCTTCCTTTTCCCTATGATCTCTTGGATCACGGGCTCCTGTCTAGGTTCTTCAAAGGTGACCCCCTTGGTTGGTATTTACTGTGTTGCTTTAGAGGAAAGGGTTCCATTAATTACCCTAAAGAAGGCATGCCTCACAACTGGTACTTTAAGTAACTCGAAGGTAGATAGGATAAATTTTACTTTTTTGAACTCTTCCTCTACATATTCACCCATTTGTTTGGTCTCAAAATCAAAGGCTTAGCCTATGGCACAGCTAGAAGGTTGGGATTTTTTTTTACTTGAATGGTTTTGGGGTTGGCCTTGAGGCCAATTTTTTTACTGATCCTATGGCTAGTTTTGTAGCCTATCCTTGTTGAAATATTGAGTGGGCACATGGGGAAGCCCAAGATTATTACTAGCATTTGGGTCAACGCGGGGTACTAAAATTATTTAGTGGAGTTGAAGCTATGAAAGGTCTGCCCACCTATCTATTCCTAAGGTAGTAGGGAGTTATTCTTTGGTGGAACATGTGAACCTCATCTACATATGCTTCTTCCTCATCTACTGGACCATTGTCTACTGAATCGAAAAGCTAAGAGAAGGTTTCTTCATTCTTGGTGGGGGAAGCCTTGATCTCTGGTTCATTGCAGTCGCTCTATAGGAATGGAGCTTCGTTGACTACAAGGAAAGAGGAGTAATAAGGCTTAGAGGGAATGAGGTCTTTGCAGCTTGTGTTGTCAATGACATTTTGGACCTCTACTTGGAAGATTTCAGCCGTTGTTTGGAACTCGGGACAATCCAACTCTAAATGTCTGCTCATCTTGTGAATTTGACACCATCCAGATAAGGAAGCCTCTACGAGGTATACTCCACTAGTTGTCTTCTTCATGCTAGCAGGCTGATCAAGATGAGTAGGAACACCTCCATTATTGGGCCTTGTATTCCACATTTGATTTTTCCTTTGGGAAGGTCTTCTCTCGAAGTTTTGATTGGATTTCTGCCCACTTTCATATTTTTGTCTCGAGGAGGTACTTGCTTTGCAGTTATACCCGCTGTCTCTATTATCTTTGTTATCTTGGCTGAGATTAGCCTGGAGGCTACATTGGGAGGCCTAAAATTGATTATTTTTATTTCTCATGTGCATCATCTTTGTGGACATTTTCTTTATCATCTCAATTAGATCCTTGAGTTGGTCCTTCTCAGTGTTGCTAGACTGCAACACTTGATTTTGAAGAAAATCGGGTGAGGCCGCTAGTTGATTTTGATGTGTTGGAGGAAATTTTGTTCCTCGCAGGTATAATGGTGCTTGAGGCTACTAAGAGTACACCTTCTTTTGTTGGGGAGCCTAAGGGTAGGCTGGCTATTGTTGAGGCTGCAAGTAAGAAGGCATGAGAGGTGCTTGATTCATTGGTTGTCCTAGATGCAGGACTATAGGCAGCTGAGGCACTTGGTTCATAAGAGGTGTTTGATGAGTGAACACTTGGTTGAGCCTTGCATCGAATGAGCTAGTGGGTCCAAAGAAGGTATCAGACCAGAAATGTTTTGTCCCAAATCAGTAATAGCGATGACTGCCTCTAAATAGGCATTCACCAACATAGTAAGTGGCAGGTGCATTCTCTTTACCAATGTTGACGTAAGATTATTCAAGGCTGCATAATAGATGGGCAGGGAAACAACATCATTGAGCATGTAAGGAGGCTGAAATCTCATGTAGGCGCGATGAAAATGATCATTGAAAGAGCTGATCGGCTCATTGATTTCCCTACATATGGACATAAACTATCGATACAACTCTAAGGGGCTGATTGGAATTGTATATTTCTATAGGAACACATTCATCATAAGATCCCATGAGGTAATGGACCCCCTCAAAAAATTGATGTACCGGTAATAAGCTTCTTCTCCTAACGAGTATGGAAAGAGTTGACATGCCACATCCTCATGGTCAATTTGTATATCTTTGATTGTTGTTTCAAATATCTTAATGTGTTCTTTTGTTGTCCTTTGTGGGTTGCATGGATTAAAATTCATGCAGAAGCCTTCTAGATTCTTGGGTGTGTCATGGTAAGAATTGAAGTGCAATGGGGAAGGATTTTGTGGGAACCAAGCCATGAGGAGAGGTGGAGGCGATACTTTTTCTTGTGGAATAGTAACTTGGGGCTGCACTAAGACAGTGACAGCTAGGACTGCGCCATGGACTTGGAGGGTAGTGTTAGCTCTCAAAAACGTAGGTACAATACCTCAAGAGTTTTCCAATCTCTTGATATGTTTTAGGGTAACAAACAAGGCCAAATGGATTAGACCTTCTACTCTTTAGGTGCTACTAGACCTAGGTGGGTGTACCTATGTGAATAAATCAGACTTAAGGTTGTATGACTTGATTGATTTGATAGATCTATTATAATGGCACAAACGTAATAGATAAAAGCTTACAGACTACTCCTACTCCTAATATTGAAATTGAGATATGGATGTTTGAATAATGTTTTATAAAATTCTAAAATGTGGATGGTGTGACCAGTGCCTACTTCTATTGGGCTAATGGAGTCAAGAGGTAAATAATATTTGTGTCCTATTTCTGGATACAATTCAAATTGTTTGGCACTTTTATGTTTATAACTTGTATAAACAGGCAAGAGTGTAAGTATCAAATTCTTCTTAATAATCCAAATGTCATTTTCCAAATTACTGTGATTAATTAGAAGGATTTAATCTTGTTTTGTAGGAACCAATTAACTGAACCACACAAGAGCAACAAGTGTGCTTTGATAAATTGAAGAATATCCTTGATATTTCAATTTAAATAATCAAGAAGTGACAACCTTGGAGACAACCAAATAATATTTTCAAAGAAATTCAACAAACAATTGACACCATAATTGGATCACCAAATTTATGCATTCTTCTCCATTACATAATTTGAAAATATTTTACAATGTACATCATGATATTTATTTCGGAAACAGTTCACCCTATCCAACTACCTAACCTACTTATTTCTCCTTAAAATCTTATTCCCTTTCTTTTGATTTCATTTGACATATATACATTATTTTAGGGTTACAACCTTTCATGACATCCATCTAGTGCAACTCTTCCTTTTGGCACAACTTTTAATTGTTCTCGGAAAAATAAAATATTTAATTAGTTTCCTTATTGGCAAATTAAATATTTTAATCTTCATCCTTGTGTCTTCATGAATAATAATCATCATTTCACAATACTTTTGAGATCTTAACAATCTTCACTAATCCTTTTGCTTCGAAAATCTTGGCTTATTCAATTTAATAAAATAATCCTTGGGTAAAATAATTACCCCCTCCATGAATCTTCAAATGATTTTAACTCCCTAGAGAATGTTTTACTCCTCAATAAAAACATTTATACTTTGAATAACCTCTCAGTGAAAAATCAAGATTGCAACTTTATTTTATTAAAATAATCACACCATGATTATTACTATAACTCTCCGTTAGTATTTTTTACCCAATAAAATACACCCTTCTTGTAATAATAATTTATTCACTCTTGTAATTCCGTTGGTGAAAAAATTCCAATTTATTTTGTTTGATTGAAATATTTCACCCGATTTAAATCATTCCTTTGGGTAAAATAATTATATATCCAGTTGGTGAAAATATCTCAAAATAATATTTTCATCGGCATGACATATTCACTCAAGAAAACTTACTCCCTTCTGTTGCCGATAAATTTATTCATTGCTTATTTATTTTCCAAATATTTTACAAAGTTTAAACTTTATAAAACAATGAAATATTTAGGGTTTTGAAAGCATCCATATTCATTTTAAAACATACCTAATGTTTTAAAATATATGTCATTTGAACTTTAGAACTTAAGAAAGAATTTTTCAATTTCGGTTGGAGAGCAAATAAATTAATTTCACCGCGGGCACACAGAGCATCCTGGAGACACAAAAATTTGCAAGGGACTGTGATCAATTATTTTGGAAGTGGGATTCTAATGGATTTTGAACAGCTCGCCAAATCCAAGTACTTCCTTTGTAAACTAACCCTGTCAGGGCATGTAGTGAGAAAAAATGAAATTTTAAATTAATGCACCAAATGACCTCAGAATTCAATGAATTTGAAATTGGAGATATTTGAGGCCAAAATACCAACTAGGTCATCCTTAGAATTTCAAAATTTGCAACTTTTTCGTAGCGTCAAATCTAGCCCGGGGCAATCGTAAAACAATTAAAAAACATACTAGAACTCCTCTGACGACCATGAAAATGCATATACATGTTGAGTTGTGATAGAAGAGTATGCTCGTCAATTTTTTTGGCATGAAGTTTTCGGAATTGCAAACTATAAATTTCCAAAGTTGCTTACTCAACATTTTCTGAAAATTACCACTGTCAAGCTCAATTATAATCCTCCATTTGCCCCTTTTGAAAAAATATCAAATGTGATCTTGAGAAGCTATAAATTTGGGTATTAGCTCATTTAGGCATGGTGAACATGTGTACAAGAGGGTTTTTCACCAACCATCTATGTTCATGAAATATCAAACACCAAAATTGACCATGTTGTAGCTGTTCTAAAAATGCAGTTTCCAAACTATGTAAAATTCATTTGGTTTTGGCTTTGCAAAAATATCAAAAGATGCCCTGGAGACCAAAAAATTGGCATGGAGGTAGAATTTGGTGTAGAGAATGGAAGGAACCAATCAGTTTGTCATTATCATCATCCATTTACTTAATATTCACCCTCAAATTTGACCATTTTAATAGATTTTCACTGTACTGACAACATATTTTCTCAAAAACCCTTAAACTTGGCCCTCTAAAACTTTGTCAAAACTGATCAGATGAAGCTGAAAACTGGCATGCATACTCTCATATGGTAGATGAACATGTCTGCAAAGTGGTTTAGTATAAAAACAAACAAATCCAAAGTTATGATTTTTCAAAATGAGCTACATAAGCAAATTTTTCAACTTTACTTTTGAGTGCCAAAATCAATTCTTTGAATATGGGAACCTAAAATTTGCATGAAATTTTAGGCTCCAACAGGCAGGAAAAGAGGTGACTCCTTAGTTGCCAGAAGAATGAGGCCCGAAGGCAATTTGGAGTGGTTGAGTGGAGGATGGTTGAAAGGTGGAGAAAGGTGAAGGTGGAAGGGAAGTGGAAGGGATGGAGGAAGAAGAAAAGACTGTCTCCTCCCTTAGTTTGTTTAGCCCTTGTGGGGGGCTACAACTCTTGAAATTCCTTTTTGTGTAGCATTGACCTTAAAATTCTTTGAAATCTCTCAGGGGAGAATGATCCAATTCGATCTAGCTTCACTTGGCCCTCCTACTGCCAATTTTGTTGATGTGTGTTTTAGCACTTTCTCAAAACAAGCAATGCACAGGTGCACCGCCTCTCTTGAAAGGTAGAAATTTGCAAGAAAATCACCAATCACTACCCCAAGGTCTCTTAGGCATCAGGTCTTGACATGCATGGAATTTCTCAGTTGATGTGTGATGTGATTTTGCTGGTAATCACAAGGAAGACTTACGTAGCTAGATGCGAGATGAATCTTGAAATGGACTTCTTGGGATGGGAAATTGGAGTACAATTTGCTGCAGGTTTGAATAGTAGTCATAAACTCCAATCTTATCTTGAAATTTGGATTTACAATTTGTAATGAACCTTAGCATAGGTAACTTACTAAAAGAAAAGGAAAAAGGTAGGGATGAGAAGAGGTTCCTAGATCTGCAACTAACTATGAACAGTGATCATGGAGGGTTCTACTATGGACAACTTCCTTAAAACATAATTTCACTTAACTAGAAAACTCATAGTATCATGAAATTTGTGCTATCTTCTAAGGATTACAAATGTTCTACCATTCATCCACCATAAACATGCATGAACAAAGATAAAAGTTTGGAGCAACTTTCAATTTAAATCTAGACTAACTTTACATAGCTATCCACCATCAGTAAATAGCAAAAAGTATGGACAAGAAAGGCATCAACACAGCATAAATCTTCATAACCATTGAACAACACTGCTAAATCTATCAAATTAATCTAAAACTAACTGAAATAGCCAAGTAAATTAAATCTAGACTAACTTTACATATGCTATCCACCATCAGTAAATAGCAAAAAGTATGGACAAGAAAGGCATCAACACAGCATAAATCTTCATAACCATTGAACAACACTGCTAAATCTATCAAATTAATCTAAAACTAACTGAAATAGCCAAGTAAATCCAACTAAATTATTTAACTATGGGAGATGGATCATGAAACATGCCAAGAAACTCTAGAATCCACCAATTCAATGAATTTCTATTAAAATTTTAGTAGCATGTCATTACAACTCAACTCTCTCTTAAAAATGAGAGGAGACCCCATGTTTATAGTGCCCAAAAGGTAGAATGAATGGCCAAGATTGATTTGCATTATGTGGCTAAGATTCACTACAAACTAGGGTTTCACCTACCCCCAAATATATTACATTTTTAAAATACATTTTGTCCTTTCCCTGTTTTGTCTTCTAGTGGCAACACTATAGCATTTTTTGTTTTTGCTAATTGCCTTTGCTAAAACTATTATGTAAGGAGTTCATCATCAATAATAGGGTTCCCTTCTTGCTTCTTCAAAGTGGCATATTCCATGAACTTCAAGATTAATGGTTGGAGCTTATCAACTTCCATAATTTTGGAATGTAGCACTTGGTAACTCCATTGCTTGGAGCTATCAGTGAGCTTTTCCCAATCTTCATTGTATTTGGAAGTATGGTCTTTGAATTGTTTAGATTAGGTGAAGGCTCAGGTAGAAAAACTCATGAAATCTATGGTGATCTCGCCTTAAACATTCCATCCTCCATCTTCTTATAGAAATGAGGCTTTATCTTCTCCAGATCAATTTGAACAACAGGAATATTGTATCCTATCATTAGTTTCAAATATTGAATGCAAACTGCCCTAACATCCTTGGCCAAATCAATATCTAGATCCACCTTATAGAATACTTGCTACAATATTTCCTTCAGTTGTTCGAAGTCCAACTTCCACATATCCACCAGCCAATGATCCTCCTTGAATGCAAGCTCCTTTTCTCAAGTTTTCTTTAGTAGTTTGAGGATGGCCTCAATTTTAGGGTGAGTAGACCCATACATTCTTGGGAAGTCAATGTAGAACTTCCTTGTTCCCTCAAGAGACTTTTGCACCTCCAAGAACTTGTTTATTGTCCTAATAGCATGACTGATGCCCATGTTTCCAACATATAAGACTTGCCAGAACTTGTCTTCCATGGTCTTAGAAAAGTTCTTCCTTTTCTCGAGCTCGTCAATTTTCTCTTTGGAAAGTAGTTGTGGCAGAGCCGAGGATGTGGTAGGAAGCTCTTTTGTTGATGACCATTTTTGAATATAGGAAATCAAATTAGCCAACTACATCTTAAGTTCTTCCTTGGAAACCTTATCCTGCTATATCAAGTGCACCATGGTGGCAACAAATTCCTCAAGATGGTCTACTTTATGCTCCCTGGTGGCTGTCCCGAAGTCAATGGTGGAGACATTGTAATTCATCCCGTCTTCTCCCACCACTAGTGTAGCTACTTGTATTGTTCTGGATCCAAAGGCATCCATTGTCACCTTTGATCTAATTTTAGGCTTCTTCTCCTTCTTAGTGTTGATATGAGCTTGGGCCAAGATGGCCTCCAACCTGGCTCTTGGATCCCTCAGAGTAGGAGATTTCTTCTCTAATTACTTTTCCATCCATTTAGGCATCTGGGACTTCTCCTTGGGTGATTCATAGTCACCCTCCTCTTCATCCCTCCTAATTTCAATCTCCTTATCCCTAGGAGCTTCTTTCTTCATCCTTGTGTCTTCTTCTTCTTTGTCGGAGTCCTGAATGAACACCGTGTGTTTGATGGGAGATTTTTTGGGAAAGCATTCCTTGGGGATTTCTTCCCCTTTAGTATCTTTCTCTTCTTCATGCCCATGTTCTTCGGGCTACTTAGTTTCTGGACCCTTGTGGGTTTTAGGCTCTTCTTTAGGCTTATCTTCTTCTTTATGTTTATCTTCCTCGCGTGGAGGTGGCACATCTTCTTGTTTCTCCTTTTCTTGTTCTTATTTCCCTTCTAAAATGGGTACCTCTTCACTATGCTTGGGGCTTTCTTCTTGCTCCCATATTGGAAGTTCAGTGTCTTCTTCCATTTTATCAATTAACTCTTTTTCTTCCTCAGAGGGTGGCTTTTCTATTTCCTCTCTGACATCTTTCAATTGTTGGGCCAACTCTTCTTCAAAATCTGCATCAAAGGTTTGCACAATGTATCTGGTGCTAACATCTTCTTCTTTGTCACTCTTAGAGGATTTTTTTTCCTCCTCTTCACAGACTACCTTATCAATTTGTAGATGGTAGTGTTTTAGATGTTCATGGTAGTCGTCTGCCTCTTCCTCCAATGCCCTAGCAGCTTCCCTCTCTCACCAATACAACTCCTAAGATATTTGCATTGTGGCTTTCATCTCTGGTGGTTTAGTTGGAGGCTTTGAGGGAGGAATGCTAGTGAGAACCTATGCTAGGACAACCTGAATGGTCAAATTCATCAATACCTCAGAGATCTCAGATGGGAAATTTTGCATATGTCACAAAAATTCCTCTGTAAGTGAGAGTGTTGGAATGGGTATTGTTGTTTTGACTAATGAGAAGATGTGGTTGGTGACATGAAGCTAGAAGAAAGTGGAGAGGTGGTGGCCAAAGAAGAATCAATCATTATGATTGGTCCAGATGGCAAAGAAGAGGCAAGGTTGACTGAGATGTCCACCGTAGGTGGGGAGGTAGCCACCATGGCCTGAGAAGTAGGTGGAGGAGAAAACATACTGGAGGTAGCTAGTGGGGACTTTGGTTGATCAACCTCCATTTCCTCTCCATGGAGTGGATCTTCTTGAATAACTAGCATCTCAATGACACTACCTGATTTCTTATGTTTCTTGGAAGGCTCACCCTCTGAGGCCTTTCGAGCATAGAATTTTGGATTAGGCTATTGTTCATCAGTTTCTTTTCTTTTCCCTAACCGAGTGAGTGGAGGGGATTTTGAAGTTTCTCCTATGGAGGAAACAACTACCCCACCATCTATTCCACTTGGCTTACTTTCAAGCCCTTCATAGGTCAAAGTGACCCTTGTTGCTTCAATTGGGAAACTTTCCCATCAATCCATTATTTTGTTTTAGCCTCAATGGGCTCGGTTAAGTTATTGAGGTCATCAACCTCTTGCTAGTCCTAGTCAATTAATGGCAATGATGGATTAGCAACTGCACCATATCAAGGGTCTATTACTATGTTGTCATCCTCCTCTACTTGGTTAGGCACTAGGAATAGGTTTACCCTTTTTACAAAGTATGTGGTCATCCACATATAGTGCCTCATCCACACCTCATTATCATCTTTACAGTTAGCCTTGAAATCCCCAATGCTATGCAAGTGGGCATATTCAGGTCCAAGCATTTTCCTGATATGGCCACATGGATCCGTCCATGGTCGGCCAGTGTGGAGTCTCAAATGGTACTCTGCGAGCTCCTCTAAGTTGTGGGCACATTGTGAGCTATGGATCTTATACATCCCCTCACCAAAGGATAGGGGATAAGAAATCCCTGCCAAATGTTTGTTGCTTAAGACGGTGTGCACATGCAACAGTTGTCATGTGAGCTCTAACAATATTATCCGGTCATTAGGATACTGGGGCATCTTGTTTGGTATTTCTAGGAAGCCTTTTGCACAAATGTATGTAAACTTTAGATATTGAATGAATAGAAAGGAATATTGCATCAAGAAAGTGTTTTCACTGTGGGAGACTCACCTCTGGAGATCACCCTTGAGAAACTTGATGATATGACCTATGAAAGCATTATTGAACATGTAGTAATCTTTCTTAAAGTTCTTGAATTGTAGCTAGGGGTACCTGTCATAAACCTTGAGCTCCCTACTAGGTTCTTCATTTGGAGCTCTCAAAAAGCCATTGTATTGCCTCCACTCAGCCAATGAGTAGACCAGGTAGGAAGCCATGTAAAATTTGGAGGTCTTTTTGACAACCATGAACCACTCATGAAAGCAATCACTAATTATCCCACCTCAATAGAATGTGGTATCTTCTCCATGGAGGATCTCTTCAATGAAGTAAACCATCCACTCATGGAAGTAAGTGGCAGTAGGAAGGCCCATTACTTTGCTTAACAGGGTCACCAGATCATGATAATCTTCATAAAAATCACTACGGAAGAGCTCCTGAGGAAATTTTGTAGTGCTACCCCTCTTCTCCTTTAGCCAATGTTGATTTATGAGTTTCTTACATTTTATTGGATCTTCGTCCCACATTGCCTTGCAATAATTTATAGTTGGAAATTCTATCTCCCCAAAGGTAGGGATGTGAGAGGTCTTTGTTATTGCCTTAATAGACATATCAACTAATATATTCCCATCCTTGTCCACTATTGTTTAGGTCTCTAGTTGGTATGCCTCCCTACAAGCCATTACCAACTCAGGGGTGATGAGAGTGAGAGGGAAGCCTATAGCTTTGGCTATTCCAGTACCCCTGATTAATCTAACATTCTTCATCTTGGGGCTGATCTTGAAGAAGTATCCATGAAGAGGAGTATGCAATTTCAATATGTGGGTCAAAGTTCATTTTCAGACTAGGAGGCATTTTAGTCATCATTAAGGAATTCAGAGTCAAGAGGAGGGATGGCCATCTGGAGTTTATCATTTAGAATAGCCATGATGAAGTGGCATTCTGGTGGTAGAGTTCCACCGCACGAGACCCGCGAGCTTAGATGGTGGTTGACAATAGAGATTAGTCTCTTAAGAATTCAGGTCATAGGAAGTGAGAAGTTGTGAGGAGATCATCATTTAAAATAGTGGGAAGTATACAAAATTTTGGTGGGGGAAACATGAGGGGTCAGACTTGGCTAAGGGCTTAGGTTCTATGTTTTCTTCATTTTCACCTAATGGAATTCAAAGGATCAAATCCTGGAGGCCATAAGGATAGAGGTGGTTTTCTTTTGGAACGACTGACATGGGATGGAGTCTTGATGACAGAAGTCCAATGAGAATGACCCACCAAAGGTCAGGGAACTTGTTTAATATTTTATTTGTGCCACTAAGGGATGAATGGGGTCTAGAGGCTAGAAGGAAACTACCCGAAAGCTGTTAGAAATGGCGATTCTACCATGGAAGTCCATGAATGGAAGTCTGTGGACTGGGATCTGAAGGGCCTTTAGAGTGTAGCGATTTCAACTTCAACATCGCACGGAAAATGAACAAGCAGAGCCTGAAGGCTGGATGGACAGAGCCATAATGCTGCGTGAAGAGGTAATTGATGGGAAACATCCCAAGGATAGAATCCCATAGGAATAGACCCAAGTAATGTGAAGGAATCTGTTTCATTTTAGTTTAGAAGATTGATACTCCAATGGCGATAGATGGAAGTCTCCCTACCATGGCAGGCCTACGAGGTGGGTTCACCGCTCAACAGTTTATTTTTCTTTTTATGTAGGTGACGACATTGGGAGTCGGCGGGTCCAAGGGTCATAAATTCCCTGGCCGAAGAATAGTGTCATGTGAGTGAGGTTTCACACTCATTTATTAGGTGATTTTGAATGGTTTTCAAGTTTTCCACCACATGGGTTTTGTACACAAGGATCTTCTCTATCTAGTTTATGTGTTTTTCATTCATTTCTCTTGTGCAAAATCATAGAAAAACACAACAGGAGGGCAGACAGTTGACTTACCACTAGAACTTGGTGAAGGAAGACAATGAAACAACCAATAAATGCAAAGGATTAGCAATGGGAGGCTTCGGGCTCGGAGGTGGTGCACGACGACTACTTTGGATCACTCTTATTTGCTTTGGATATCCTGACATGTGAAAATGACAGGTCAAAGTGGCCTATTTATAGAATTTTATGGCATTAAATTCCATCAATAAATGTGTGTACGATGGCCAAAAATTTGGTGAGTTTGAAATTCAAAAACGACCATAACAAGTCTAGAACATGGAGGTTGGAAGGTCGTGAGTTGATGGTTGTTTGAAGAGTTTAGCGGAAAAAAACTAGGGAAGAGGATCCTGGGGTGCGATGGGTGGAACTCCAGTAGAGGATGGTTGTTTGGGAAAGGCAAGTGAATAATGGAAACCCGGGAAGGGAGACCCGGAAGATCGGGCCCGATGAGCTCCATTGATAGTAAGTTATACTTAGTCATTGAAAGCACAAGAAATGGTGGTCAAGATAGTGGGTCCCAAGCTATGGAAGGCTGAGGTCTTTTGGCCATTAGAAACAACAAATCTAGTAGGGAAATATTCCAAGGGAAACCCAACAAGGTAGACCTGCGTAGACCCAGGGATTCCAGCAGAGGCAAATTTCCAAGGGATCTGTAGAAGGGCACCTAACTTAGAAAATTTAAGGGGGTGAAACATGGTCAACTTGATATAACACTTTGAGGCTTGTTGACCATTTGAAACACCAAAATGGGGGCATGCAAAGTGAGGCGGTGACAAAAATGACCTGACAAGGTGAAGGAAAGAGAGGGTCCCCATTCCAAATAGAGCATGTGTGTCGAGGGTACAACAGGGTGTAAGAGTAATCTTGCATCAACCAAAAAGATCTATGTTACTTCTTTTCAATAAGGGTTGAATTGGAATAAGTTTGATAAGTACGAAGGACTATGGAAGTTTGGGTTTCAGACTTCAAGTTTGAGGAATACTCAATGTTGTGAATAGTTAGATATCTAACTTTAACATTAAGCCATATGCCTTGAATTAATTGTTAAAGATGTCTAATGTATACTGGACCTGGGAACCCTGACACCTGAAATGATGGAAGATGGTAAGCAACATGAAGGGGGGAATGAACTTTGACTTCCAATGATCTAATGTACCTTTCACTCTTTGCAGCTTGAAGGTAAGTCTGTTGGTTTGGTATGCAGATCGAGGTATCCCACAATCTTGTCATAGTCCATGAGGGAGTCTACGATATGGTGGTATAGAGAACGTAATCCCATGATAGTTTGATGAGGGGGGTTGTAGTATAGTGATAACCCGTGAACACCACAATGTTCATTTGGATGGCCCATGGTGGAGTGGTATCATGCAGTATGGTGGTAACTAGCAGGGTGGTGAAGGATAAGCACAACACTATGACTGTTCAAGTTGGTGTTAGCGGTATTACAGCAAAGATCAATAGTGTGGGTTTAAAGAATATTAATCAAACGGTGATCATTGCATCAATTTACATCGTTGTTGTGAATTGAACAATTGGTGAAGAGTGGCAGTATGCAATTTTTGGGTCAACATTTTCTAAAGTGATTAATTTCTAAATCTTGCATTGGCAATTAAAACAAACCCTAAAGTGAATGGTATCCATCTAATGATGAAGCACAAGTTTCAGGCATGATGTTCATTGGATGACTGTGGCGGTACTAAGACAACATGGGGGGAAATAATGCTTATAAGATAAGCCAGCCAGAAGGAGGAGGATAAACAGGATGGAAATGAAATAAGATGTGGGTTAGGAGATTATGGAGCAGATTTGAAGGCCCTAATCCGCATATTTGGCCATTTTTTTTGTAACCAAAGCCCATGTAATGTTGTAATTTCTCTTCCATTCTAGAAATAATAAAATATCTTTGTTTTCTTCTTGCATATTGGTTGTACTATTTTTGTTGTTGATGTGACATTGAGATGGTAAGGGGAGTACCCTTCATCAAGTGGTATTAGAGTAGGTTATCTTGAGTCTATAAATAGAGTGCCAAATGTGAGGTAGTTTGCAGTAAGACCTGTGAGTGTGAGTTGAGATCAAAATGCCTCCTAGACTTGTCCAACATGGTAGATGAAGAGGCAGAGGTGGTGGAAGAAGAGATTCACCTAGAGATGAAATCAGAGCCCTCATAAGGCAATTAGAAACCTTGTAGGAAAAGGTATGTAGGAGAGAAGTGCATCAAGAAAGAGATGATAGTGAAGAGGAATCTGAAGAGGAAATAGAAGAACAAGAACAAGATCAAATGGATCCTGGAGAAATGAGACTACTTAGAGCAATATCCAGCCTTGGAAATAAACCTAAAATGGAGGTTTTGACTTTTAGTGGAAATATAAATCCTGAAGAGTTGATAGTTTGGATCAATGACATGGAGGATTTTTTTGAGTTTGAGGAGATTGAAGACCCTCACAGAGTGATGTTTGCAAAGAAAAAGTTAAAATTTCATGCATGCATATGGTGGAAAGAGATCTAGCTTGAAAGAGGAAGACAAGGGAAGGATAAAACTTCTAAATGGGACAAAATGGTGACAAAAATGAAGAAATAATTTATTCTAGTTTACTATGAGTTTGAACTATTCAAGAAGATACAAATTTTGAGACAAGGAATGAGGAAGATGAAGGAATATATAGAGGAATTTCACAAGATCTTGATTAGAACAAGATATTTTGAAGAAAACAAGGAGAAAGTAGCTTGTTATCTTGATGGGCTAAAACCTAGCATACAAGAAGAGTTGGCATTAGTGAGAATATACACCATTGAGGATGCCTATAAATTTGATTTGAAGGTAGAAGAAAGATTGAAAAAAAAGTTTGAAAATAAGAAAAAAAGAGAAGAGTAGAGATTATGTGTAGCAAAAAGAGGATGAACAACATATTAGAGACATTAAGGACAACAAGTATGAAAGAGGTGAAAGCTCAAACAAATTTTGTGAGAAAAATTTCAGAGGAAGGGAAAGATTGAGTAGGGGAATTGGAAGAGGAGGCTTCCCTGGACCCTATTTCCAATGCAAAGAAGAAGGACATAGAGCTTTTGAGTGTCCTCAAAATCAAGGAAGGATAAATGAAAGACGAGAAGGTAATGCTTAAGATGCCCATGTGCATGAAAATGCTCAGTCTTCACATTCTAAAGATGTTGAAAGGGGTGAGTCCCTTTTTTTTAGAAGAGCCTTGTTGAGTAAGGAGAAGGAACTAGACCAAAGAAAGAGCTTGTTTTGCACTTAATGTGAGTGTGAAGGTAAAGTTTTTAATGTTATCATTGATGGAGGTAGTACAAAAAACCTTGTGTCAGAGGAAATGGCACCCACATCCATACAAAATTGCTTGGTTGCAGGATGACCGTAAGGTTTTGGTGAATGAACAATGCTTGGTAAGGTTTAATATAGGTGATTATCATGCTGAATTTTTATGTGATGTTATGCTTATGGATTTTTGTCACTTGTTATAAGGAAGAACTTGGTAGTTTTATAAGAGAGCAGTGCATGTTGGGTATGCCAATACCTACTCCTTGATAAAGGATGGAGTTAAGAATAAATTGAAACCTTTGAATAAAGAAGGAAAGGTATGTAATAACACTAGAAAATTCTTGGTTAATGGAGTTAGAAAATTAGTTAAAGAGGATTTGATGAGGGCCACATTGCCCTAAACCTTCACAAATCACAACAATAGATACCAACACAAAAAATGTGAGACAAAAAATAACTCACTTTTAATTATTTTTAGAAATTAAAATTACATATTCAAAACATACAATGCTACAGCCTCATAGGCTTGATTCATTACAACAAAATTGACTCTGAAAACAAAATATAGTAATTGGATCCATAATTTTCACTAATGGATCCACCTTCTACAACCCCCACTTATCCCTTTTTATTTTACCCAATAACTTCCCTAGAATGTTCTAGAAAGTTTAATTTTCCCTTTTGTTTTGGTGCCAAAAGTCTTACCATTTGATTTCTTCCCTAGGAGCATATTTTGATGAAATTCACTTTTTAGTGGGGAAATTTCATGGGGCGATAACTTAATTTTGATCTAGATGTCCAATTTTCTATTATAACATATTGTTGTAAAGCTCTCGAAGAGATCTATAATGTAAAACCCATTAGAGATTGGTTTGTCCACTTTTCAAGATATTTCAAGGCCTCTAAGGTTTTCATATATGAATTTGATGGTGTAATGGAGAAATTTATCAAGATAGAAACTTGAATATCTCCCAAACCATTTATGGTATTGAGGTGATTCTTTCTTGACCAAAAATATTTTTCAACTCTACTCCTTTGGTTAAATTTTTAATTCCATATGGGCTAATTTAGGCCGACTTACTAAAAATAGCAAGTGAATTTTTTTTGCCTTTTCTGACTCCTAACTGTCTTACACCCCCCTTAAGTTCCATCATGGGACTCAAAAAAACTAAAGAAAATAATGAGAAACATTTTTTGGGGTGATACAAGATTTCCCTACACCACTAGATGCTCTTGCATCAAACACCTACGGTAATTTAAAAAGTGACCTTGTCACTTCTCAAGATTTAGAGGGAAACCAAGATGGTTAACCTCAACCTTAGACAACCATGATGAATCTTCAATAGGCCTTCCTCTCCATTTCACCAAGTACTCTATGTATTTCCTATTTCTTATGCTTCTACCCACACGACTATCCAAAATTTCTTCTATCTCCTCCTTTTCTGAAGTAGGTGCTAGAATATTCCACTGTGCTTCTATCACTTATTCATTAATTCCCCCTTCATGATATTTTGTTAAATTTGAAATGTTAAACATAGGTGAAATATAAATTTCATCAGTCAACTATACCTCATATGCATTTCGTGAATTATGCATCTTCGGGATCTTGCATGGCCCAAACTTCTTCATCTTTAAATTATTATATGTACCAACTAGAAACCTATCATTTCACAAATAAACCATGTCATCATCTCCTACCTGGAACTCCTTATACCTCCATTTCTAATCCACCTTAGCCTTATATTTTCAGTTCATCTTATTTATATGTTTCTTCACCTCTTCATGCAAATTCTTCAGGTGCTCAACAAAATCTTCAGCCTCAACACTACTCTACTACCTCTTATCCATCTTTCTTAGTTCAAAAGTAGTTCTTGGACTACTCCCATCCACAATCTGGAATGGTGATTTACCAGTGATCCTATTGATCTGATTTAGGATCTAGACTAATTGCATAATTGAATGCTTAACTTAAAAAAATTAATGGAAACTCAAAAACAAGTGTACATTATTGAAATTATGCTTAAAATCAAGGTGATAAAACCAGAATGAGAGAGAAGAGAGAAAGTGAAAACAAAGGTTTGATAGTAGAGTTCCCCAAAAACAATGGCTATATCTCTAGGTCCCTCTCCAAAGAGTAGACCGATCCAATTATTCCTCTAGAAACTCGGTTACAATCTTTGGCATAACCTCCCCTTGGATTACAAAGAAATCTGAAAATGCCCTTCCAAAGTGCGTGGGAACAAGCTTCTCCAAAAGCATAAAGTTACAATAAGATTTCTCCAAGAAAGAAAAATACTATCTCTCCTCTTACAAAAATCACCTCCAAAATTCCTTACAAAAATAATTAGCTAAAACACACTCCCAAACTCTCACCCATTTACCCCTTTTTATACACCAATTTTACCCAATTTGGTGTATGACAACTTGATTTACAATCTCCCAAAATTTACATGTAAATCCAAAAGAAATCCCCCTGTTACATAATAAAATCTCTTCAAGATAAATAATGAAGGGCCCTTATAATTTTGGGCTTACAAAGGAAAATAATAATCCCTATAATTTTGTTTTGATAACTCTTACGAGATTACATATATATTTTTAAGGAGATCTTTTAAATTTTATCCCCTTGAAAATAATCCCATTGTTGTCTTATAGGAGTTTATTCCTTTTGAATAGGGGTAATAATAATTAAAAAAAGGTTTAAAATCCCTTAAAATAGGGATTCCTTGAAAATAGGCTTTTAAAAATAACATAGAAAGTTTTTAAAACAAAACTCATGGCTTTAATATGGGGTGGCTTTAATATGGTCTTTAAGATAGGTGGAGATCCTTTAATATAGGAGGGCCCACATTTTTTAAAAGAATGTGGCATTTTTTTATTATTTTTATTTGTTTTATTTGTTTTATATATATTTTTATTTTTTTATTATTATAAAATAATATGCCACCTTTTGCCAATAATGGCCTGCCACGTGGAGAGGTGAGATGATGCCATATCAAAATTTCATTCATCGGTCAAAGACTTCAGAGTGATGTGTCCACTGACTGGACTGCCACGTGTCCACACATGATTAGCCAACTTTGACTGCTCCTAACTCAGGCAAATGAACTCCAATTTTGATGAAAGGAACGTCATCGGAAAGCTTGTGATGAGCTCTTTGTATTGATGCCAGGCTTGACCACTTTTGACAACTTTGATTTTTGACCTTTTTTCTTGACCTAGGTCTTTGAGTTGACTAAAGGTTTTGACCGAGTGTATCTCGAGCACCATAGCTCCGATTGACTCCATTCAAGTTGTGTTGGAGTCATAATTCCAACTACTTTCTGATGAAGATGTTTCTAGAGAAAAATGAGGAACTTCAAAATTTGACAAAAATCCTCTAGATCAAGCCTCCCCACTGGAGAGCTTTTGGACCTCCAAAAGTGGCATTTATTCATGCATCCAAGTGAGGACTTTGCCTCCCCACTTGTCTGTATCATCTGTACATCATTAAGCTTGGATTACAATCACAATGAAAACTGTAACAACATTGTTGAACATAAACATCATTCTATCACTTCCATAAGCATTTACATCAACTGTCGTAGCCACTAACCAACAAACATTGACTAGCATCAAGCTGAACAATAATGCAGATATGAAAGAGAATAAATCAACAACATATCAATCTTTCACAATAGAAACATTTTTACCCAAGGGACCATCAATTCTTTCATTCACCATTCCCTCTTGTTGTATTGTTGGTGCATCTTGCGACCTCTGACCCTAATTAGCTACTTCAAGTTCATGTCTAGAACCACCTAAAATGACAGACATAAGAGTCAAATCTTTACTTGCATTCATTACCCTCTTAATTGCCCTATATTTGCAAAAGAATGATCAGTCTTAATCATGTGAGAATGTACAATATACTGTATGCCATCTTTAAACAAATGATAATGATTCTTTTCCTTGTAGAAAATAGCTTTTCGATCATATAAATAAGGGCTACCCAACACTATCCCACAAATATCTAGTGGAACCACATCAAATTGTACTTCATCCAAAAACTTACTAGTGATTGTGAATCTCAAAGTGCATTGTCTTGTTACTTGCAATTTATCATTCTCGCAAATCCAGCCTAGTGGGTAAGGTTTCTTATGCAGTGTAGTTTTCAATCCCAAGTTCTTGAAAAAATCTTTAGAAATTAAGTTAACTTGAGAACCACTATCTATGAGTGCATCAAGTTTCACATTCTTAACAATAACCCTTATGTGAAGAAGTTCATTCCTTTTCTTATCATCAGAGACTTCATTAACTTTAGGTGTAGAAGCACAACTATCAAAGGAAACACTGGCAATAGGAGCTTTACCTATCAAACCCATAGCTGTTATCTTAGTTTCATCATCAAAATCAGAACCAAGATCTATAACAACATTTTTGGCTCTCTCCTTACCTTTTTGTTTCTGATTTTGTTTTTGAGCCCGCTTAGGCTTCAATTCCAGATGCAACTTCCAACAATGATCTTCATCAGGACCCTTCTTGTCACAATGAGAGCAAGAAAGATTTTTATCCTTCTTGACTGTAGTTGTCTTCTTTCCATTCCCTATCTTTGCAACCTTAGATGATTTCTTTACAGAGTTATCATTATCAAACTTATCAATAAAAGAACCCTTTCCTCTTTACTCTAAATGTGTAGCTTGGACACAAACTTCATCCAAATTACTAGGGTTCAAGACCAAAATAGAATGTCTAAGATATGAGTGAAGACATCCTATGTACTTTAACAAAGTATCCTGGGTGTACAAAGGTACATTTAATGCAATAGCCCTTTTATGAAATTTGTGGGTGTAATATTGAATAGACTGTCCTTTCCCTTGCCTAAAATTTTTCCAGTTCATCATTAACTATTGCATATGACCTAGGGGATAAAATTGCTTTTTAAGAGTACTAACAAATTCTGACCAAGAAAAATTGACTCTACCATGCTGTGAAATTTCTGTTGTAGTCCTACTCTCCCACCAGGTGATAGTTGAACCTCCCAACTGAAGAGTAGCTAACTAGATCCTAGAAGCATCATCAAAGAGGCTTTGGACTCTACAATAGACTTCTACTTGCTGAATCTAGTCATCTAGTTTTTCAGCATCTAATTCACCACAGTACTTAGATAGTTCAAATTTAACATCCAATTTAATCTTAGGCTTATTTACACCCTTAAAAGGATTAGCAGAAAGAGAATGTGTAGAAGAATAAGGAGAAGAAGGGGGAGAAGAAGAAGGAGTAAGTAGAGGAGATTATGGGGGTTCATCACCACCTCCTAGTTGCTTCTTCTTTCCTTTACGGTATCCATGATCTTCTTGCTTCAATGCATTATCTTCTTCAAGTTTCATGCGTTCTTCCCTTTCTTTGAGAAGCATTTCCAACACAGCTCTCATTTGCCAGAAAGCTCTTAAAAATTCCTACTCACTAAGTTCTTCGGGTACCTCCATTCCAGACACAGACATTTTTGGAAAAGTTCTTCATTTCCCAATCTCAGGATTGTATTCTTCAAGCTTTCATTCACCCTTCTGAATCCTGGATCTTGTTAGCATTCACAAAAAAACTACAATACTAGTCGCCAAATGCTCTAATACCAAAACTTGATCTGATTTAGGATCTAGAATAATTTCATAATTGAATGCTTAACTTAAACAATTTAATGGAAACTCAAAAACAAGTGTACATTATTGAAATTATGCTTAAAATCAAGGTGATAAAACTAGAATGAGAGAGAAGAGAGAAAGTGAAAACAAAGGTTTGATAGCAGAGTTCCCCAAAAACAATGGCTATGTCTCTAGGTCCCTCTCCAAAGAGTATACCGATCCAATTATTCCTCTAGAAACTTGGTTACAATCTTCGGTATAGCCTCCCCTTGGATTACAAAGAAATCTAAAAATGCACATCCAAAGTGTGTGGGAACAAGCTTCTCCAAAAGCACAAAGTTACAATAAGATTTCTCCAAGAAAGAAAAATACTAACTCTCCTCTTACAAAAATCACCTCCAAAATTCCTTACAAAAATAATTAGCTAAAACACACTCCCAAACTCTCACCCATTTACCCCTTTTTATACACCAATTTTACCCAATTTGGTGTATGACAACTTGATTTACAATCTCCCCAGATTTACATGTAAATCCAAAAGAAATCCCCCTGTTACATAATAAAATCTCTTCAAGATAAATAATGAAGGGCCCTTATAATTTTGGGCTTACAAAGGAAAATAATAATCCCTATAATTTTGTTTTGATAACTCTTACGAAATTATGTATATATTTTTAAGGAAATCTTTTAAATTTTATCCCCTTGAAAAATAATCCCATTGCTATCTTATAGGAGTTTATTCCTTTTGAATAGGGGTAATAATAATTAAAAAAAGGTTTAAAATCTCTTAAAATAGGGATTCCTTGAAAATAAGCTTTTAAAAATAACATAGAAAGTTTTTAAAACAAAACTCACAGCTTTAATATGGGGTGGCTTTAATATGGGCTTTAAGATAGGTGGAGATCCTTTAATATAGGAGGGCCCATGTTTTTTAAAAGAATGTGGCATTTTTTTATTATTTTTTATTTGTTTTATATATTTTTTTATTTTTTTATTATTATAAAATAATATGCCACCTTTTGCCAATAATGGCCTGCCACATGGAGAGGTGAGATGATGCCATATCAAAATTTCATTCGCCGGTCAAAGACTTTAGAGTGTTGTGTTCACTGACTGGACTGATGATGTGGCATTGACTGGAATGCCACATGTCCACACATGATTGGCCGACTTTGACTACTCGTAACTCGGGCAAACGAACTCCAATTTTCATGAAACGAACATCATCGGAAAGCTTGTGATGATCTCTTCGCATTGACGCCAATCTTGACCAATTTTGACAACTTTGATTTTTGACCTTTTTTATGACCTACGTCTTTGAGTTGACTGAAGTTTTGACCGAGTGTATCTCGAGCACCATAGCTCCAATTGACTCCATTCGAGTTGTGTTGGAGTCAAAATTCTAACTACTTTCTGATGAAGATGTTTCTAGAGAAAAATGAGGAACTTCAAAATTTGACAAAAATCCTCCGGATCACTTATTGACAAAATTGTTGTAAGAAAATTTTGCTTGTGGTATAATCAAGTCCCATCCCTTGGACTTATCTCCTACTAAGAATTTTAGCAGGTTACCCAAAATCCTATTCACCACCTCTATTTTTCCATCAATTTTTGGATGGTGTGTAGAACTAAACTTAAAATCTATCTTCAACTTCTTCCATAATGTCCTCTAGAAATAACCAATAAATTCGACATCTCTGTCTGAAACAATACTCTTCGGTAGACCATGTAGCCTCACCACCTCTCTAAAAAACAACTCTGCAATATGAACATCACTAGTCTTATGACATGGAATGAAATTTTTCATCATTGAAAATCTATTCACCACCACAAATATGGAATCATGCCCTCTCTATGTCCTTAGTAAGCCAAGAACAAAATCCATGCTAATATCCTCCCATGCCCTCTCAGGTACAAGTAATGGCTGATACAATCCAATATTCTGACTTGTTCCTTTCGCCATCTAACATACTCTACAATTTTGTACAAACTTCTTCACATCTTGTTGTAATTGTGGCCATTAATAACTCTCACTAACAAGAGCAATGGTCTTATCTTGACTGAAATTTCCATCCAATCCTCTACTATGCTTCTCCTTGATTAGATTCTCTCTCTCTCATAGATCTCCTTGGAATGCACAATTGGATTCCGCTAAACAACATCCCATCTTAGATTAAGAAATCCAACCATCTTGTCCTATCCAATGTAACAAGTTCCAAACAATCCTTCCAAGCTTCTGCAAAGTCTGGATCTTCAAGATACAAACTTTTGAGTTTATTGAACCCAACAACCTCTATATTCATCTCTATCAATAAATTTTTCCTTCTACTTAAGGCATATGTAACTCTATTTTACCTTCCACTCTTGTGCTTCAAAAAAAAAGTATAGCTCTACAAAAACTCAACCCATTTTAAGTGATTTTGATTAAACTTTCCTTGACTATTGATATACTACAAAGCCTAGTGATCAGTATATAAAAAAAATTCTTTTGGTAACAAATAGTGACTCCATTTCTTCAAATCCTGAACTATAGCATAAAACTCCCAATCATAGAAAAAATATTTCTTCTTAGCATCATTCAACTTCTCACTAAAATAGGCAACATTCTTACCTTCTTGACTCAAAACATTTCCTATGGCAGTACCACTAGCATCGCAATCTACCTAAAATACTTTATTGAAATCTAGAAGTGCCAAAAAAGGTTGCTTTGTGACTTTCCTTTTCAAAATATCAAAACTCTTTGCTTCTCCTACAATCCATTTAAAATCCTTCCTATCCCCTCTCATTTCTTTAGTTAGAGGTGCACAAATACTACTAAAATTCTTAATAAACTTTCTATAAAAACTTGCTAGACCATGAAATGATCTTACTTCTATAACACTCCTCGATGTAGGCCATTCAATGATATCTCTCACCTTCTCTATATCCATTCTAAGACCCTATTCTAAGACAAAATCCTAGATACACCAACTCCCTCTTCACAAAACTACATTTCTTCAAATTAATCAACAACTTCCCCTCCCTTAGCTTCTCAAAAACTCTTTGGATATGCATTAGGTGCTCCTCCAATGTCTTATTGAAAATCAAAATATCATCCAAATAAACAATAACAAATTTTCCTAAAAATTATTTCAATACCTTATTCATAATTTTTATAAATGTGCTTGGTGTATTGGTTAGCCCAAAAGACATGACTAACAACTCGTACAATCCCTCCTTGGTTTTGAAGGTTGTCTTCCATTCATGGAGATATCCACTCTTCAAATCTATCTTCGTGAAGTTCTCAAATCCACTCAAAAAATCCATAATTTCATCCATTCTTGACAAGGGAAATCTATACTTGATGGTTATCTTGTTGATGGCTCTAGAATCTATACACATCTATCATTCCAATCCCTCTTTGGTGCTAAACTGTAGGTACTACACATGGACTCAAACTCTCTCTAATCAATCCCTTCTGCAACTCTTGTACTTGTTTGTTCAACTCTTAACTCTCTGTTGGAGTCATACGATGAGTTGTCTTATTTTGAAAATTCGCTCCAAGAATCAGGTCCATCTGATGACTAATATTTCTTACTAGAGGAAAAAAATTAGGTACGCTATCAAAAACAATATCTTGAAACTCATTCAACATATCTAAAACCTCTATGGGTATCTCATTAGTATCTTCTTTATCAACTCTAGGGATCAATGCAAAACAATATGCTCATGCCTCATACCTTCTAGGAACTTTTTTCCATCAACAAAACAAATTCTTGCATTATTGCATACCTTTTCCTCTACCTCTTTCAAGGGATTCAACCTATGACAAACTCCATCCTTTGTCAAAGAATAGGTGTTGGCATTTCCATTATGTATTGCTTGTTGATCAAACTATCATAGTCTACCTAACAACATATGAAAAAAATCCATAGGAATAATATCACACATTACCTCATCATGGTAATTTCCAATCTTGAACTTTACCAAACATTTTCCATTTACCAAATCTTTATGGTCCTTTTGCAACCAAGCAATTGAGTATGGGTTCGAATTCCTTCTTCTCTCCAACTGAAACTTGCTCACCATCTCTTCTAAAACAAGTTTTTCAGTAATACCTCCATCAATAATAACATTGCAAAATTTACCTTTACACTTACATCTAGAGTGAAATAAATTCTTCCTTTGGGTTGGTTCTTTCTCCTCATTCAACAAGGCTCTTCTAGTAACAAGAACCTCTTCCCTTTCTGCATCCTCAGAATGTGAAGACTCAACATCTTCATCTACATGTGCAACTCATGAATTACCCTTAGGTATTCTAGTTTTCCTTCCTTGATGTTGAGGACACTCATAGGCTCTATGTCCTTCTTTGCACTAGAAATAGGTTCCACAAAAGCCTCCTCTACCTAGTCCTCATCCAAATCTTCCTCTTCCCCTTTGGTCTCCATTATTTTGATCATGAGGATAGTGGGTTTTATCTCCTTTCTAGTTCTAGATGCTACTGGATCCCTCACCCTTCTTTTGATCTTCATTTTGACCTCCATATGACCATCCACTAGTCTTTCCACCACCACGGTTTCTTTGTAGAGGCATTTTGATCACTTTTCTTAGAAACCCACAACCACAAGTCCTGGTGCAAATTGCCTCTTGTTCAGCAATTTGTTTACACACTTACGAAAAACTACTTTGATACCACTTGATGAGGGCCACACCTCCCTAAACCTTCACAAATAGCAACAATAAATACCAACACAAAATATGCAAGACAAAAAATAACTCACTTTCAATTATTTTTTAGAAAATTAAATTACAAATTTAGAACTCACAATGCTATAGCCTCATAGGCTTGATTCATTACAACAAAATCCACTCTGAAAAAAAAATAAAAAAATTTAGAGCCACAATATACACTAATGGAGCCACCTTTTACAAACCCCACTTATCCCTTTTTATTTTACCCAATAACTGCCCTAGAATGTTCTAGAAAGTGTAACTTTCCCTTTTGTTTTGGTGCCAAAAGTCTTGCAATTTGATTTCTTGCCTAGGAGGATATTTTGATGAAATTCACTTTTTAGTGGGGCAATTTTGTGGGGCCATTTTCATTTGGAAATCAAAAATACAAATTATTTGTATACATCTATTATAATTAATATATATATAGGCTATATCTCTTACCAAAAATAAACTTCGCGGGGCCATAACTTTTGATCTAGGTGTCTAATTTGCTATTATAACATATCATTGCAAATCTCTCAAAGAGATCTACAATGTTGAACCCATTGGAGATCATTTAGTATACTCTTAGAGATATTTTGGAGCCTCTAATCTTTTCATATATGAATTTG
>VDFB02168118.1:192800872-192840142 GCA_007258455.2 Sequoia sempervirens | reverse complement strand
AAAAATTCTAGAAAATCCAACAACCCCACCTCAATAGGGGACTTGGAGAGCATAATGAACCATAGGACACAAGAATCAAAGGAGAACCATTGAACCTATGGGGGCTCAGCCCATTGGGACATAGAGAGAAACTTAGAATACCACCCAACCTGCAGCAAAAAAGGAGCCAGAGAGCCCAAATAATCCATGGATAGCTCTAGTAGAAAAAAATCTTTCGAACCACTCTGCTAATAGGAAACCAACTCCAAAAACTCCTCTAAAGAAATGAGCTCCCCTCTATTGAAGAGGATCATACGATCAAAAAACCAATGCAACCAAAAATCACCAACACCCTCAACCTCCACCTCCATAGGAGAACCATCAACCTCAATAAGAGCAACAAGTCCACCTCCATAGGACCTAAGGGGAGATTCAACATAGTAGCTAAGCAAGTGACCATAGCATCCTTCAATAAACACTGCACTAGAAGCAAATTGTGGACCAAGAAAATAGTCTTAAATAAATTCCATAGGTCCACCTTAACATATTTAAAATTAGAACTCATATGGGTTTCCAAAGAAAACTTGAATAGTAAACCAGCTAAAAGCAAGTAGCTCACCCACTTCTGAACCCTCAAAATAAAAACATGAAGCTACTCAACCCAAGAAAAAACCTAAAACCCCAAGATCAAAAAATCTAAAAGAGAGAGCAACATAATCCACCTAGGGGACAAGAGGAACATCAACAACCTCAACAAAGAGGGTCCAAAGACACTCAGCTAGAGAGAAAATGGCCACAACATACACTTAGCCAGAGAGAACAAGGATACAAAGAAAAAAACAACAAAAAGAAACATAGGCCAAAAGACCACCAAAGGTAGAGTCCAAGTCTCATGATGAACGAGAACAACCAAACCATACGAGTAAAAAGGGGCCCCAAACAAGATGAAAGTAAGGAGGACCAGTAAAAAAGAACATCAAGCAACCCCAACACACCACTCAGAGCCAGAGATGGGCCAAAAATCCATACAACCAACCAGAGGGAGACACCACCACTCCATAGAGAGGGGACAAGAAGAACTCAAAACACTCTGAGAATAAAATCCCCCAAAAGAGAGCCACCAAACAAATAGCAGGAAAAAGAGAAGGATGACCAAGAAGAAGCAAGAAGAAAAATAGGCTAGCATGAGGATCCCCCAAGCCATCCTACTACGCTAAATAGGAGCATAAATAATCCCATTCTTCAACTGGTCTTCATTAGAAAAACCAACACACACTCAATGCAAGGAAGGTAGCCAAAAAAAAAGTAGGAAGGGAACCTACACAAAACCATTAGACATAAAGGGTTTTGCAGACTGATGCCCATCACCAATAGCATCATCTTCAGAAATTTTTGCAAAGGATCCACCTCCAAGTTGACTTCCATCATGCAAACAAAGGATGGAAGTAGAGCATCTGTCATCTGGATCATCATCATCGTCGCTACTGGCATTGTCTATAGAATTCAAACTATAGTCTCCCACCCAATCCCCACCCAACACCACTCTCAAATGCTCCATTACTAAATAAAATGCTAAATCAAGTTGTTGGTAAAGGTATTGTGAGTGTTATTACTAACTATGGTAGTGAAAATAAAATATGAAACAATCTTACATGATGCATTGCTAACACATGAATCTTGACTAATAAAATTGTTATAAATAATGCTTATTTTTATCTTGAATTCCTTTGATTTATTTTTAGGATGCTTAATTGCTTAAAAATTCATTAGGTTTTCAAATGGTGAAAAATACTTATATTTATATTCATTTCTTCATTTCTTGCTATAATTATTTTGAAAAGCTGACAAATGAATTCAAATTTGTAAAAATATTAATTTCAACAATTAAATATTAAAAATTGGGCCAAAATAGGGTGCTCAAGGGTGAGGAAGCCCTAGACAAAACATATTTTAGAATTTTTATGCTCGTTAAATAAATAATTCATTTGCATTTGCATTTTTATCCTGATATTTTGAAACTGATAATGAAACATGAAAACAATAAGCATAATTAGGCCCAAGCACTTAAGGAGGAGCCAAACATAGTGTGAAATTATCAAGGTCAATAATTTATGATGCTACAATAATGTGTCACTTTGAGGGAAAAATATAATTAATCCATTTCAAATGGGATACCTCCAATAATCTTCATCAAGAAAAAAATAATTCACATGATGATAATAACTAACCTTTACCTACTATATATACCATAATTCTGCTAAGGATACACCTAGGTTGACTTAGATAACAACAAATAGGAACTAGGCTAACCTAAATAACTAAATAACAATATAATAATGATAATATGAATTTATTAAGAGTTAAGGTAGCCACAAGACGACTACTCATAACCCAATGCACACTCTAGGGTTAGGGGCATATGATAACCATCACACTTCTCACTATTTCATCACCTTCCCACTCTTTCATCGCCTTCCCAATGCATCCACATTCCTATTCATAATTCAAATCCAACATTTCAAATTCACCTCAACATCCCATTCATTTCAGCCTATCCCACCACACCACTTATTATAGAAAATATTCCAAATCCTCCTTTTACAACTATTTCATCCATCCTTTCCTACATCCCGCCTATACCATCTTCATTCCCTATAGCATCATGTTTCACATCTTCTACACATTACTTACATATCCCTCAACCATATTATTTGTATATCTCTTAACCATCTCCTTCCTACATCCCCCAATATTTTTCTTCTTACATTCCTCAATTATGTTCCTACATTCCCCAAATTTATTTCTTCTAGATTCCTCAAAATTTCACTTCTTACATCCCACAAGAATCTTCCTCCTACATCCCTTGAGCTTCCTTTTCTTACATCAATATTCTTCCTATGTACCTAAAACATTTCATATACCTATCACTTCATATCCCCTTTTTAAACATCTCAACCTCATTCCACTTACTACCTTCACTCCTTCTAATATGTCATGCCACATAGCCCAAAACATGATATTCCTAAAAGAAACATCCATCATACCACAAAACAAGACTCTTCTCCAAACATGACAACACCAAATATCCCTAATCTCCCAACATAGTTTGATCAAGAACGAAAAGAAATGAAAAATTCCCTTGAGAAATTATAAATAGGTATACAAAATAAACACTAAAAGTTTCAATACTTATTTCACAATCCATCCGATAGATCCATGACAATAGTAATTTTCCCTTAACATTTTTAGATCACTAATTTTCACAAATACAAATAGAAAGCAAATTCTTGAGATCATGTTAAATATTTTTTCATGGTAGGCCAAGAGGTTTCTTATATTGATCCATATTTACTCTACATATTTCTTTAGATATTAAGTGCACAAGCTTTGGAATGGTTCATACACCTTCCCTAAAGCTCAATTTAATCTTGTGTTGACTTATTAGAAAAAAAATTCACTCATTTCTTGTGTAAAATTGAACATGAACTCACCATTTAAGACCTATTTAATTCCAAACGATTTAATTATGAGTTTTTTCAACATACTTATAGTAGTTGAAAGAAATTTTTATTCACATCCCTTTGAAAATGATTTAAAAATAACCCATTAATATTTTCATTCAAAATTTGAACCAAGATATGTCATTCCATTTGTATGTACATCAAGTACCTCCACATTTGACAAGATAATTGGCAAGGGGGTCACCAATGAGAAATACCTCATAGAAAAATGTATTTTTATTAAAAGGGGTAAACACTTTTGACCCGAAGCTATGAACCGGTGAGGTCACAAATGGGGGACCTCATCCCTAGTATAAATTCTCAACAATTACACCCCAATGGGGTTTGAACCTTGATGGAAATAATAACGACACAACTTAACCATCACACCATGCCATTATTGGCCCTCATAGAAAAAGGTTTATGCAATGTATACAAAGAGAATAAAAAACAAATAATCAAATAAAAAACCACACTTCTAGGATAAAAAATAAAATTATATTAGTGATGGTGTGAGTGGTGATAAACATGTACAAGAAATAAGTACATCTAACACTAATAAAAAACAACCCATGGAAATATCACATTCTTTGTCCCTCAAGTACAAGAAAATAAATCTAGAAAACAATCCCAAACAAAAATTTATTAATCCTAGGAAGCCTATGAATTTTGTGTTTAGTAAACTTGTCCAAGAAAAAATGACAAGTTTTCCTTAACCTTTTGATGAATACAAAGAAGTAAATCCTAATACAAAGATAATGAATATTGTGATTACCATAGGATTAAAAGACATGCAATGAATAAATGCATGAAGCTCAAAAATTATATCTAGGACTTGATTGATCATGGGAAAATTAAGATTGAAGGAGCCTAATTGTCTTCACCTTGATCATGGAAAAGTTACCTTTCCCAAATTGGATAATTATTATTAGGATATGCATAAAATATATTATGCTAGTGTTTTTGGTATTATATTGAATGGTTTCACTAGACCAAATTTTTGGTGTAAATAGACGTTTTACATATCTAGGTCCTATTTACATGTTATGTCCAATTAGGTCCTAGGAGGGAATCTTTCTAGTTAGTGTTAGTTGTCAATAGATCGTATCTTATCTTCTGGAATTTAATGCTTGTTTTCTAAGTCATTTAATATTTTTGGGGTAGTTATCTCATTATATAGGATTAAGACCCATGTCAAGATCTTTTCTAATCCTATCTCACATTTTTCTTTTATAAGCAAGATATCACTTAGACATCCTAGATAATTTAAAGACCAGTTGAGTCAGCCCAATATATCACTGCAATCTTGAGTATTGCATATTGGCCATATCTTGCATCCATTATTGCAATTTTGTGTTCTTGATTTTCCCTCTTTTAGAAGTTTTTTTTTTGTTTTTACATGTGATCCTAGAGGCTTGAGTCCTTAAGTGACTTTAACATGGTATTAAAGCTTCAAAATTATAAAACCCCTTCTTAGATCTAAGGTTGATTCAATCTTTCTATTTTCCAAGGTGTGTATTGGGGTGAAATAGACCTCATGGTTGAGTCTACAAGGCCCAAAAACCCCTATTTTTATATAAAATATGGTAATTTGTAAACAACAAAAATTTGGGCCAGTTTTTAGGGTTTGGTCAAAATCTATATTTTTGTTTGTACATTTGTATGGATCTGTATGTACTGTACATCACCATACCATTTGGTCTATCACTATGTCAAGTCTATAGAGGCATCAACATCCTTGTAGAGAATATTATTCAATGTATGACTCATTGCATCATCTTGTACATCATTTTCTCTATAGCATCAACAACAACAATTGTCATCAACGTTATCATGTCAAGGGGTACAAATTTTAGCTTTTTTTAGTTAATTTTTTTTCTTAAGTTGTAGTTTATTTTAGTTTATGGTTCTCTATAAGCTGGCCCCCTTGGTTCTGTGGGAATTGAGGCTTAAATTCCAAGGCAACATGACCCTCAACCTGCCGCTCTAAGCACTCCCATCGCTTGACTGCTACCACTACCCTTAGTGTTTCCTTCTTTTTTGCAGTTTTGAGTAGCACTGTCACATGAGTGACCAATATTTTAGTGCCCATGACCTAATTTTTCCCCTTAAGCTCAAATTGGGTAGTTTTTTCTATGGAACATAACTTTTTGCCAAGTGCTGAAATTTTGCAAATAGGATATCAATGAAAAGCTAGTTTTGAGAACCTCATGGTGGCATAAGCCATGTTTTAGAATTCTCGTTAGGTGATTTTTATTTCTGTTTGAAGTTATATTTTCCTTTTTGGACCTCTAAGCTCATAAATTTTTACCATGATCTCTAATTTTTATGATTCTTACAATATTGGAAAGGTACTAAGGAGATCTACATTTCTATTTATGGTTGTTTTCTAGATTCAACCCGACATATCTTTTATTCATATTTGTGCAAATTTGAATTTTGGTTTATTACTTGGACATAGTGCAACTTGGAGAGGTTTTTTCCTCTTGGGAAGGCTTTATTTTAGTGTAGATCATATTGGGAAAGGTTGCTTTCAATTTAAGGATCTCATTTTGAGATATTGTTGTAATTTTCCATCTTTGATCCATCCTGGCATTGTAATATCCAAAACACAATTCTCACATTGTAAATGCACTACATATAAAGTGTCACATCATATTATTAGGTGGATTCTTGATTCATTGATTAGATTGGGTCTCTTGGTGCAGTATTTTGATCTAATTTTCTTGTGCTCTTCTTCCATGGACCATTCTAAGGTTCCTTTGATAACATCATATAACTATTCAACATGACATCAAAATGTATGAATTATTCTAATGAATGAAGGGCACTCTCTATATGTTGAAAAAAAGGTACCTAAACCTATAGATACATATAAAAAGACAAATTGAATGATTAAACATACCAAAGCTCTTCAATGTCTTTGTAAACTAGTTTCTCAATATTTTTTTTCCCAATTTAATCATGTAAGAATTCTCATGAAGCTTGGGGTAAATTGAAAACTTTGTATGGTACTAAAAATTGAAGTAATAGGCTATCAAATTGATAATGAACTCATGATACTTGAACCTAAGAACTTTGACAACATACAAGACTACATTACTAAGGTTAATGATCTAAGAGAGAAAAGTAAAGCATGTGGAATTGATAAGAACATTCAATTGGTCTACACTACATTGAAAAAACTTGGTCCCGATTATGCTACTTTTATTTTTATCTTTCATTCTCATAGGTTTACTAAGGGGTATATATATACTACACATTCATTTGCATCATTTTATAAGATGTTAATACATGAGAACAAAATCTTGTCTTGATGGGTCTCATCAAGTCATCTAAATCTCAAGCATTGTTGGCTAGTCAAGTGAAAGAATCAGAAAATACTAATAAGAAACAAAATAAATCTAAGAATAATCCACATTCACATCAAATGAATAATAAATCATCTAAGATGGATAATTCTACTTGTTCATATTGCAAGAAGCTTGGGCATGACAAACATTCTTGTTATAAGAAGGATATTGATGAGTTAAAATATCTTCTAAAAAAATCAAATTGATTTTCCTTCTAGAATGTTTGAACCATCTTCTTCTTCATCTTTAAAATATTCTAATAAGGGAAAAGGTCATGCTTGTTTGGTTACTACATTAGGAAATAAGGGAACAATTCTTTGTTCTCTTTTAGATCACATGGATCAGGGAGATGACTTCTAGATTTGAGAGTATCTCATCATATGGCATCTTAATAGTCTATATTCTCTTCTTTTGAGCCTTGTACCATGTCTCTTATTTTTATGAGAAAAGATACATAAATGAGTGTACATGGGAATTGTTCTATTGGTTTTAGGGAGGGCACTTTCAATGATGTTTTGTGTGTACCTCATTTGACAAACAATCTCATTTCCATATATCAAATTACACATGGTGGTGATGGGAGGACTATGGATTTCAATCCTAATTTAGTTATCATTAGAGATTTGGAGAGTAGACACATTCTTGATACTATGATGGTTGATCACTCATCTTGGTTATACCCCTTTTTAGATTTTTCTTCTAATGGTGACATTGTTCCTTTAGCTATTGATCACACTTTTAGTTTGAACCATGATTCAAAGGAGACTTTTATATTCTTGAACTTGGGATTTCTCACATCAGATTTTGTTCTTGAGCCTTTCATTTCATATCTTCCATCTTTTGTTGCATTTGATGATGCTCATGTTGTCATAGTTTTGGCCTTTTGTGATTTAGTGTAGTAGGATCTACATCATCCTATAGATTCATCTACTTGGGATGAATACTTGATAGACATTGGTGGTTTATTTTTTGAATCCCACATTTCAAATATGAGAGACTCCATTGATTGCATACATCTTCTCTTTGATGGAGATGATCCTTCTTTAATTTTTGTGAGGGAATAATCTGGCCCTCTTTCTCATTCTCTACATGATCATTCTTTGTAGCTTGAAATTTGTGTGGATACTTTTGGACAAAATCTAGAGGAGGCTTCTTTATCTTTAGAGGATGCATCTTTGTCTTTTGGGTGTATTCTACATTTGTATTTTAGATATTCTGGATTGACAACTTCAATTGAGTGGCTTAGAACACCTATTTAGAGTGTGCCAGGTTTCAACATCCACATGGAGACACTTGAGCATAGTTCTAAGACATCACATATCATTCTTATACCCACATCTTCCTTTCAATAATGGGAAGAAATCATGCATATCATCCTAGTTTTGTTTCTTCCTAAGGGGAGGGATTTTGTTCAGTCAGATTGGATCATCTTCAACATTGAATGTTGAGCTTCTACCATTTCAAGAGACTCACTATTGAGGGGGAGTGCATGATCTACCTCCTTTTCTCTTATAGTGGAATCATTTTCCTCATATGGGTTTTTTTCCTTGTCATGCATCATTGAGATTATTTTGTATTTCATCTCTCTTTTGGGGGGATTTTTGCCCCACTTGGTTTTCTCCATTTTATATGACTTGGGTACCTATTATGGCCTCATATCAAAAAACCCATCTTTGCATAATAATACTCCATAAGTTGTACTTAAGGGGGTTGTTGGTGTAAATAGGTGTTTTACATATCTAGGTCCTATTTACATGTTAAATCCACTCAAGTCCTAGGGGAGAATCTTTCTAGTTAATGTTATTTTTCACTAGAGTTTATCTTATCTTTTGGAATTTAATGCTTTTGTCCTAAGTCATTAATATTTGTTGGGGTAGTTGTCTCATTATACAAGATTAAGACACATGTAAGTATCTTGTATAATCCTATCTCACATTTTTCCTTTATAAGAAAGGCATCATTTGTACATCCTAGATCATTCAATTCATTTGAGTTAGTCCAATATATCACTACAATATTGAGTATTGCATATTGGCCATATGTTGCACTATTATTGTAAATATATGTTCTTTCTTATCCCTCTTATAGAAGTTTTTTTTCAGGTTTTAAAGGTGATACTATAGGCGTGAGTCCTTGAGTGACTCTAACAAAAATATTTCCCAAGCAGTGGGAGCCTTAATTAGGTTTATATCTAACCATTTTAAGGAGAATTATACTAATGTTAAGAGGGTTTTTGGATATTTGTGAGGTATTTTTGTAGTAATTTTTGTGTTATCATTGTATCGATGATTGTGGATATTTAATTATATGTATAGGTTTTTTTAGATGTAGACTAATTAGGTTCCTTAGATAGTTGAAGGCCCACTAGTGGTTATTTGGTTTTTATGTGTTGGAATTGTAGTGTTCTAGATGAGTAAGAGGTATCCCATAGTTTTTTCTCACTATACAATTATAGTATATCATTACTCCACATACATCTAGTAGTAAATATGGTTATAAATGCTTTGTGTAACTATTAATTTTAATTGCAAGGTGGTTAAAATTAGTTCAAATAGTTAGAGTACTATTATTGGCCAATACTTCCATTGTTTTTGATAATATAAGTAGCATTTATATGGTGTTGAACCCTTTACACGATGAGCCCAAAGGGCCAAAAAGGAGAAAAACCATTAAACATCCAAAAAGTTTGCAGTAATAGCATATGAGAGATAAACATAACCTAGAAATAATAAAGATACAACACAACATAGACCCAACCACTAATTGTCTACAACCCCCCATTTTTCATACTTCCAATACTTCCATGTTTCATACTCATGCTAAGAAAATTTATTTTTAGGATAATTTTGTGCAAGATATGATATATAATGGAAAGGTCTTATTGTAAAAGGTTAAAACTTAGGATAACATTATAGATTCCCTCATTAAGCCAATTGTCACAGATAAATTATCTTTTTCTAGTAAGGAAATAGGCCTTGAATGCTATACTTGATATATTTTATCATTCCTTTCAATTTTACTATATTTATTATATCAAGTGGGAGAATTTCAAGATATAGTATAATATTTCATTATAATTCTAATGTATTATTGTTACGTATCTCCAACAATATTGGAATAGATATTTTGTCACCCATGTTGTTGAAAAATATTATTATTTTATTAGTATTCTCCTATTTAGTTAGAGAACTATTTGTGATAACTTTCATGAAGGAGTTGGAGTTATTGGTTCTAGAACTATAAAGTCAATTTCAAGAATTTCTCGACTTAGGAGAAATAAATGAGTAGTTAAGCATTTTACATGTTGTTTTTGGGTCCCATATGAGTTGGATAATGGATATGGATTCCTACCATAGAATATGATCCATTATGGAGGATTTACAATTCAAATATGATATCTATCATTATTATGAAGATTAACATTTCTAGTTATGTTATTTGAGATTTACTTTTACTATACTTGAAAGATCCTCTTTATTATAGATATGGAAGCTTTATATTTTACGATGGCTTGATGGAACATTACATTTGGATATCATTGGTGTTATTCCTCTCCCATTTATATATAATTTAGATTCATGAGATAGTAATTTCATGTTATTTCACACATTCACAAGTGCATCTAGAATATTGCTTGATTGAATGGAGTTAGAGCATTGTATGTGTAATTTATTCTTAAAAATTAATACATTAATGAGTCTCTTATTGTTTTCAATTATATTATTGAAAGGGATTCTACACATAGATCCATTTTTATTTGTTTCCTTAGTAGTGTTGGATGAGTTTCAAATTTTTTATTTGATCTTTCACATTTAACTCTTATGAGATAATTCACTATTAAGAGATTAATTTCTGACATGCATACATTTGAGAATATTTTTATTGTAATATTTATTAATTTTTTGTTATCAATATTCCTCCCATAATTTCTTGTGGTATAACTACCTTCATTCACTTAATTCTTTATTCTATATCATTCTTCCAAACTTTGCATGTGTTTTCTATTTTATCCATTCTTCCATGCATGTTTCTTTACCTTAGCTACTCATCTCTAGAAACCTTTCCATCTTAAATTCTACAATAAAATACATTCCTTGATCAAGTGATACTCACTCTATATTTCCTCTCTTTCTTATCTTGTCCCTCAACTTTAATTTAACCTATGATTTCCTTACATCATACTCCCTAGGTAGGAATAGTAACAATTCTTATTTTATTCTCGATCACTCTTCTTATAGACTTATTTCTCTACTCATCCTTTCTTTTGGTATGGTCTCATCCCACTCCCCCTTGATTTAGTCTTTGTAGAAGAATTCTTCCTTTTTTCTTCATCTCTCTTTTAATTTTGGTTACCTCAAATTAGTAATCCAGTCATCATCATTTTCCTTGTCACCCTCACCTCTAATGTTCGACTACTTTTAGTGATTAGTATATCTATTTAGCTACCTCAAGGATTTGTACATTTTTCAAATTTTTTCATTAGTTAAAATTATATTTGACTACGCTATTGTAGTATATTTTCTAAATTATCTCACATCAACCCTTTTATTGATGTCAATATTGGGCCTCCTCTCTTTCAAATCTCCTCTTCCTCCATGTATTTCTATTGAGAAATATTCTTACATCTTCCTCTACCCATATTCTCATGATTAATAACATGCCCTTATTCTTGTACCTTCTAAATAATGGTAACTATATTATAAGATACATCCCTAGTTTCCATGCAATCAACTACCTCAATTTAATGACCCCTTTAGATTTCCTTAAGGTTCATCAATATATCAACACGTTTTCTAGAACCCTTTTTTACATAGTTGACTACCTTAGTGATTCTATTAATTTTTCCTCCATGACCTCTCTCTACTCTATCAACTACCTTAGAGTTCCACATTTTTCTCAACCATATCTAGCCCAATTCTATAAAACTATCTATAAGTTAGTGCTTCTATTAACACTTAGTTATTTCCACTCTCTCTTCTATACTTTTGTCATGCCTCTTTTACCCTTTTTAAGGTCTAATTTTTCAAAATCTTCCCCATTCACACTTATACTACCATCAAGTGCATATTTTCTCTCCATCCTCATCCCTTTTCACTTATTCTCATCTACATGCTTCCCTTAGATAACCCATATAGTCTCACCCTTTTATTAGTGAGATCCTTCATATATATCTTAGGTGCTCACATACACACTCCCTCATAAACCTAGTGCCTTCCCTACTACCTAATTTATGTAGTAGTTTCTTTTTATATTAGGCTCCTAATTCCTTATGCATCTTAAGGTTTATTTCCAACCTTATTTACTACCCTCTAGATCACCATTCATGTAGTCATTTAATTCTCCCATATGTTTAGATTTGATGTTGTTTCACATAACTCTTCATGTTTTCACTTATCCCTCTCGTGATTCTAGCTCCTAGTTTACAAAAGTTTCACTATTTCTCTCAATGAGTTTTGTAATACTAGAGGTGGTATAATATTTGGCCTCTAGCTCTCATTGTATCACTATATTTTTATAATTTATTCTCCTTGCAATTACTTTATATCCTTTTGGTATATAGAGAATAGTTTTTGTGCCTCACATAACATTTATCAACCCTTTGGAACATTCTTAATCCATCATCTCTTTATGTAGAATAGGTTAATTCCTCATATATATATATATATATATATATATATATATATATATATATCTTCTATTCATTCTCAATTATCTTAGAGTTCTTAGAGTTTAGTGAATCTTTTTTCCCTTAAGTTTAGAACTTTCTTGAATTACCTCAATGATTGATGCTTCTACTAAATTATATTTTGTTTTATAATTCTACCAAGCTACCTCAGTTTTTAGAAAATGTTTTAGGATTCCTTTGTACTAATTTCCACCTCCTTCAATTCCCTCCCATTAGTAGTGTTATGCCTTGCATACCCATCCCCAATTTTTTTCTTTGGTTTTCTTATTTTTGTTTTCCTTTCCTCCCCTTGTTGCTCTCCATTTTTTATTTTTCTCTTGGTAGTTCTTTCTTTCCCAATATTTTGTTGGTCTTTCCTTATTAGGATTGGAACTTGAGATTGGACTAGGACCTTTTTCCAAAAGGTCTGAGTTTGGTTCAAGTTCCCGATCCTGCTTTGCTTTCCTTGCTGGGATCAAAACTTGAGATTGGACTTGGAACTTTTCCAAAAGGCTTGAGTCCTGTTCGAGTTCCCAATCCTACTCTGATTTTCAATAAGGATCAAAACTTGCAATTGGACTTGGACCTTTCCAAAAATGTTTGGGTCTGGTTCGAGTTCTCAATCCCATGTTGTTTCCTTTTGTTGGTCTACCTTAATCTATCCAAGGATGGATGTCTCAATCAAACTCTCCATAGTTGGTTCTATTCCTTGTGTCCACCTTGATCCCAAACTCCCAATAACCTATCACATTAATGGTGGTTTGGTTCACATAAGTGGGTTCATCTTATAATCAGATCTCCTACCTAAAATTTGTCATTATTGCATTTGTTAATTGAGAATTTGAGTTGTGGAGGGTCAAGGATGCATTTAGAGTCATTCAAGCATTTGATTGATCATGTACTTTCAATTTTCTTTTCCTATATTGTGTATTAAGGTTGGTCTTCTTTTTTTTCATTTTGTTCATGTTTCTTTGTATTTTGTGTTTTCTAGTTGGTTGTTTTTCTTATTGTTCATGTGTTTTCCCCTCTCATTTTTCATGTTTTTCATGTTTGTTCTTGTGTTTTCTTCCATTGTTTGAGGGTTCAATTTTTTAGTTAGTGGATTTGGTTCCTGCCCATGGTTTGTTTGGGATTTTTCATCTTGACATCCTTTTATCTTGCAATATTTCTAAATCCCATTGTAACCTAGGGTTTACCTAGGGTTTTTGTATGAATAAACTAGCCTAAATTTGACCGAGTTAAGCTTGAACTTATGGACCTTTCAAGACCTATAACATTGCACCACATTTTTCATGAGGATCCAAGTGTATGATCCATTCCTAACCCCAATCTTTGAACTTAAACATGCCATAAAAGTGTGGTTTCAAAATTCATCTTATGTCCTTTTGAGATCTCATGTTTCAATCAAACATCCTACTAGAAGGTTTGATTCTAGGATCCATTCTTGATTTCATGTTATGACTATTGAAAGTTAAAATGACTTGTTTTACTTTTACACATTTAGTCCTCGCATTACTTCATGTTCTAATCAGACACCCCACCTAAAAGTCCTCGTCTAGGATCCATTCTTGACCTTGTTACTTGAACCAAGTTTTAAAAGAATTAATCACTATCCTCACAAGATTTGTAACCCCTAATGCCCACTTAGGAAAAGAGTCTAAATCTAAAGTCTACCCTCAATCTTGATTTCTGCCTAAAACAAGCATAACTAAGTTAATTGGTTTTCAAAAACTATCTCTAGTCCTCATGAGATTTGAAGCTTCGAGGAGATACTTTACCTTTTTTCCTGGTATAAATTCTAATCACACTCCCAAATTTTGAAGAACATATAAGGCTATAGTCCTTTGAGTTTTCATGAACCCAAAGGAACCTACCTTAGTTGGCCTATTCAAGACTCCAAGTCACAATTGGACCCCAAATATCCATGCCTATGTCCAATTTTTTTTTCTGACTCTAACTTCCAAAGACAATTAGAATGGTTCCATTGAGTCTCCAAGTCTCGATTAGACATTTATCTTGATAGTCCCAATATGGAGTCCAATTTGGAACTTGATTCTTGACAAAGACTAGATATATTCTATTTTTAAAACAAGTCCTTATGGGGTATGATAACCCAATAGGAAATAATTGTAAACTTACTCTAAGGCAATGTTTTGTGAACAATCCTAATTAATTTTCAATTGCTTTCTGTCAGGTACCCTAAATTTTTGAATCAAGTGGTGATTTTGGTCCTAAGAGTGATCAAAGGGAGCCCAAACCTAAGAAGACTAAATAAAACAAATTTCCACTCACCATGAAATACAAGTTTAATGGATTCCCTATGGTCTCCAAGTTCACCTCTAAGGTCATCTAGATTACCAACATAGAGGTGGGACATATTGACATGGAGACCTTCAAAAAATATTCTTCTTAGAAGATCCTACTTCTAGAAAAAAATGATAGTTACCTTAGGCTTGGCACATGTTTCATCTTTTCCAGTAGTAGTATAGTGCCAAGAGTTAATACTAGAAATAGAAACATCATATAATATTGTATTGAGGAAGTGCATTGACTGATGGGGCATGAAAATTATTGACCTTTCTCCTATAATTATTAGGTTGTTTTTTATCTCCCTCCATCCATAAATTTGAAAACCATAATGTAGGAACAAGTAGTGCATTAGTATGAGAAGGATGTTAGCAGCCATTAGAGATACATGAATAAGAAGTGGTTGTAAACATAAAATAAGTCAATTTCCAAACTTCTTGCCAAAATTTGAATTCAGATTTTTAGGAAGAAGTGGGAGATATTATCACATTGTTGTGCATAGCATTCGAGAAGGAAGATTCCCACATGTATGAGAACTAGATGTTTCACTTCTTTAATGCCATCTTAAAGGGTGAATCCTTTTTGGATTGGGGAAAAATAATCTCATATGTTTGACCACAATTGTCTGATGATGGTTAGACACTTGATCCCTTATATGACTCATAGAGGATTTCCACTAAGACTTTGGATCCTATTAACTGGATGGAAAAAGAGGAATTCTCAATGGACCAAAATTCTATAAGAGTGGTGGAAAGGAGTATCTCTTGGATAGATCTACAAATTAAGAATTACAAAGGAAAGGGGTCCACTTCTAGGAAGCATAAATAAACAAGCACCGAAACTTCCTCAGGGGTGTCTAATAAGGAATATAAGAGACTAAAGAAGAAGACACCTCCCCAAACCACCAAATAAGATGAACCCGTAATTGAGAAAGTAGCACAAAAATTTAAGAAGGCTTTCGTGCTACATTCATGGATGTTTCCGTAGGGGTCATTTCAGGGCTTGTTGTAATGCCCATTTCTTAGTTTTTTCCTTGAAATGAGACTATTATAGAGGGAGATACTCCTACCATTTTTCAAACAATAGAACTAGAAAAAAAAGTTGGAGAAGAAAACCCAAAGATAAACATAACAAATTCTCCACCTACTATTGATACCAAGGAGGTCCTTCCAGAAGAGGAAGAAGAACCAAATGATAAGGTGGATGAGGCATCAAAATATTTGAGGGGTACAAGATCATAAGAGATAAGATAGTTGAGGATATAGTTTTTGAAGAATTGAATGGTGGAGGAGAAATCCATGAGCATGTCCTTATGAAATGTAATCAATGAGATCTCATTGAGTGTGTAGAAATATATGAATCTCAAGAGAAAGAATAACAAGGAAGAGATGAGCAAGAAGAGGCTCAAAGGAATAAGATCGACCAAGAAAATATTGAGAAAGAGAGAGGCAAGAAGAGGATTGACACAGAGGAACATGTAGATGAACCAAAAGGGACCCCTCAAAGAGAGTAGAAAATTTCCACATCCATGGGGGCTCCCAATTTGTTAAATCTATACTTGGAGAAATGAAAAAAAGTGGTGGTACAACACTTAAGTTGGCAAGGCATGTAGGTAGAAGTGGAGAAAGAAAATCCCAAGAAGGCACCAAGAACCCTCCACTCTACTAGGGTAAATGAAGATGGGGAGTTGATTGTAGAGATAGCCACAACTGTAGCCAATAAGGATGATAGGGAGCTCTAACTTGTTGATTATTAGTTATCCATGGTTAATTCTAGGAAGAAGACCTAAGGGGAGTAGACTAACTCTTGACTTGGTGGTCAATTCTAAAAAATCTTGGATGATAAAGGACAAAAAACCAAAAGATGAGCTCAAATTCTAGGTGGAGCAAATGAAGAGGTTTTTTGAGAGATATTGCCTCTCCAACTTTTGAAAAACCATATTTTTTTGAGGTTCTTGTGTTGATGAGAAGGAACAAGGTTGATTACCTCACCAAAATAAAGAAGAAGGCTCACATTTTTGATAGATGAATAAAGAAGTTCTAAAATGAGATGGATGAACTTTTGATTGCAAGGTATAAGTATTATGAGGAAGATTATTTGTCAGAAGATCAATTGAAGTAGTACATAGACAACATGAGGGAAAAAGAAGAGAAGTATAGAGTTTATTTGAAACAATTGAAGTAGTTGAGTCAAATAAGTGTTGAAGAACTTGGCATGACTAGAATTTTGGGAGATGAAGATATCAACTATCCAAGTAAGTGTATCAATGTAATAGTATTTGATATGGAGTTAATTGTTGAACACAAGATAATACTAGTTAATTTACAAAATGATTTATATGAAGATTCTTCATTTTTTGAGATTTTTTTTACCACTACCATTAGTCCAAACCTCCAACTTTGAAGCACATAGAGATTGGATACTCTAGAGGAAAAATAGGTAATAAATGATATCCATCAACTTTGAAATATTTTTGTAATGGCCACTACTAATTTTGAGAATAAAATTAGGGATGGAATGTGTAGATGGGCTAGACATAAATGTGCTAACACAAGTGTTGGAAAATTTTGAAGAATACCAACAAAAAATGCATGTTAAGTTTTGAATTTTGAAAAATGGAATATGCTATTTTGACTGAGTCAATGCCAGAGATGTTGTTTTGAAGGTTCTCCTACAAGATAGCTAATGTAGCAGTTGATATGAATAAGTGGGTAATTGAAAAAAATAGTGGGCGCCTACTTTTGGAAAAATTAGTTTCCAAATTATTAACTACTACTTTTTTACCACATCCCTGTTTTTTTGTATCTCCTTGTTGGGTGCCTAGATTTTTGGTTGCATGTATCTCAGTTTCAAAGGGAAAACTTATTGTAAAAAATTTCCTCATTATAAAGGTCAGGAAATTGAAGTATGATTTGCAATCCTTAGGCTAGAAATAATTTCTAATTTTCTTGCACTTAGTTAAATTTATGCATTCTTAGTTTTAGAAAGTGAGATCAAAGACAATGGTTTTTTATACACCAATGAAGTGTGTTAGGTGTAAGTGTTGCTTATTTGCTTAAAATCAATAAAAGGAGCTAAATTCAAAAACATGGCATTGTTGTGAATGGTATTTTTCTATTTCTATTGATCTACAATTCTTTGATGAATCAATAAAGTATGTTGTGCTATGGGTTTGACTTTTATTAAAAGAATTTGAATATGTTGATTAAAATATCCACTATGAATGGATCTAATTATATAATCGTTGTGGGTTTGTTCATTCATTAGTTTTATTCTAAAAGTTTGTTAAAGAATTGCATGTCTAGATAAAGAACAAGTATTCATTCACTTTTATGTTCAAACCTGAATTATTATTTTGTATTTAGTTGAAAGTCACTATTAGTTTAGTTTCAATTTAAAATAATCATCTAGTTTTCTATTGTAAATTAGTAGGCCCCTTAAACATTTTGGCCATTTGGAACACTAACTTATTCAACATAGTTATGAACCAACTCCTAGGACCTTGGAAGGTGATCAATTTCATGATCAGTTATCTTTTTTAGGTGAGGTAAGGTTGTTTATAGTCTTTCTTATGTTGTTGTGTCAATTTTTCCATCAAAAGAACTAGCATTAGAAAGAGGGACAGTTAGGAAGAAATTTGGAGCATATTGGTTCATTCTCTCTTGAAAGGTTTGAACAAGTTCTTAGGTTCACTCCATGTAAAGGACCTTTCTTTTATCTTATATTTCCCACTAGACCAAGGATGAATTGCAGAAATATGTTTACACCACTAGGAACTCCACTAGCAACTCCACCACTATTGCAACCCAATCCACCTCCACCAATGGAACTCTTTGTTGGAAACCCTTCAACCATCAGAACTATTCTAGGAGGAATCCATGAGATGCCTAAAAACCTAGAGAGCTTTTGCCCAAGGTATACACATGGGGAATCTTGAAGCGTGGAAGAACATATTCAAACATTCAAAGATGCATGTGTATGAGCTCAAATAGCACATTAGGATGTTGCCTGTCGTTTGTTTCCATATTCATTGGGAAACATGGCCTACAACTGGTATTTAAATTTCCCAAACAGATCCATTAATAGTTGGAGGGACATAGAGGACGCCTTCATCAATAAATTCCATGTCTAGTAGACTCGTTTATTCCTTATCATCAATTTTCTACCATAAGAAAAGAACCCAATGAACCACTTCAGCTATTTAAAAATCACTTCCAAAAGATGTACAAGAGGCTATAGGAACCTTATTTAGTTGTATAAAAATTGTAATACAAGCATACCTCAAGTTCTAGACCCATTGATATCCCTATTTTTGCAAAGAACATATTGTTGTAAGTATGAAGGTGTTGTCATAGGTGTCATTTGTGTGGTTGAGAGAGATTTTTTCTTTGATTAGTTACATTATGTTGTCATTAGTTAAGTTACTCGTGGTAACCTATGGTGTTGCTTTGATAAGCTTCTTGTTATGGTTGTGGTAGTGATAAAGATGTTGAGGATATTGAGAAAATTGATAAAAGGAGGAAACAAGGTCTTGCAGATGTGTTCTAGTTTTTCTCTGCCTTTCTTCTAGGTTTAAGATATACTTGTGTGGTTTGGATATGTTGGTTAGAGGTGTTCATAGTTTCTATATCTAGAATTTGGGCTTCTAGATCGATGTGCAGATGAAGTTATGTTCACCAGTGTGTGAACTAGTTTTGTAGTGGCACAGAGGTTTCTAGGAGAATGCTTTTTGTTCCTCATTTCTTTGTAGTTGTGCTTTAGGACTTTTGGTTCCGAAGGTGATTTTAAGGTGTTGATAGCTTACCTCATTCAAGTGGGTTTGATATTTTATGCTCCAAAAGATGGTTTTTAGAGTTACAGTGTTTGGTAGTGTAGTTTGAGTGTACTAAGCTTGTACATTTTAAAGGTGTGAGTTGGTGAGAAGAATTTTTTGGATCTTAGGTGGTTTGTGGATTATTTTAGATTTTCTAGAAGCATGGTGTCTAGTTCTCAAGTCACCCTTGGATTTGAGGAAGTGTGTACTTCAAAGTTCAATGATGTTTACATGGGTAATGATCGACCTGGTGTTTACAGTACATTCAAAGATGTTTAAGTATTGATGAAAGTTTAGTGTGGCATGTGAGTGTTGATTTAGGTCCCAATTAAGTTTTATATTTGTCCACTTTCATTCCTATCCACCACGAGAATGCTTAATGCTAACCTATTTTTGAATTTGAAGTGTAAGGTGTGTGTAGCCAAATTGAAGATGCTTTTCAAGTTGTGGATGGTATAAACACAAATTGAGTTGATGTGAGATGGAGTGTGGAATAGAGTTGAGCTTTCTAACGTGAAACTACATGCAAAGATGTGAAATGAAATGTGAGCTAAAATGCAATATTATTGAATGTAGTGAGCTAAACGTATCTTGATCTCTTGAGAGCCATGAGTATTATTGGAGCTATTATGGTGAATTATTTGTTGTATTGAGATTGTTTTCTCTATATAACATTGTATCTTCTTTATTATTTCAATTCTGATAGTGAGCCTGGGTTGTGATTCCTTCTAGACAGTGTCCTATTTTGGAAGTGAGCCTTTTTGTACTCATTTTGCAATTAATTATAATGTGATCTAATCCTCACCATGGTTTTTCCCTCCTAGGTTTTTCCATGTAAATGTGGTGTTCTCTTGTGTATGGTGTTGTTTTTTTTAGTTTCTATTATATGTATTTCATGTTTAACTATTATAACAGGTTAAGGGTTTAATGAATGCATATGGTTTTGATTACTGAGGGTTTTGATGTTTTAATTGGATACAACTAATTCACCCCGCTCTTAGTTGTCTTGTTCATTCAACAATTGGTATCAGATAAAGGTTCCTTGGAGAAAAGCTTTACCATTTGAGGTTGATCTAGGATAGTGAACAAGAAGGATATCCCTATGTTTAATGACACAAAATATGCATTCTAGAAGGTTAAAATGGAAGGATATATAGTTTACCTTGGATTTGATGTTGCATAGGAAATGAAGACCACATATACCATACCTAAAAATGGAATGAGCACAAATGATGAAATCAAGGCCTATGAAACAAATGGTCAAGCAAGATTTGTCCTTTGGAGTAGTCTTACAAATTCTAAATATGTGAAAGTGATGGATTTGAAAACTACTAAAGAATTTAGGGATAAGCTAGAAATTATTTATGAAGGAGATGATAAGGTTAAACAAGCTAAGATGCAAAATCTAAAGACAAAATTTGAGAACTTGTGAATGTTTGAAGATGAAACATTTATAAGTTACATAAAAAGGGTTCATGAACTTGTCAATGCAATGAGAGGTCTTGGTGGAAAATTCAAAGAACCCAAAGTGGTAGTGAAAATTCATAGAAATCTATGAAATGAGAAAAAATGGTCTGAATAAAGGTGAAAAAGTGGAGATTTCTTTCAAGGCTCTAAAATCAGAAAAAGTTAAAGATTTAGATGGCGATGATCTTGATGATGTAGAAGCTAACTTTGTAAGAAGGATGAAAAAGGGCACCAGTAAGTTCAAAAAGGTAAATTACCTTTCAAATGTTTTAGTTATGGAAACATAGGTCACTATGCTTCAAGATGTCCAAACAGAGTTGTGAACAATAAGAACAAGGAAAACAAAGGAAAGATGATAAAAAAAAACTATTATGTTAGATAAAATGTTGGTATTTTTGATGATGAATCTGATTATGGAGATGTTGATGATAGAGATTGTTTGTTCTTGGATTTAAAAGATGAATCTATTTTTGCTAACTCTAAGAGTTGTGTGAAGGAAAGTGCTCCAAAGAAAAAGAATAAGACTAGAAGTGCATTGGTATCTACTTTTCATGTTAGACAAGATAAGAAATATTGGTTAATTCCTAGTGGTTTCTCAAATCATATGATCGGAGACAAGAGTAAGTTTGTTAAACTTGAAAAATATAATGGAGTACTTGTTAAATTTGGAGATGATTAAGGTGCTAATATTTGTGGAATAGGTTCAATTAGTTTTGATGACAAGCATAATACTAAAAATGTTTACTATGTTAAAGGTTTAAGGCATAACCTCTTGAGTGTTGGAAAAATGTGTAGCAAAGGGTACAATCTTATGTTTTAGGATAATGGATGTGAGATCAAAAAAGAGTCTAAAACTATGATTGTTGTTGGAAAGAGGACGGGTGGAAATATCTATCAGCTCAAGGGTACTAATAGTCACTTTTTTATGACTCAAATTAATGATAGATGGTTATGGCATATGAGGATGTGTCACATCAATTTTTATAACTTGGTTAGTGTAGTGAAGGGGGATTCACTACTCATGAGTTCTCTTCATTTAGAGAGCCTCACAGGGTGAACTACCCTAAACTACCTCAAGGAACAATGCAATAGAAAACTAGATAGAAAGAGAGAAATGTACAAAAATGGACAAAGCATGTGGTGAAAGAAAAACCCGCTTCATGAGTAGAACCTGCACCACCAAGTATGGGTGATAAAAGCAATCCACACTCAAGGAGGAGAAGTTGTATCATGAAGTGTAGGTAATAAAAGTAATCCTTGCTCGAGGAGGAAAACCTATATCACAAAATAAGGATGAAATTGATAGGGGATATGGAATCCCAATATGCTTGCAAGCACAAAATAAGAGAGATAGAGTTGCAAGGCTTAAGTAAGCCAAAGAGGGAGACCATGAACAAGAGAGAGGGATAGGAGAGCCAAGATAGCTATAAAGGGTATTGCTAAGAGAGCTTGAGAGTGCTTGAAGCTATTGTAACAAGTTGTATGAAGCTATGTAAGAAAAATCTCTAGAGAAGCTAGAGTGAAGCTAGAAGTAGAGGAAGACCAAAAATGAATTGAAGAGATAGCATTTAAGGAGAGAAGAGAAGCAAAAAGAAGCTTCCCAGGTGGTTACAAGGCATATCGAGCCATTACCACTGACAAAAGAAAATGATAAGTGGAAAATATGCAAAGAAATGGTTGTTTGGGCATTGGGATGTTGCAAGACACTAGTGTGGTGCACAAACATCTACACCATGCGTAGTGTCTAGAAACATCACACTACAAAACAAAATGAATAAGAAAAACACAAGGTTTGATGCAAAGAGGACACACTAGGGTAGCTGCTGAAAAAGGTGTGATAGAACATCTTGAGAGGGGAAAAAGGTTGATGCAAGGGATAAAATGAGCCTACAAAAATACTAAGGGAGTGGACACTAAAGCGGATGCAAGAATGCATGTGAAATTAAAAGGGGTACAATTTCATGACACTATAGTTAGAATCAACTTAGTTCAAGCAGTGAGAGATCTGCCAAAGATTACAAAGCCTATCAATGATGTTTATAGAGATCGTCAATTTGGAAAATAAAACAGAAGTAGTTTTAAGGGAAAAGAACAATATTCTACCATTTTTTTGGAATTGGTGCATACAGACCTTTGTGGTTCTACAAGAGTGAGAATTCTTTGAGGTAACAAGTATTTCATGATTTTGATTAATGATTGTTCTAGAATGACATGGGTGACTTTTCTTAGAGAGAAATATGAAGCCTAAATAGATTCAAAGAATTTAAATTTATGATTGAGAATGAAATGGATTTTAAGATCAAATGTTTGATGACTAATAGAGGTGTAGAGTTCACCTCGAATGAATTTAACATGTTTTGTGAGAATCATGGCATAAAAATGTACTTGTCTACCCCTAGGAATCCTCAGCAGAATGGAGTGTTTGAAAGGAAAAATAGGACTATTCAAGAAGTTGTAAGGACTATGATGAAAGAAGCTAACCTACCAAAAGTCTACTGGTGAGAATCAATTCATACTACTATTTACATACTTAATAGAGTTCAAGTAAAAACTATCATCACAAAGACTCTCTATGAGTTGTGTATATACCTAAAAATGGTCATCATATTCAGTTAATTAAATACAACCTATTTGATTAATGCTTCAACTACATATAAATAAGGTCTTTATTTATATTGTTCACTTTTCTTTTAATTCTCCAAAATTACATTCTTCTAAATAATTAAATAAACAAAATACCCTAAACGTTTTTATTTAATTAACCTTCCTTAATCTTGATTAAGAATTAGAGCACATTTCTACAAATATTTGTCTGCCACCTCATAAAGGTCACATGAAAATAAATAAGCCTAATTATTAATTAGAATTATGCTCACACACATCCACCAATGAGAAAAGCACATGGCTTTAATCCCCCACACTTCCAACAAATTTGGAGCACATGGGTCTTTGTTTCACACACTTGGGAATCCCATACATTTGGCATGTTTCCAATTGGTCAAAGGATTCTCTCCACACACATGGCATGTTGTCTTTGGTCAAGGGGACAACATCCTGATTCCTTTCATCTCCACTATCTATTATTTCTCCTTCGAATCTAGACCGTTGATAGGTGCCACCTCACAAAATGCTTAAGAAACCCTATAAATACACCCTCTTGCCTTTGCATTTATCATCCACAATTTGAGTAAAGTTACGATGCAAGTTTATCTTAGGAGCTTCGAGCTTTCATGGAGTCTTATACTTAGTTTTCATATCATTTGTTACTTTGCATTCTCATCTTAGATTAATTAATTGCTTCATAGTTACATTTTATCATCCCCATTGCATCATAGTTACATTTTAGGCTAGTTTGTTTTATGTTTGCATTTGATAGTATGCATAATCATGGATAGTTCACTATAGTTTCATATCATCTCACTCATCTCCACTTGTTCATTCATCATCAACATCATCCTTTGTTTATCATTGTATTCATCATCAATTCCATCATCTTGTTTCATTTAGAAGCATACCACAAATCCTTTCAGCACACATTTGCACATAGAAATCATCTTAGCTTGCATATTAAGCATCAAATCTCATTTTCTAGGTAGTCATTTTGACAACCTTTGTGCCCATAGAAATCTGAGGGCCAAACGATTTAATAAATCCCTAGAAATAGAGGACAATGATACGTATTTGAAAGGTTTGATTGTATTATGAATAGAGTAGTTTTACTTGCTTCAAACTTTGAATGTAAACCATTTCATTAAGGTTTGTGTTGACATTAGAATACTCTCCACATTCGAAACATGCACAAAATAGTGCCCACCATGGGGCCTTTTCCTCACTTGTTGCTAACTTATTACAAATTTTGTGATTGCAGGTTCAAATTGAAGACTTGGGATCCTTTTGCACCTGTTTTGGGTTTTTTCTAGAGTTCTGGCACCTCTTGTCTCTATTTTGGCACCTCTTGCTTGAGTTTTGGCACCTCTTGCAAGTTGTTCTAAGACTATTTTCACCTGTTCTGGGACCATTCTAGGCCACTTTTAGAGTTTTGGCGCCTCTTGCACCTATTTTGGCGCCTCTGTCTTGAGTTTTGGTGCCTCTTGCAAGTTGTTCTAAGACTATTTTCACCTATTCCGGGACCATTATGGGATACTTTTAGAGTTTTGGCGCCTCTTGCACCTGTTTTGATGCCTCTTGCTTGAATTTTGGCACCTCTTGCAACTTGTTCTGAGACCATTTTCACTTGTTATGGGACCCTTTTGCGCTGTTTCTAGAGTTTTGGCACCTATTACACCTATTTTTGTGCCTCTTGCAAACTGTTTCAGGGAGTTCTAGCTTGTCTAACTCTGTTTTTGAGCTATCTATCTTTGTTTTGGCACCTCTTGTAGTTTGTCACCAAATTAGAAACTCACATTCTGTGTTGTGCATTTGTAGGTTTTCCCAGAATTCACTATCAAAGACTCAAAACATAAACTACTAACCTATTGCAGGGGTTGGATGTTATTCACTTGTTTTCCTTTTGGTTAAGATAGGAACATAGCTTAATTAAAAGGTTAACAAATATCATGTTTCCTTTTGGTTAAGTTAGGAAATAAATTAATTAATGGGTTAATGAACACCATGTCTTTTATATGTGATGGAGGGTAGGCATATGCTCTCCCCTTGTCTGGGTGATCCAAAAAGATAGACCCATTCTTGTCTATGTGCGAGTGTAAGTGGAGTATATGGCATGAGTTTTCTCTTTATTCATGCAAAATAAAGATCAATCAAACTATGGGTATACTTTCTTACTTTTTTGTTTATCCTAGAGGACCTGCCTTGTGGGAAAAAATAATCACCCAAGGGAACGACCCAACTGGTAACACGCTAAAGCCAAGTAACTTCCAACTGGGATATAAATGTGGATACTTGGGGGAAGTTCAAGTATCATGCGAGTGGCTTCGACGAGATGGATTGAAAGGGACTCTTGCCGCATGGGTCACTCCCTATGAACAAAATGTCTGAATTAAAACCCTTGTTGTAGATTTTCCAAAATCCTTTATCTATTCTTTGGTGTAGCAATGGTCATTGCCAAGGCATCCAAATTCTTGTAGTTTTTTAGTAGAGGTGATCATTTTTCCATGGTATTTTCATGGTGACTGGAAGCTTGGTTGGCCTGAGAAGAGAGTGCATTGTAAGGGGGAGCAATGGTCGTTGCCAAGGCATCTACATTCCCGTAGGTTTTAGTAGAGGTGATCAGTTTTCCATGGGAATTTCATGGTGACTGGAAGCTTGGTTGGCTTGAGAAGAGAGTGAATTGTAAGGGGTAGCCCATGCAACCAAGCTTCTAAATTCATTTGCTAATGATAGTGCAGTTGGGGTAAAACCAGCATGGAATCTAAAGAATATAGTCTTACACAACCTTAGGAGTGTATATTCTACTTGATGTGTCTTCAAAATGAAACTCAAACAAAACACCATCCAAAAATGTTACATTTTGTAAGTGAAAACCTTGATTTAGAACTACATTCATTGAGGTAGACAAGTCAGTAACTTAGATCCATCCATCTTCAAAAAATTAGTCCTTTTAGCAATGTTCAACCTTTCCTTAGGAAAAACATAGAAAAAATATGTGGTTTACATGATGATTTCATGAAAGGTCAAGATTAGAAAACCAAAGATCAAACCTCTTAGTCCAAAACAACATCAAAAATGTTTTTCTATGCTCTACGGCTTTAGAGAAAGGTTAACTTTCAATTTTTACAAGAGAGCTTGCAAAAATAATCTAGAGTTATACATGATGTACTATTGTCAAAATCCAAGACTTTTCCAACGTTTTGAGTACCTTAATTACACCTCTTGAGTCAAAACTCCGAGTCCAAGATCGTTCCTTAGATACCTTAGAATTCTAAACATGTTGAAACGAACCAAGAAAAGTGGAACTTTTCAAACTAAACCTAGATCTAAACATTTCAAGGTGCCTAAATCATCAATATCCATCACATCTTTTCTTGTACAACCTAGTTTCATCTTCGGGATTTGTCATCCTTTAATCACGAAACTATGTCATGCAATCAAATCAAACTTAGTCTAATGAATAGAATTTTTCATTCTATTTGAATTGTAATCCTTGGCACTATTTCAAACTTAGATCAAAGCTTAGTCTAAATCATAACACTTGTATGCCCATCCAGATGAGATCACAAAAGAGAAGACTCAAGGACAAGGAACTTGGAACACCCAACTTTGAAATGGAAAACATAGGAAGTCCGTTAGTGAAGATTTTGATATTGAAACTCCCAACATTGAACCTCAAAATAGTGAGATCCCTAGCAACATGGATGATGTAGAAGAAATCCCTATTCCTGGACTCAACAACACTCAAGGGGAAGAAATAAATGATGAGGATATCCGACAAGCGGAACAAGACCCCAACTTCCATAAGTTTTTGGAAAATATTTTCAAAAGAGATTCGGAAAAATACCTATTAATGTTAGACAATCAAGGAGTCAAACTTTCCTCTAATTTTGATATCAACATCTTAAAAGCACCTCTCCAAAAGCATGAAAAGGAAACAAAATAAATGGTTTCTTTAACTCACCAAATGAAGAACCTTCAACAAGTTCTAGATATGCAAAGGGGAACTTTGAAACGATACTTGATCAAGGAAATTTGTCCTTATCCCTTTAATCAATCCATCAACATGATTCCTTTCCCTAAACATAGTGAATTTCCAAAGTATGATATATACAATGGTACAACTGATCAATTAGATCACATAAGGGAATTCTAAACTATGAGTCTAGAATTTGATCATGAGGAAACTTATTTGATGAGACTGTTTCCATGAAGTCTATGAGGGACATGCCTTGAATGGTTTTCAAAGATTACACCCCCCATCAACACATTTGAAGAGTTGTTCAATAGATTTCTCACTCATTACTCTTACAATATCCAACATGATATCACCATGAAAGACCTTTGCAACTTGAAATAGAAAAAGGGTGAGTCCTTCCTCATTTTTTTGCAAAAATGGAGGAGATTGTTTGCAAGGTATTCTCGTCCCATATCTGAAAAGGAAAAGATAGATATTTTTATTGACAACCTAAATGATGAGATGAGTTATAGATTAGAATTACAATGTCCCCCTACCTTCAAAAAATTGATTGAAAGCATAATTAAAATCAAAGAAGCCTTAGTAAAAAAATGGGTCATTAAAGTTTACAATGAAAACAACTCATCCACTTCCTCTAACAACTACAATGGTGGGGACAAACCTAAATTTTGGCAACAAAACAAGAACGTGGGTACCAATGAGGTCATAGCTGAAAATCAAAATACAAAACCCATATTCAACCTAACGATAGCTGCCACCAAGACTAATCAAACCAACAATCCTCCCAACACTCCAAATGTTAGCCAAAACAACAATCAAACTAATTCGGGGACTAAAGCAACACCATTTCCAAAACCTTCCAATCTATGAAAATTCACACCATTGCGACAATCCTTAGATTTTTCCTTAAAGGAACTTACCAAGGCTAAGCTTATCACAATGCTAGAAGCACGAAACTGGGATCCACAAGTCAAACCATTTTGGTGGAACAATGCCCATTATTGTGATTATCATCAAAATAAGGGTCATATGACTAAAGATTATTGGCAATTAAAACATGCAATCCAAGATCTCATTGATAAAAAAAGGTACACATTGAAGGACCCCAAAAAAATAGTGATCAAGGAGTGTTCAAGAACCCTTTACCCAATTATGAAAAGGGAGAGTCCTCTACATCGAATACCAAAGGAAAGAATATAAACTATTTTTATGATTCTACCATTCATTGTATTGAGATGGTTGAGAATTCCATTCAAGACAGTGAAATCGAAAGCCAAGGGAAGGATGCCACTACTAAAACCCAACACAATGATGACACTATCTCACATCAAATCAATGACCTTGTACCTAGAAATCTAAGCACTAATGTTGACACAAATGACAATAAAATTAGCATCATAAACAAACGATCAAGACAATACACCTATCAATTCGATTACAAGAGGACAAGCCAAGGTAACATTGAAAGGAGCTACCCCTTCCATGTCCAAAATGACTATTTTTCTTGTAACTCAATATAACATTGTTGATCAGTTATAGAAGATACCTGCTCAAATATCCATATTGGAACTTCTCAAGATTTCATTGGCACAGCTTTAGTTGCCACCACAGTACCAAACAATCTAGAAGTCTGTACATTTCAAGGTATGGTGGGACATTTGACTACACCTCATTGCTTATCATTCTTTGAACATGACGATGCATCCACCACCGATCCACACAATGTTTCTATCCACATCAAAGTCCTAATCCATAAACATCATGTCAAACATGTCCTTATAGATGGAGGAGTAGGCCTAAATATCTGCACTCTCAAGCTTGTTCATGCATTAGGATATTTTGAAAATGTTATTGATCCTAGAAGGAAAATCACCATAAAAGCATATGATAATGAAGAAAGATTCTCCCAAGGATTGATCATCTTACCCATTCAAGTGAGACCAATCATCAAAGACATAGTGTGTTAGGTGGTAGTCAAGGAATTGACATATAACATACTCTTGGGACAACCATGGATTCATGAAATGCAAGAATTACCATCAACCTATCATTAGTGCCTAAAATTTCCTTTCAATGGACAAGAGGTCACCATTGTTGTAGATTCTAACAATCCCCAATATTGCAATGGACTCAAAACAAGTCAAGATACCTTTGTACCACATAATAGGGAAGTCATCAACTCTAATCCATCAAACAAAGAAATTCCAATAGGTTCTTTGTCAAGACAGTATGAGGAAAAGGTTCAATCAAAAGACAAAGGGGTCATTGACTCCATTTCATGCAACAATGTAAGTCATCTTGATGCCTTATCGAAATAGTTAGAAAAGATCCAAATAAAATACAAGGGCATGGGGGAATACTCATTTGAGCAATCTTCATACTTATCACAACTTTCATCTTCTCCTAAGTCACATGGACAACCATCCACCCCAAGACAACAATCTTTACAACCCATCACGCTCTTTGATGGGAATTTTATAAAAGCAAGCACTCAAGTAGAGGAATCAGAAGACAGGGATGTCATGAACTAGTTATACAAAGATGAAGAACCTTCACAGGTATCAGTGTCCAATATATGCACAAATAAGTATGGAAAAGGTCAGACAATCCTGAAAAAAAAGGGATATGAGGGAAATGGTCCTTTGGGTAAAAGAAAAGAAGGCATCAGCGAACCAATACAGCTCATCACAATGAATCCCAAAGACAAAACAAGACTAGGATATAGGGAAGACTCAAAAGAGGAAGCTACTCAAAGAGTTGTTGAAAGAATCTTACAACTACAAGCTAGTGAAGATCATGAAATATATTCTAATGAATATGAATGGGATTCCCTCTTTAAGGAATCTTTCCACGACAAAGAGATTGATGTAATCCAAAAGTATACACCAATATGTATGGAAGGATAAATTTCTGGTTCTAGACCACTTGAATATGGATCGTAGTATGTTGTTGACTCAGGTGAAGATGATCATTCTTCAAGTGAGATAGAAACATTGGAAGAGAGTAACATCCTAGACCTCATTGCAAAATTTGATAACATGGCTATCATGATGCTTACACCTTATGACCTTGGACAATCTAATGATTCCTTGTCCTTAATGCATCTTGGAGTAATTGATTGGGATGAAAATGAGCCGCTTGACATACCCACCTTTTCAAACGATGATGCCCTCATGAACTTCCTATGTTCCGATATTCTTGACACATTTTCTACCATTGAATCTCAGAACAAGCTCCTGACAAAGGGAGTATCAAACCTTTCAGCTAAAAAATGAAAAATATAAGAAATGAGTCTAATAGTGAAAATCATTTGATGACACTATTAAATCAGGAAAAAGTAAAACCAAAGAGCGTATCTCAAGGTGAAAACCTCCCTGAGGCACCAAGAGATGGAAGGTTTGACACTCTCCCATAACACTATTAGGAGAGATCTTTAGTACTGATAGAACCTACACAATCCATCAATGTTGGTACAACCAAAATAGTGAAGATCCTGCATTTAGCAGAATTTGTGATAGAAGAGGAGAAACCTCATTTCACCAAATTCTTTGAGGAGAGGAAAATAAAATTTTCTTGGTCATATGCTGATATGCAAGGCATAGATCCATAACTCATTATCCATCATTTATCATTACCACCTAGCGTAAAACCGGGAAAGCAAAAACTAAGAAAGATGCATCCCCATATCACCCTTCTAGTGAAAGTTGAGTTAAAAAATCTATTAGATGCAGGATTTATAAGATCTATTGACTATTCTGAGTGGATATCAAACATTGTTCTAGTATCCAAACCAGCTAAGAGCATCAAGATATGCACATACTTTAGGGATCTTAACAAAGCTTGTCCAAAAGATGATTTTCCTCTACCAAACATTGATATGATTGTAAACTTGACTACTGGGAACGAAATGTTCTCACTTATGGATGGATTTTTAGGATACAACCAAATAAAGATAACACTTGAAGATCAAGATAAAACATCCTTCACATGTCCTTGGGGTACTTTTTGCTGGAATGTGATGCCTTTTGGGTTGAAAAATGTTGGAGCTACATATCAGAGAGCTATGACTACCATCTTCCATGACATGATGCATAATTTTATGGAAGACTATGTAGATGATCTATTGGAAAAATCCTACAATAGAGAAGGACACTTAGAAATTCCTGACAAAATCTTCATAAGATTGGAGAAATTCAAGGTGAGGTTAAATCCCAACAAATGTGTGTTCGGTGTAACATCAGCTAAAATTTTGGGATACATTGTCTTAGCTAAAGGAATTGAGGTGGATCCTACAAAGATCAAAGCCATCATGGACATTCCTCCTCCTAAAAACATCAGTCAACTCAGATCATTAGAAGGATGGTTCCAGTCCATCAGAAGATTCATTGCACAACTAGCTAATAAAACTCATCCTTTAAACCACTTATTACATAAGAATGTCTCTTTCAAGTGGGATAACAAATGCAAATCTTCCTTCAGTCAACTAAAGTAGTACCTTATGCAATCGCCTATGTTGATACCACCAGTTAAGGGAAAACCATTATTACTATACATTGCAACAACTAAGATATCTTTGGGAGCCTTATTATCATAGGAAGATTCTATAGGAAAGGAGAGAGCCATCTATTATATCAGCAAGACCTTAAATGGTTATGAGATCAATTACACCTTTATTGAGAAAGCTTGCTTAGCGGTTGTATTTTCTACACAACAATTGAGGCACTACATGCTGACTCACACCATCAAACTCATTGAAAAAATTGACCCATTAAAGTACTTACTCAATAAAGCTTCTTTAACAGGGATATTAGCTAAGTGGGTCATGATATTGAGTGAGTTTGACATCCAGTACATGGACATGAAAGCAATCAAAGGTCAAGCCATAGTAGACCAGCTAGCTAAAGCACCATTGTAAGATAACAATCCAATGAACATTGAATTCCCTGATAATGATATCCTAACCATATCTACACAACAGTGTCTGCTATACTTTGATGGCTCTTATACACAACATGGATCAGGTGTAGGAATCTTGTTTGTCTTGCTACAAGGATACACAATTCCTAAATCCTACAGATTAATGTTCCCCTGCACCAACAACATAGCTGAATATGAAGCATTGATCATTGGAATCAAGATAGTTGTTGAATGGAAAATCATGAAATTTCTAGTCTATGGTGACTCACAACTGGTCATCAACCAAGTCAATGATGATTATCAAACAAAGGATGACAAGTTTCTACCCTACAAGAGGATGGTGGATGATTTCAAAAATTACTTTGTTGAGATCAAGTTTGCACAAGTTCCCAAAATAGAAAACAAAGCTACAAATGCAATGACCACCATTGCTTCTCTCTTGCAGATACCTGAACAACGAAGACATTATGAATTCATGGTAGAACAAGTGTCCAACTCAGCCTATGAAGATCCAAAATCCCAAGTGATATGCCATATTGTCGACCCTCAAATTTCCCTCTATAGAGAGATCCATACCTACTTGTAAGACAATACCCTTCCAATTAAATTATCTTGAAACCAAAAATGAAACTTCATTTGACAAGTGGCTCACAACACCCTAATAGTTGATGTGCTTTATAGATGAGGTTTGGATGGTACTCTTCTTTGGTGTCTAGAATGTAACGAAGCTGAAACCGCTTTACAAGAGATTCACGAAGGTATCTGTGGCATACATTCAAGTGGCTTAACCTTAGCTAAGAAATTATTATGATTGGGGTATTACTGGTCGAATATGGAGAAAGAGTCATTTCAATATGTCAAAAGGTGTTCCAAATGTCAAATTCATGGAAACTTGATACATGCATTAGCACAAGAGTTTCATCCTTTCACAACTACATGGCCTTTTGTCAGTGGGGATTGGACCTTGTAGGTAAGATTCACTCCTCTTCCTCCAATGGAAATAAGTTTATAATCACAACCACATAATAATTCACCAAGTGGATTGAAGCAGTTCCTCTAATCACCATCACTGGGAAAAAAATCTCATCATTCATCCTAAATTATCTCGTCTGTCGGTATGGTGTTCCTCAATCTATCATTATAGACAATGGCCAAACCTTTAAGAATCAAGATGTTCAAGAGCTCTATGAAAGATTCCATATCCACCATTAGTTTTCTACACTTTACTATCCCCAAGGGAATGGCCAAGCAAAGGCCTCAAACAAGACTATCCTGAAGATTTTGAAGAAAACCGTCAATGAAGCTAGATGTGATTGGCATGTTCAACTAAACTCGACATTGTGGGCTTATAGAATTAGTATCTGTACCCCGATAGGAGCAACACCCTATTCTCTTGTCTATGGGTCAGAAGCTATTCTACCTATTGAGGTTGAGATACCATCCCTGTGTGTGTCACTTAAAGGGATGATTTCAAATGAGGATTATAGGGTATCTAGGCTACAAGAATTAGACCTGTTGGATGAACGTCGACAACAAGTAGTTGATCACCTAAAAGCTTATCAACAAAGGATATCTAGGAGCTACAATCATAGAGTAATACCTAGAGAATTTTAGGTGGGAAACTTAGTCTTAAAAGAAAATCCCCATAATCAATAAGATCAAGAGAAGAAGGGGAAATTTGAACCTAACTAGTTGGGCCCCTTTGTTATAGTATTAGTCTTTGGATTAGGAGCATATCAATTATCCACACCAGAAGGGGATCTATTTGACGAACCCCTCAAAAACTTGCATCTCAAAAGGTTTTACACCTAGTTCATCTAGTGCATTGGTAAAGGTCCTAGAAAAATACCAACAAAATTAAAAAAAAATGCAAAATACAAAAAAAAGAAGAAAAATCAAAAAATGCAAAATACAAAAAAAAAAAATTAGAAAAAGGATTGAAAACAATAAAGAAAAAGAATCATCCTCTAGTGAAAACCACTTTGGTGGCGCTTTGGGAAAGTACCTTGATGAAAACATAGAAAACAAGCACCATGTGTAAAATAAGCTCTCTCCATCTATCTTGGGCTACCTGACTTTCTCTACATCATTCATCCATCATGCTTTCATCTCTGCATTTGTCACCCTTCCATGTTCGCACCATAGCTTGATCCAATGTTTGTGTCACGGTATCCCCTAGCATTACTCAACCCATTCTAAAAATTAGTATGTCTTATCATATCACACTAGGGGCATGTCCTACATTGGATTGGATTCTTGTACATTCTCAAGGTCAAAAAATTGAAAATCCCAAAAAAATTCAAAACATGTCAAAATCCAAAAATATGTCAAAAAGTCAAAAGGTCAAAAACATAGTCTTCATTTGAACTACGTCATCTCTAAGCTTTGAACATAGGCAAGGGTGATCTTTGATTGTCCCCTGAGACATTTAGGTCGGTCTTTTAGGTGTTTGCTATGTTCATATTTTTGTCTTCTAAATCTTGGTTGTGTCATTAGTTGAACTACGTGGTCTATGCATGTATAACGTAGGCAAGTCTAATCTATTGATCAACCCCCAAGGTCCCTAAGATAGGTCTTGGTCGTCATGGTCATGTCTCACTCTAGACTAGGGGAAAAATCCTACACTCACTAGGGGCAAATAAAATCTGAGTTGGAATCAATAGGAAAATAGTCATCAGACCAACATTACAAACACAAACTCCAAATGGATGATGATCTTTCTGAATCAAGGGTTTATCACATTAAACACGAAAGTTCAAATTGTTCTACTTTAATTTTTGATATCATATCTCTCAAGTCCTTGATGATGTATTGGACTAGAGGAGCAAGGAAGGAGTGTGATTTTTCTTTGTCTATTGTCTATGAGTTTATCATTATTACTATGCAAGTTGTTGTGAGATGTACACTACAAAGTATCATTGATGGCATTCCAAATTTTCATAGGAAAAATATTAACTCTTGTCTATTTACGCAAGTAATGCTCAGGTCATCTCAATTTAATTATACTTAGATGCTTGTGTTAACTTGCAATTTTAAAACATCATGAAAGTAGTACTCAAGTAATCTTGGTCTAAACTATGCCATTGATGATTTTACTCACTTTAAACATTTTAAAGGCCCAATGATGATAAAGAGCATTAAAAATTGGTTAATATAAATGACAACTTTTGAATACAAGATTTGCATAGTTAAGTTATATTGCATTCATGTTAGTATTTCATATGTATTTATGTGGTTTTTCAATGTTGAAACAATTTCACAATGGTGTCATCTCTATTATTAATGGATTGAGTACACTGGACATTAACCAAAAACACATCATTCTCATTTAGTTGCACATTAGTTGCATCATCATTTGCATATCTTAGAAAACATTCTCACATCATTTATATTCATAAATTCCATCATAATATTTGTCTTAGAAAATACAAAAGAAAATAATAGACATACATTGCATATCATTTCCAACATCAAAATCATGTCATACACTATGCTTAAATGAGTGAGTCTCTTCATATTTCCAAGAAAGCTGGTAAATATGTCAAAGTTATGAAGCTTAAAAGATCAATATACTATAGTATTCCCACAACTTTTGGAAGTTGGACATACACACTTATTCAAGCTTAAGGCCATAAACATTTGAAGTCATACGCATTCAATCATTTGCATTACACATCATAATCATCACATCACATTGCATAATCATAATAATTCACATCACAATACGTAATCATAAATACATTCATCACATTTGCTAATCATTATCATCACATAGAAATTAAATAAATTTACATAATTGCATATCAAAATTTAGATCATAATCACTGCCACATATCATATATCATCAAAAATTTCATAAATGTCCACATGTACAAGGATATCCAAAAGTAGGATGAAATACATCAAAATCCAACATGACACTGTATCATGGGAAATACATCCTCAATATCTCAAACAATGTATACACAATGTCCAAGGAACATAACAAAATGCTATGTCGAGCTCACACCAGATGCTGCTGCTCTCATGGAACTAGTACCTCCTCTACCCGATAGACCTACACCTAGATCTCTCCTATCTCTAGGAAATGGTTATGTGACACCCATGCTAACAGTCCGAGAATGAGATCTACTAGAACGAGACTATACAAAACTCTCTCATCACTCAGGAGGAACCAAATCATGATATTTACCTCTATAAAATTGTAACTCCAAAGAAATGTGTTGGATCTCTCTAAAGAAATATTTTGTACCTACAGATGGTGTCATCTGCTATATCCTTTTGGCAATGGCCTCAACCTGATCTATCTAGTGTCTAAAATCATCCCTCTTTAAAGTAAGAATGATCATTTGTGCTTGCAATTGTTGTATCTGCTACCTATCTGTCCCTCTATCAGTCATCAAAATATCAATTTGTGTTGGACACTACCATAACTCATCCTGAACGGAAAAAATTTGTGCTCGAGCCTGTGCTATCTTTCTCTTAAACAACTAAACCTCTACCTGCAAAGTCGCTATCTATGATGACTGCTAATGAGAGGGTATCCCAATCTGAATCCTAGGAAGCACCACCTGAGCTATGGTAACACTCCTCCTACACCTCAAAACTACAAAATCAAATGGATGAATGTCATCTTCACCATCATCACTCTCCCCACCACCCACTACACCATCATCACTCTCCCCACCATCCTTTGTACCACCATCACCTCTGCAACCACCCTTTGCACCACCATCATCACCACCCTTGTCATCTCCTCCATCTCCATCAACTGGTGGTACTGGCTCCTCTAGATGAGTAAATCTAGGAAAGGGATGTGTGTGGAAGAACTCTAAATAATCCTTGGTCATCTCGACATCTGTAATATACAAAACATAATCCCATAAACCTAGTGTCAAGGTATAGTACTATGTACAAGTTGCCTCATATGATACACAAGGGCCCCACTCTAAAACATCTTATCATCACCTTGTATAATGGGAAACTCCTAGGGGCATCCCCTAAACCCGTCCAAACTGTTGAAATACTCATAGATAAAGGTATCACACAAGCATAGCATGTGTGCGCCCAATCAAATAGTAGGATAACAACATATACAACATCCCCAGCTAATCCTCTGGCCACTACTCATAATCCAAGTATAGGTGCCATGTGATAGTCTCAAAATCATCTAGAGCATGCCTCCAATAGGCAACCTTACCTAGCTTATGTTGGACATGTGGACCACTATAACTAAAAACATAGGGTCTCCCTGGTGGTCGATGTCTCTCTCCCATGGGCTGAGTGATGGCTATATGCTCCCATGCCCAAGTCTACAGTAATGTGATGCCACATGATAGGCTCATTACCCCATAATAAACAACCTCATGCAAATCTCAGTATAAGTGGGATAACATGCATGAGCCCCATGCATATCTAGTACCATCAAGTGTCATCCACGATAACACATGACCCCAACATGGTGAAAATCCCTTTGACCTACAATCAGGACAAAGGAACCCACCAATGAATCTAGAAAGTGCACATGGAAAAGGATAATATTTTCTAACCATCTTTGTCCAAGGAATCCATTAGTCCATAACATGATCATCTCAACATAACCTTCACAATGCATCTATCCAGCCCTGCTCTATCTTATCATACACCACTATCTCTCCCATCATTGGGATCCACAAAATACGATAAACATCCTTTGGAGTCACGGTCATCTCTTCAATCGGTAAATGAAACGTGTTATGTTCACTATGCCATCTCTCCACCAATGTTGTTAATAAACCTCTGTTGATTCTATATTGTGGAATATATAACAAGGAAGTCAACCCACAATGGGAGATAATCTCTAAGTCAGCCGAGAACAACCAACAAACCATGTTCTAGGTCTTCCGGAATCTCTCCTGAGACTGGAGTACATCTCCATCTCCCTAATCATGAACAAAAATTAGTCAATCAATGTCATGTTCAATCAAGATTATTAATCAATCAAGCTAATGTGCAGTCATTCAAATCAAATCAATCAAAACAATCAATATCTCAATCAATCAACCCATCATTCCTCACCTATCATGAGGATGATCTACTATCAATCAAACTATCATTCCTCGCCTATCATGAGGATGATCTACTAACAATCAACCCATCGTTCCTCGCCTATCATGAGGATGATCTACTATCAATCAAACCATCGTTCCTCACCTATCATGAGGATGATTTTCTCTCAATCCTACCATTAGTCCTTGCCTATCATGAGGACGATATGTTATCAATCCTACTATCATTCCTTTCCTATCATGAGGTTGATACAACACTATTTCTATCATTTGATTCTCACCTATCATGAGATCAAATCATCACACAAAACATCAATCAAACACTACACATACCACAATCTAACTGAAATCAATCAAAAACATGACAAACCGACGACTCCTAGGCTTTAAGGACATCTTGCGAACATCACCTCGAGGGATTTCTGCAATCACACCTCATAAAATGGGTCAAATGAAAAGCTAAACCACCTCAAATCAACAAAGATGAAAAATTTCCAAGGCAACAAGAGGTGTCATTTGGAACCCCAAAGGCACCAAAACAAAGTTTACAACTCAAAATAGGGTTTTCAAGGCTTACAAGAGGCGCCATTTGGGACCCCAAAGGTGCTAAAACAGTGTTTGGCATCTCAAAACATG
>VDFB02168118.1:192726016-192800772 GCA_007258455.2 Sequoia sempervirens | reverse complement strand
CTTTGTTTCACACACTTGGAATCCCATACATTTGGCATGTTTCCAATTGGTCAAAGGATTCTCTCCACACACATGGCATGTTGTCTTTGGTCAAGGGGACAACATCCTGATTCCTTTAATCTCCACTATCTATTATTTCCCCTTCGAATCTAGACCATTGATAGGTGCCACCCCACAAAATGCTTGAGAAACCCTATAAATACACCCTCTTGCCTTTGCATTTATCATCCACAATTTGAGTAAAGTTAGTATGTAGGTTTATCTTAGGAGCTTGGAGTTTTCATGGAATCTTATACTTAGTTTTCATACCATGTGTTACTTTGCATTCTCATCTTAGATTAATTAATTGCTTCATAGTTACATTTTATCATCCCCATTGCATCATAGTTACATTTTAGGTTAGTTTGTTTTATGTTTGCATTTGATAGTATGAATAATCATGGATAGTTCACTAAGTTTCATATCATCTCACTCATCTCCACTTGTTCAGTCGTCATCAACATCATCCTTCATTTATCATTGTATTCATCATCAATTCCATCATCTCATTTAATTTAGAAGCATACCACTAATCCTTTTAGAACACATTTTCACATAGAAATCATCTTAGCTTGCATATTAAGCATCGAATCTCATTTTCTAGGTAGTTATTTTAACAACCTTTGTGCCCATAGAAATTTGAGGGCCAAACGGTTTAATAAATCCCTAGAAATAGAGGACAATGATATGTATTTGAAAGGTTTGATTGTATTACAAATAGAGTAGTTTCACTTGCTTCAAACTTTGAATGTAAACTGTCTCATTAAGTTTTGTGTTGACATTAGAATACTCTCCACATTTGACACACGCACAAGTTGTGGTATGGAAGGATTCCTACTGTTAAGTACTTTAGAGTGTTTGGAAACAAATTTTGTATTAGAAGAAATGATGAAAACTTAAGGAAGTTTGATGTAAGGTTTTATGAAGGTATCTTCAAGGTATATTCTACTAAAAGCAAAGCTTATAGATGTTACAACAAAAGGATAAGAAGGATTTCTGAAAGTGCAAGTGTCAAGGTTGATGAAGAATTGAGGAATTTAGTTGTGATAGATGGATATGAATCAGATTAACCTACTTGCAGAGGAGAAGAAGAAGAAAAAGCTAAGGAAAAGGAAGTGAAAAATAAAGAGGAAGAAGCTCCAGAAATGGCCCCTAAGATCCCTAAGTATGTGCAAAGAAATCACTTCGATCACTCCACTTTGCTTCTTCATTGTTGTGCTCTTCCCAAATGCTTATTGCAAATGAATTTTATTAAGTGAAATCACTTATAGCGCTTTTGAGATTGACCTAATTTTTCCATAAATGCTTTAACTAATAAAGTTGTCAAATCCTTAACTGTATGCACAATCAAGCTTCAAACGCTCTGCAAATTTCTACAACATGATATTTTCTACTAGGATCTTTTCCAATATATCAAGCACATTGATTTATACCTCATATCAACATGCTAGAACATCAACACCATTTCTCTAGTAGGGGATGAAATATTTTCCATTAAATCTCCCCTTGAGCTTAAAACATAGAAAAATGGGGGTTATATAAGGGGGGTTCACCAAAATGATAATAAATAACCCTATTTTCCACTATTTCATTGAAGAAAATGAGATCCAAAGAATGAAATGACTAACAACCAAAAGGTGATTCAAATCAAGATATGAATCAACAAATTTCATTTCTATGCAAACAGTTGGATATAAATCTTGTAGAAGAGTTTCTGTGATATGAAAACTTTCTTCAATTTTCTCTTCAAAGGATCTTCCACCTAAAACCTACAAATACAAACACAAGAGGAGAGAATTTTTTTTTTTTGGTGATGGGAGCTTTGCCTTGGTCAAGCCCCATTTGAGTATTTAAAATTTGAAATGAAATCAAATAACATGAAGGAAATGATGAATGACCAATGCAATGTCACAACTCACCAAACCTTTGATAAAACCTTGGAATGAAAATCTGCAACTAGCATGAAGTGGCCTCAATGGATGTGAATCTTGATCTTGAAACTTGATTTGAAATGATGTCCTTGAATTCTTGAATAGATCTTGAACTATACATCACCATATTAGCTCAAACAACATGCATGATGCAAGAAATATTTGACACGATAATAAGAATCTTGATTGCTACAATAATCTTCAATAATTCTGCTCTTGAATGTCTTGAAATGCTCTTGTGAAAATTTCTTAGGATCTCTTAGGATGAAACATAGTGAAATGACCTATTATTTATACATATCTTAACATGAATTCCAAAAATTCAAATATCACAAGTTAACATTTGAATATACATTTGAAATCATTGAAAAACCACCAAAAATATATTTTAAATTAGGGTCCTAGGTCTAAGTGAGGGCCCATTTTCCCTATGGTGAATGGGTCCCAAGTCATTTACCTAGGACAAACATTTTTCAAGGATGGGTGTTATGTCATGGAATTTATGAATGTTGGATTTTATCCTTCAAAAAATACAATTAATTAGGCTCGAATTTGAATTAAAGGGGCCAATTAAGGAAAAATTAACCTCAATTAATTAATAAAGCCCTAGATTAGTGTGAAAGTGTAAAGGTACACCTTACAACACCACAAACAAGTCACAATCAAGTCCATTTTAATAAATAAGGTCAAAAACTTAATGTGAATATGTAAAACATATTAGAACACTAAATTAAGGCATAATTTAGTCATTTTATTAATATTATTTCCCAAATTAAGTGTGAAAAGGGGTACTTTTCCTACACTACAGAGCCAAAGCTCTCAACTTAGTTTCCAAAGGAAACATCTCCACTAGATGTGTGTATAGACTCATGCTTAACCTATGTATCTTCCTTCTTTTTCTAAAGCTTGTCCATCTCTTTCTTCATCTCTACTAGATCATCCTTTTCACTAGATCATTATTCTTTATCAGATTATCCATCTCATATTCCTGCTTCTACAAAACTTAAAAATGTGTCCATGCCTATTGCAATTGCATCATATAACATTATTTTGATCAATCTTACTTCCATTCATTCTAGGTCTACATTGATTAGATTTATGCCCAAATCCATTACATGTATAATAGTAGCCATTAAAATATTGAAACCTTGAATACCATTGTTATAGTCATTCATCATTTGAATTTTGTGCTCACTAGTTCTATAACTAAATTTGTTACATGTAAAGCTTTGATCAAGAAAAGATGGAGCATTCTAATTCATTATGCATCTACATTCCATAGCCTTATGTCCAAATCTATTGCAAGAATAACATAAACCATTAAAATATGGGTACCTTTATGCATTTCTTTTTCTGATTGGTGATCTTCTGGCTTCATTCCTTTGATTCTAGATTTGCTTGCCATTTTTCTTCTTATCTTTAGTATTTTTTTAGGCTGGTTTGTAGTTTGATCTATCTTTGAGCTTTCTCTCGTCTTTAACCCTAATCCACCTTTATCTTTAGATCCTTTCTAATTTACAATACTTTCATCAAGCTTTGTAGAACTCATCTTGAATTTATCTTCATGACTCCTTGCTTTTTCAAGATCTAATCTTAGATTCACAACTTCATGTTGAAGCTTTGTGCATTCTTCAAATTTTCTTTTCATCATTGCATTCAAACATTCTTCAACTTGCACCTTCAAACTAGTAATTATTTCATTTGCTTGTTTCAACTGCTCATTGACCTCCTTATGTCTTTCTTTGAATTTTTTGATTTTCTTTCTAAATTTTTGATGCATTCATCTACTTCTTTTAAATTTTCTTTTAGATCTCTATTTTCACCTTCAGTTGTTTCCAAATCTTCAAAAGAAATTTTGAGTTTTCCATTTATGTCAAATATACAATCTTCTTTCATAATTCCAATGACAAGAATCTCTTCCTATGGAATAGGTAGTGTTCTAACTACCTTGTATTCAACCTCCAAGATATTCCTCAAGTAGTTAAGCTCCTTCTAAGGAACCAAGCTCTGATACCAATTATTGAACACCCAAAATAATGAGAGGGGGGAGTGAATCAATATTCTTTTAAACCATTCAAATATTCAATAATTCAATCCTCGTAGTATATTCAACTTGCAGTAATTAATGAAAGCATGAAAACAACCAAAAACATCACATTACACATGAACACCATATTTTTACATGGAAAACCCAAATGGGAAAAACCATGGTTAGGATTAGCTCATAATATATTATAACCAGTTATAGTATATTACATAAGTTCTCACTATAGGTGGACTCACTATCCAAGTGGACTTGCTACCCATTGAGAAAAGAAAAGATTGAAGAGATTGGTGGCACATAGCTAAATTTGAACTATTATAAAATGCATCTACAACATGCTAGAGTACAGTTCCATTCAATCTCAATTTAATGACTTCACACACTTCATACTAATCTAAATTAGTACTCTTCACTACTCTGCATTCACCTTATATTCACATAAATCACATCAATTGATATTCATCATACACACACACACACTCCAAAGCATCAAAAATGTCTTACATTTATATCTACTTTATCCATAAACACCTATAACATCAATAAAGTTAGCTTAATTGGATTTATTATACAAAATATAAGTTGTCGATTCAATATACATACGTACACTCTTTGTGCGAACATTCAAAACTCATAACAATTTGAAATATAGGTTTGCATGGACCCAAAATATCTCATACATAATAGATCAACACTTATTCAAACCCTGCAATGCACAAAACTCATTAGGTCAACACTAGTAGTAACCTAATATCAAGATTTTCCAATTGTACACCCACATTCACACATGTCGACCTCCAAATTCTATGCCATCTATAATATACACACTACTAACACCTGTCAACAACTCCACAAACCACAAAGAAAAATTCCAATGTGTGTAGATGTGCAGATTCACCAAAACATATGCACTGAATTGTAAAACACTTGTTACTATGAGGCCAATATACTATCACTCATAAATTCAACACCAAGAGCCAACACAATATGAAATTATGGATTTAGACTCTTCTAATAACCATAAAAATTACCCCAAAACCATAGAGCAAGAACTTTTATAGCACAGACCAATGTGGACCCAAAAAGCAAATGCCCTATACACCAAAGTACCTATATTGACACTTAGTCAATTTCTCTTTCACCTATCTTTACCAGATCAAACCTTCTTGCAAATATCCATTGGATTACTATCTCAAAACATGCTCAAGCTATCCAAACTAATCTGCACAATGGTCTTCATACCAAAATACAATGTTGACATCAATGACAACACTACAATGCATAACTATACAACTTGTGCATATCCCACATGCTCATGTTTCCAACAAATGAATAAATGACAAGCTCCTTATTCTTCCAACATGGTTTAGATAATTTTCTAGTCCTAATATATACGATGGAGTGAGTATGGTTGATTGATTGAATTATCTCTATTTCGAGATGGCTTTGACTTGATGAGAATGGAATTGACTATTGGTGTATCTTGATGAAGAGTTTGTATGATCACCTTATCAAGAGAAATTACTTCCTTTATGACAAGATTAGAATCTTAGGTTGTTTATATTATCATCTTTCTCATTGAATTTTTGTGTTATTTTATGTCTTAATTTGGATCCTATGGAAGTATAAATGTTATTTCATCTTATTCTTGCTTTGGATAGATATTTTATATTATTTAGTATACCATGGCATGAGAAATTAAAGGGAATCCCTTGTATTATACATTAATGAGTTAAATATGCTCATGAGGGTATAATTGAAAAGATAACATATAGATTCATATGGGCCTCTTATTGAGGCAAGTTATTCTACAATAGATACTTACATTTACACTCTTAGACAACCTCCTTATGTGAGAGAAATAAATTTATGAGGTGTATCAATACATATTAGAATATCAAGGAATTAAAAAATACAACTAAAATGACACACAATCATATTATTTTTTAATCCTCTATTCTTCCTAAGAAGTATAAGGGTCACATATTGCAAAAAAAAATTATTTCATGCTAAATGTACTACTCTATTGATTCTAAAAAAAATTTATTTAAACAAGATAAAAAGAAGCTCCTATAGTTATACCTAATAATAGTGTGTAGAATCCAAGTTGAACACAATGTATTTCAATTTTAAGGTAATTCATTTGAAGGAGTGCAAAATTTATTGAAAATTTTATATGGAAATGCAACATATTCTCATATTTTTAATATGGGTCTTATAGATCTTTCAATAGAAACTAATATTGTTGCATGTTTAGTGATACTTAATTAAGGTATTAGTATACATAAGGAGGCCATTGCTCTTTTCAATTTGATGAAATGCAATTTTTCCTTTTCTACTTACTTTTGTTTCCCTAATTTAACTAGAAGAGAACCATTATTATTCAATAATGTTTTAAAAAAAAAGTATTTGAAATGAGAGAAAAAATTTCCACTAAACAATTATATATAAAACAATCTTGCTTCAGCACAAAATTAAAAGTAAATGAAATAGATTTATCAACTCCACTTTGAACTCAAATAACATGCTATCAAATCTTTGATAGGTTAATCTTAACTTTAGAGATCAAAACCAATAGTTATCACTGGTTGATTGAAATTTAGTGCTTATTTGGATTCAAAAGTAAATTTATTAGTATGATCTAATTCTTAGACTAGATTGGAGTTTATTGTTTTCAAATTTCCTAGTTTCTTAACTTGCATGTTTAATGGTTATCACAACAATATCTATTGATTAAATTCAATTTTTAACTCTAAGTTCTCTAGAATCCCTAAAGAAAACTTTTTCCTAATTGAAAACTTCTTCACAAATTGGAATGAGAATTATGTCTATATGCATTTTTAAATTATAGAGTGAATATTCTTGATAACTATTGAAGTTTTGAATAATCAAACTCCACAATTCCCAAGGATTACCTACAATCAAACACTTATCACAAAAAGAGAGAATACCAAAGCTATGGAGGCCAAGAGCTATTGATCCAAAAAAGAATAATTGATTAATGTGCATCTTTTAATGATAATACAACAAAGAATCCTTATAAAAGGATAATTAACCTAAAAACCTTAAGTGAGGTTTAAACAAGATCATGACATGTTTCCTCATCCTATGAAATGAGACATAAAGAAAACATGACCTAAGTAAGATTAAGTAATTTGATGGAGTAGTTTGAGATGATAGATCTTGGCCTTTTGCACTACTTTCTTGGTTTACAGGTTATTTAGTCTTCAAGTAGGATTTTCATATTTTAGCAAAAGTATGATCTTGATATACTTCATAGATTTGGCATGCTTGATTGCAAGCCTTTCCCCACACCATTCTAGTCAGGCATTGTATTGTATTCCACTTGTACTACTCGTTTAGTAGATGCTACATTATATAGGAAATTGGTTGGAAGTCTTTTGTACCTAACACATTCACATCTTGATCTTTTGTTTGTGGTTGGTCTTGTCTCTCGATTCTCACATGATCCACATGAGAGTCATTGGAAAGCTTACAAATGAATTTTAAGATATATTTAGGAGACCTCACATTATGGTATTCACGATACATTAGGGGATCCTCGGATTATTAGCTTCACTAGCTCATATTGGGTTGGCGATGTCAATGATAGGAATTCCACTTCTGGATTTGTTTTTTTCCTTGGTTCTGGTTCCATTACATGGTCTTGCAAGAAGCAATCTGCTATTGCATTATCATCCACATAGGCTGAGTATCATGTAGTGGTTTTCGCCACCTAGGAGGTTTTGTGGCTTCGGTAGTCATTGAATGAGTTTGGTTTTCATCTTGATAGTCCCACTATTCTTTGGTATGAAAATCATAGTGTCATGCACATTTCTCGCAATCTAGTGGAGCTTCAACATACTAAGCACATAGAGAGCCACATGCACTTCATATGGTAGTTGATTTAGGATGGTTTTCTCACCTTGGAGTACATGCCTACAGAGGAGCAAGTTGTAGACATCTTCATGAAACCTTTAGCATCACCTTGTTATCTCCAATTACAATCGATGCTTAGGGTGAAGAAAGTTGACCTTGGGGGTCTTCATGAGGCCTCCTTTCTTCATGTTTTTTTACATTCTTTCATCTCTCTTTAGGAGAGGAGTTTATCCTATAAGGTTTTTACTTTTTCTCCAATTATGAGATATTTCTTTGATTGTACTGGGTACCTCATTAGGCCTAGTTGTTGGGACCTATTCAAGCTTCATTTTCTTTTTATGCATCATTTTTAAGAGTTTTTAGCTACTCTCTAAGTTACACTTAAGGGTGGCGGATGTTAGAGTCATAATGTATTAAATAATAATTAATTAATCTTTAATTAATTATTATTCTAAATCTCATGCACTTAAGCTAAACTTAGGATTACTTTATTAGCTAACTCTGCTTTATTTATGTTAACTAGAGAGCTAATATTAGATCATTTCATCTCATCACATAGGATGTTAATATGTACCATGATCTAATCTCTTTATCATTAGGGTTGCTCTTATAAAGCATTCATTCTCTCTTGTATTATTCATTCTGGAAATATTTTTCTTTTTGAGCTCTTGCATGTGTACAAGGTGTTTTGTTCATTGTTTGATCATGTGCCTCATGTTATTCACAAATCTAACAATAATGATAGATTAACATTTCCATACACACTAAGTTGTTTCATAGTATTAAATGTCCTTTTTATGAGCCTATTCCTATGCTTGTTGGATTTAATAATTTGAAAGAAGATAATTTAACTTGGCTATTGAACTTTAATAAAATTTTCTTATTTATGATTTAAATAAAAGAAAACACTCCCATTTTAAGTTTTCTAGTTGTGCATAAGAAATAATTTACTTACTTTCTTACATTTTACTTTATTATTATTATTTTAAATAATATTCTCTATTACGTATATTAAATCATTTAAGTATTATTGAATTAATCTATCAAATCTAAAAATGGTTATCTTGGAAGAACATTTACATTTAATTTTTTTATTAATTAATCCATTTCATTATATCTACGTTAAGTTCTTTTCAAAATTAAATTTAATTTCATTCTCAATTTAAAACTTATTTTCTAATTGACATTTATTTAATTAAGACTGGATTTGGCTTTCTTTAACAATCGACTGATTTTTAACTGGTTTGATTTCTTATTTGAATGCCAATTTCTAGTTTTCTTGATTTGGGGATTCAAGATTTGCAAATTGATTTTTGTTCCAGATTGATTATGGAAATAATTTCACTCTCTATTTCAAATTGCAGGTAAATACTAAAAATTTTTGTTGCAAAGATTTATGTCTAGTTTTCCATTGTTTGTTTTTTTTGTTTTCAGAATGTTAAATGCCTAAAACCTATTTATATTTTCCTACATTCAATCTTTTGCAAGAGAGACAGTGGGATTTTCTTGATTAGACTGCTCACAGATGGAGCAGACTCGACTGCCATATCAAATCCATTAAAGCTGCCTATTCTTTTTCTACAAGAAATTTCCATTGTTTAAATCAAAAATCAAGGCAAATGATATAATGTTTAAATCAAGGGAAATGATATAAATTTTTTTGATACTTAGAAATTTTTATAGTTAGGAATTTAAGCCACACCCACCTCATGGGGAAGGCCGTGGCCCTGTGGTGGCAGCCTCACAAGGCGACCACCCAGGTTGTCGGGTCTACAAGTCTCAGACTTGTTTTGTACTTTTTTTTTAATTTAGTTTTATTTAATAAAATGTTGATATTTAAATGCATTAATATTTATTTATTTTCTTCCCAGGTTTGCACATGGTATAGGTGAATAGATATTTCAGAGTTATATATTGTTTTGTACTTAATATTATTTTGATTGGTGGGAAGAAAATGTTATTTGCTTATTAGATCAAGTGTCTCTTCCTATTCTATATTTGTAACTAAATGTACTTAATCATTATTAAAAACCCCTTCTTAGTTTTCTTATATTCTCCTATACTTTAAATAATGTGATATCTATCTATCTAATCTATAGGGTAATATCCATTAATACATGCATATCCAAGTTTTCTACAAAGTTCTAATTTTACTTTTTCGATTGAACCATAAAGAAATTATGAGAAACATATACCCATGTGTATTTTATAAAATAGTTCAACTACCTTTAACATTTCCCAAAACTAGTTGTAAAATTCCTACTTAAAATCAATTGTTAAACTTAATGCTTTTCTTTAAAACTATAAACAATATATCCATTTAGCATAAGTAATGTATGCATGGAATGCAAAACTTTCTTGGTGACTAAATAATGCAAATGATGCAATCTTTTCTTCCAAAGAAACACATAAACTTTCTTTTTGCACATAAATTTGATTTATAGCTTAACAAATGATGTTTTATTCCTTTTCCTTCAAATGCATATGCAACAATACAATTTGCAACTCTAACACTATTACCAATGATCTAAAATATTTGATACACAAATACATTATGAGACAAGGATGTCTTTCTTGCAAAAATAACAACATATGACTTTCTTTTCAAAAGATTTGATCCACTTCAAACTATCTTCAATCTTCATCCAAGAACTTAAAATCATTGAAAGAGGAAAAGCAACAACAAGCCAATGGGCTTTCCACCCATCTATAGGGTTGTGTTACAACCCATCCCTAAACATGGGGAAACATTTAGCCACTTTGGAACTCTTCACAACACAACTCAACAAGATCACTTTACACAAATAAATTATATATGCACATTTATTGGATTCACACTTTGTACAATTAAAAAACACCCAAGCACATTTCTAACACATTGGATTTCCAAAAGGGAATTCCACACAGGGGGAGTAGGGGCTCTACCTATTCAGGGTAATCATATGTAGATCATATTAATCCAAAAGCTTATCTCACAAAAAAATCTCCATTCACCATAATGTACCATCAAAACACCCTTATCCCTCCAAACAAAGCCAAAATGCATATAGATATGGGATACTCATATCCCTGAATAAGCATGGGTACTCATACCCTAAAATAAAGATACCCCTATTTGTGGGGGTCACGATGCACTTAACCCCTTGCACATGTAGGACCAAAATCAGCCTCTTTGTAAGAGGGGGTCATGTAGTACCCCTCCATTTTGCTTATGTTTTTTGGCAGTATGTTTCACTTTGATAGACCCTAGTACTTTGTTTTGATGTATTTGGTCGCTGACTGTAGAGCGATGGTGGATTTATTTTATGATGTGATGATACACTCTTTGGTGGTGATTATTTCTGACATGCTTAATGTTAGCATAAATGTTTACTTGAGATGTTATTGCTATATATGTTATGGTAGATTGATTGATATTTATTTTGTTAGTTCAATGTGATATTGTATTGGTGAAGAGAATGGTATTGCATCACTCGCTTGTGAGTGCCCTGTGATTTCCGTGATTTTCTCTTCACGGTGTGTTTGAATCATAGATTATATACATGTATGATATATGTCTTATTGTAGGATTGCAGGTACATGACACCGACTCCACCTAGTTTCACAGGTCTGAGCATGTCTAGACTCAACGGTAATGTTGATTGGGAGATAGTAACGAGGTTTTTCCTAGTCTAGCCTCAAACCTAGTCACAGTATGTTGTCAGTTTAGGTCTAGTATGTTTGGTTGTCATGTCTTTGTTTGTCTTGTTATTTGTTATGCAAGGTTTATTTTGTGAATTTAATGTTAGATTAATGTTCTTTTTAATTTAGTGCTTATTTAATTAATTTTAAATATTGTAGATAAAACTTCATATTTTATTTAATTAATTAAATTAGTTTATTTGGTAAGATAATTTAATCATTGTGATTAAAGTTATTTTATTAAATAAATAAATTAATTGATTAAATTTCCTATTATTGAGTGAATAGATTAAATATAGTTTAAATGCTTTTGTGTGAATTGGAATTTTAAATATATATAAAAAATGAAATTAGTTTTTGAAATTTTAAATTCTATAAAATAGAATAATTCTTGATAATTGTTAAAAGAAAATATCCGTGAGTTTGTTAGAAGATATTTTTGATTTTCCATGTTTGTTAGTAAAATTAAATGCAAATGGTTGTTGAGGATTTTCTTAGAGAGAATATTGCCTGGGAAAGGCAAAAAGCACTTCATGGGAAAGAAAAAGAAAAAAAGAATTGCTGGAAAAATTGTTAGTTTATTTTTGGGGATTTGATTTTAAAATTCTAGAAGAAGATCTCAAGATTATTTTCTAGTTTAGTTATTTGCATCTTTCTGGAAGTGGAGGTTTGGAAAGGGCTTTGGAAGTTGCACTTAGCAGGAAAAGCTTTTCTTCAACTTTCAATTCTTCAAGCTACAGGAAAATAGGTTCTTTGCTATTTATTTAGTTTATTGTGTTTTGAAAAGATTGTCTGTTTAAAGATTTAATTTTGTAGAAGTTTTGTTAAATTTGTAAAATAAAAAGGATTGCTTGTAGAAGAAAATTTGATTGAAGCTTTTGTACTTCTCAGTAAAATTTTGTAGAAAACTTATTACCTCTCTATGTAAAATTTTGAAACAAAACTTTATAGTAAAATCAGAGAGCATCACAGAAGGCTATTGTTAAACAATAGAAAATTCTCAAAAGGAAATAGAAGAGAATCTCTGTAGATTTGTAAATGAAACTCATTGATTAGTTTGAGGAAACAAAAACCTCTGTGATAGAAAAGATTTTGAGAATTTTGATTGAAAATGAAACTCTCTGTTATGGAAATTGTTAATTTCTGACAAAATTGTTAAATTGATTGATCTCTCAATTTTTTGTAGAAAACCCTCTGTGAAAATAATTGTCTGATTATGTTATTTTTATTGATTAAATTATATATATATATATATATATATATATATATATCTATACAATATATATATATATACATATACATATATAAATATACATATATGAATTTTATAGTGACATTGATCTAAAGAGTTTTATTTTATTTAAAGTTGAAAAGGGCCGAACACGATTTAAAAAAAAATGGGAGAAATTTATATTATTTTTGTCTGAATGCGTTTCCTTCAAAAATCGCAGAAAATACAAGTATTTGGGGGAAGTGCAGGGGCTACCCCCACAACTGCCCCTGAAGGGCAATGGCTGTGGAGGCAGCCGACGCTGCCCACACAAGCAGTGCTTAGGCTGCCAACACAGCCACGACCCATATGGACTGGCTGTGAAAACAATGAATAAACCCTCAATATAAATATATTTTCCTTAATCTTTCAATTTTGATTTTGATTTTATTATGAATTTTATTTTGTACGAATTTTGTTAATACGAATTTTATTAAATAAGAATAATATATATATATATTTGTTGGAAAATTTTATGTTTAATTTTAGTATATTGAAAATTGTGTATATACATTTTAAATCTATATTCTTTTAATAGAAGAATGAAATGAATTGTTTTTTTTTAAATATAATGTTTTGTAGAGAAAGATGAAAATTATTTAATTATTATTGGGAAATTGTAGTAAACGAATAAATTCTAATGCATTATTTGTTTGAAAATGAAATTGTATTAAGATAGTATATTTTGGTCCATGTAGTATCATTATTATCTTGAGATGGCAAATGGATTTAGGAAATCCTAGTGTTAGTTAAATGATTGTATGAATTGTATATTAAGTTGTGTATTCTTCTGATCATGATTGTTGGGACAAATTGGGGTTAATTGAGAATATAAGTCTTCTAGATGTAATTTCTTGAAAGGGAGTTGTTTTTATGATGGTTTCATATTTGGAATAAACTAGGGTAGTGCACATGGCTCTATTCGGTTTTTAGACACCTGGTTCTATGAATAGGTTGTGATGTCTGTTGTTATATGGTTGGTATTTGATGATTATTTTATGTGCACCTTGTCTACCCTTAGTTAGTGGAATTAGTTTCCTTGTGTTCTCATTAGGGGAGTGGCTCTTTATAAGGGTCGACACACAAAGTGGTGCCAGGGTAACTCATGTAGAGTTAGTTAATCAGTGAAAACTAAATCAACACATTAGGTAGTTTAAAACCTTTAACTAGATTAATTAAGCCTCACTCATAGACTCAAGGGCTAGTTCAGACTTGAGGATGAGTCGAGAAGGCCTGGAATGGAAAAATCGATATCTAGTCATTATGAAAGATATTCAATTCTGCAACAGATTGCATGTGGGGCCGAGTTTCGTAAGAGGTTACCAAGGTAACCCAAGATGGGGGCCGAAACCTAGGAAGATTCACCTGGGTAACCTATGCAACATTGTGATGACACTCCACCTATAATAACAATATCTTTGTGAACTTAGTGTATTTGATCCTTCTATTCTGGAAGTAATGTAACCATTAATTTAAGTTGGTACTTGTATAGTTTTGTCTTTGGTATCACACGTGTCTAGGGTTTGTAGGTTATGTCTAGGGAACCTTTTTACTTTCTCCTAGCATGGGTGGTGGGCCTACGAGTACCACTTGGTTGGGTGGAACATGAACCTTACACCGTTGGGTCCCCAGTTCTTGTTCATGGCGACAAATACTTCTTGGATGGAGAGCTCGTGTGTGAAAATGTACTTTCTCATATTTATCATTTGTATCAGTGGATACCTTACTTATGTATCACTCCTCAATTGTAATCGGGGAGAACTTTTGTAACATGTAATTGTACACTTTTGTATGACCTACCTCATTTGGAAATGATTAATGTAAATTATGTTATTATAATTGCAATGTAAAGAAAGAATCATATTTGTTCTTTAATGATGTAATTTATTTGTTATTGAATGAATTCTCTTAAGTTTATGAGAATTAAATACATGTTATGTCTAGTTACTTATGTTAATTATGGGATTTGCATGTAGTGTGTCATCGCGTATCATAGGGAATGTTTGCATTAGTGAAGTTCATGTTTACACTTTAAAAAAAAAATTATTACACAATCGTAGTCATTGCAACATTCTTTAGGTTATGTGGCAGGGCATTACAAGTCAACTCCCTTATAAAAATCATAGAGAACAACATTCAACACAAAATAAAGCATATATTCACAAAACCTCAACAAAACCCGTAGAACAAGAACATACAACATTTGCATATAATCAATAAGGAAAACACCCTACCTCAAATCACAATATATGACTAATGTTAGAATCCTTGGATGAGAATCCTTCTCCTCCAATCCTTCACCTTCTCTCTCTCTCTCTCTCTCTCTCTCTCTCTCTCTCTCTCTCTCTCTCTCTCTCTCTCTCTCTCTCTCTCTCTCTCTCCTCAAGAACTAACAAATAAGAACAAAAAAATCACAAGAAGCAAAATGAGCAAGTAACTCTCCCTACTCCATGAAATAGGTGTTTTAAAGAGAAGGAATGAGTAACTTCCTCCCACAACTAACACAACCACCCAACTACCCCCCCTTATTTTTTCCACTTTTGTAAGTGGGTCTTAAAGGAGGGTCTAAACACTTTTTATAAAGTTATAAATGACAAAAATAACCTTCTAACCTATACACCTTAGACCTAGGCTAATTTATCAAACATAATATATAACCTACACCTCCTAAGATCACATAAAGAATACTTTAAATATCGCAAGGTTAAAACTCACACAAATATATCCACATTATCACATAACACTAAATATCAAATTTTTTAAGACAATAGCCAATAGACCCTAGGAATCCAACCCTAGGTCCAACATCATGCTCAAAGACATATAGTGGCTAAATGACCCCCATCACCCATTGGCATAAAAAAACCACATGTACACTCAACATGAAGTGTTAGTACAACATACACACATACACATATCCAAAATAAATCCATCATAAATAACATATTATCATTTAAATCAATTAGCAATCATAGATCTCATCAGAGGATACCATATAAATGACATAAAACATAACATCCATAAGTACATTAATACCATCCATAATAAAAAATGTATCATCCATAAATATTGAGTATCATATACATCAAATGTATCTAGATACACCAAATATCACAAGAAACCATAAGTGCATAGAGTAGGGATCTCATAGGATTACCTTCCATATTTTTAAAAATTCCAAAGTTTAGGAGAGTTTAATACTCTTAGATCAATGTGTCAATTACTATTTGTAGCCTAGTCATGAATTCCATCCCTTGTAATCATATCTTAATAGACATGCTAAATTCTATGCCTTGTCTATATTTTACAGTGTCTTAAGATAATAGTTTTTAGTGTTAGTAAATGGAATCATTAATGGGAAGCTAATAAATTATCTAATATTTGAGTTTTTTGTAATATTTTAAGGTCATTTTCTTGTAGCAACTCCATTTTATTTGTGTGCACTTGGCATTGAATTGATGTCATCAAATAACATTGGTATTAGGGGTTTAATTACTACTCTATTTTATATTATTTGATTGGTAATAATTTTCTCATAGATAAATATCAAATATATCTCCTCCCTCAAAGATCACTTTTACTTTAAGGTTTTATCCTTAATCTTTGAGGTGGTGATTCTATTATTTTTATTTGAATAATTTTAGCTAATTATGGCGTGCTCATATTAAAAATATCTGGTCTACAACATGTTAGCTTGATAGAAGATATAGGTTATTAAATTTTAGTGGCATTCATATTTTTCTAATCTCACCCAATGAAATGAAGTTCATCAATTACTAAATTTATATTGAAAGCATGTTAAATTTGGTGATAGGAATTCATCAATGTGATAGATGACTATGAGGGGATGATGAAGATGCCAATATAAAGTTGCTTGTGCCTTTCTATTTTTATTTCACCTTCTATATTGTTTATGCCATGATTATTGTGTTTTCCTTATTCTCATTTCACCTTCTATAACTTTATTTTACATCATGTAGGAAGATTAGTACAACCATAAGGAGGATCATCATGAAAGATTTAAGTTTGATCAAATGCAAACATGGCCTCTAGTAGCATTGACCCACCCACATTAAAAATTTTGTGTAGTTGGTTGGGTTGCATGGCTTTAAAAATATAAAAAATGTCTATTTTGACATTTACACTACTCTCTTGATTGATACTTTTAACAAGAATGCATTCAAGTTAGAATGCTTAGCTTTTGGATTCAACTATGTGTATTTTTGTGTCAACATTTCAGATCACACTCAATGATCCATCATTAGGAAAAGGATAAAATGAGATGGGAATGCAGATCAATTATAAAGGGTGAGGAAGATGAGGTGAGAAAAAAAGAAGAAATAAAGAAATCAAAAAATAAATTATAACATGAAAGCAAACAAAAAATTAAGTCAACCAAAAATTAGGATCATTAATAATAAGCTATACAATAGCCTTTTATTGAAACAAAACTAAGCAATTAATACTTAATAATAATTTTTAGTTAAAAGAACTTTATTATTGAGAAATAATTTTAAAAATGTAAAGAATCTAAGTTAATAAAGAGTAATTAAACTTGATAATAAAGGCTATTTAACTAAACAAAAAAGCTAAAAGGCAAAGAAAATGAATTAAATAGATTGCTAAGAAATGAAGATGCAAAATAAATACAATATGATAAAAATAAACCACAAGAAATAGAAAACTAAAAAAAAAAAAAGATTCAATTAATAAGCAAAAGAGAAAATATAAAAAAACTATAAAGCAAAAAGCAACTAATAAAACCTAAAAATACACTCTAATAAGTATTGACTACTTATTTAATTATAATGATAATAGAAGTGACAACTTAATAAAGAAAAAAAAAAGAAAAAATAAGGAAAACAAACTAGATAAAAACAAATCACTTAACTATTTAAGAAGATAAAATAAGGCAAAAATAATAAAATCTTATAAGGAAAAAATAAATAAACAAAATAAAAGAGTAAAAAGATAAAAGGTTATTAACAAGTAATTTATTTAAGTCATTAGTAAGTTATTATTGAGAGCTATTAATAATAACTTATTAATAACTTAAAAATTGCTAAGAAAAAAAATCTTACAAAATAATTGCAATTAAGAGACAAAAATATAATTAAGTTATTACTTAAAAATAAAATTAAATAAGAGAGTAAAAAGATAAAAGGTAATTAACAAGAAATTTATTAGGTCATTAATAAGTTATTATTAGGAGTTTATTATTAATAATAACTTATTAATAACTTAAAAATTGTCAAGAACTAAGGATTATTAATATTATAAGCAATAAAAAAAGAGCAATGAAAAGAAAAAAACTGAGGAAAAACAGAAAAAAGGTTTCCCAAATGAAAAAGAGTAAAAGCCAAAGATCATGGGGAAGAAAGACAATAGAGAAGGAGAGAGGGAACAAACTAGGTGAGAGGGGTGGAATGGAGGGATTTTAAAAGAGGGTTGCATGCTAGACTCAATTGCCAACCTTCATCCTGATTGAGATTGATGGCATGATTTTTGATGGCAATGGCTTCTTGAAGTTTGCAGTTGAAAAAATTATCTTCCTTAATCACAACTTGGGTGTTCTCAAGGAAAATGTGGTGCTTGGTGTGATGGGAGTTCTTTGCAAGGGAAGATTTAGAGACTCTATCATGTTTAATGTCAACACAATTCTCTTTGATTCTAGTATTGATGGATTGCCCCGTTTCTCCAAAATATGGGGTCCCACACAAGCAATCAATCATGTACACTCCAGCATGGAGAAGTGGTGGTAAGGGGTCCTTGGTGGAGGATATGTGATTCCTAGTGGTGGATATGGGTTTGAAGGAACAAGAAATACCTTGTAAATAATTTTTGAAATATTATTGGAGAGGCCTTCAACATAGGGGAGGGTAGCAAAGTGGAGATCGTTTTTTCTATTAGGCTTGGGGGTGGGGTTGGCCAAATTTTTGGAAATCAAAAAATATTTGAGGATTTTCTTATCATGATAGCCATTGAGCTTAAAAACTCAATAGAGATGAGAAAGTTGAATTTTGATGTGGTCTTTATCACAAATGTGATAAGCTCGGGTAAAATATTGAGGAAACTAGCCTTTTGTGTGGGATGGTGGTGGGAAGAAGCATGAAGGTATAGGTCAGTATGTGTAGATTTTCTAAAGACTCACCGAGCCAAGGGACCATTCTCTTTTCTTATGATGAGGACGTCAAGAAAAGGAAGTTGGTTGTTAGCCTCAACTTATTTGGTAAATTGAATGCAATCAACTAAACTGTTTTAGTGGGAGTGGAAAAGGTTAAGTTGTTCAGGGTTGTGAGGCCAACACACATTGGTGTCATCTACATAGTGTTTCCACCAATGAGGTTTAAGGGGGAAGGAATTGACAGTTTTCTCCTCAAAATATTCCATGTAAAGGTTGGCTATGACAGGAGATAGGGGAGCCCATGGAAACTCCATCAATTTGCTCATAATTGGAATGGTCAAATGGTGTTGAGTTGACCAAAATTGTGATAAATTACAATAGAGGAACCCCCGTATCATATGGAATATTCTTAGGTGTCATGAATTCTAAGAACCAATCCATTATAGTTTGCAAGATATTTGTGCTTAGGTGTCTTAATAAACATTGTCAAAATCCTATAGTATGGAATAATAGGTATAGATTAGGTGTGTAAAATAGAATATAGTAGCATTGAACCACCTACCTTAATTTATTTTTGCAATCAATCAGGCCCCATGATACATGGAATAAAAATATACATTCTTAAATGTTTACACTACTCTCAACTGATCCTTTTAGAAAGAATGCATTCATTATTATAGTGGTCAAATTATGTTGAGTTGACCACAAATGAGAGAGGATATTTTAGAGGGACACCATATCCACCTATAGATTCAAAAATAACATTCATGGGTGGCACAAGCTTCAAGAACTACTTCATCATAGTATGATAGAATTTTTATCTTAGTGCTCTTAAGACACTATGTCAAAATAGTGTGGCCTAGAATTATTGGGATAGTTGGGATGAAGAAAAGGCCTTTGGTTGCATTTACCCACCCATCATAATGTGTTGGTGTAGTCAGTTGGACCCCATGACATACATAATGAAAAACAATCTTATTTCCATGTTTACACTACTCTCAATTGATGCATTTTAAAAGAATGCATTCATTGTTGGAATGGTAAATAGTATCAAGTAAAATATAATAAAGATAGCATACTATGCAGTGACCCCATGTCTACTCATAGGTTTAGATATGCACACCTTAGATTTTGAGAACCAGTCCATCATAGTTTCATAGCTTTTTGCACTTATGTCTCTTAAGATACTTTTCTAGAATAGTGTATCTTGGATGGATCAAGATAGTTGGGATGAAAAATGAGTCCTTTCCTAGCGTTCACCTACCCACACTAATGTGTTTGTGCATTTATTTCGGCCCCACAAGATAAAGAAAGAAAAATATAGTTCTCGATAAGTTTGTGTTGAACACATGGTGCCTTTTTCACATTTCATCCATTGTCACCACAATCAAATGGTTTGGATCTAAGAAAAAATGAGATATTATATTGTGGATGGATCATACATGTTGCAGTAAGTTCAATTGGAACATTTGTAGCTATTGTGGATTACAAGAACTAGTCCATCATAGTTTTGTAGTTTTTTGCACTTAGGTCTCTTAAGAGACTTTGCTAGAATAATGTATCCCAAAAGTATCAGGATAGTTGGGGTACCAAATGAAGACTCCCTTGTCATTTAACCACCTACCTCAACATGTTTTTGCAATCGATTTATTCCCATAAAATGAAGAACATAAAATATGGCTCCCAACAAATTTGTGTTGAATGCAAATGATTCTTTTTGCAACATTTCATCCATTGTCTCCATGATAAAATCATTTGGAGATAAGAAATATTAAGAGAGGTTATTTTGGAGGGATCCTACATGCAATTTTAGGTTTATATGGAAAAAAATTAGGTTCCATGAATTTTAAGAACTAGTCTGTCATAGTTTGGTTGTTTCTTACACTTGAGTCTCTTAAGATACTTTATCAAAATAATGTATCTTGAAACAATCGGGTGACCAAGAGAATGAACATAGGCCTTACCTAGAATTCAATTTCCCAATTGAACACGTTGGTGTAGTCAATTTTGATCACAATGCATGAAACATTAAATATGACACCCAACAAGTTTGTGTTGAACATAAATGACATTTTTGTAACATTTCATCCATCTTCAACACAATCAAATGGTTCAAAGATAAAAAAAAAATGGGAGAGGTAATTGTGGACAGACCCTACATGTATATGTAATATTAGACAAAACATTAATAGGTGCCACGGATTTTAAGAACCATTACATCATAGTTTGGATTTTTTTTATCTTAAGGATCTCAAGAGACAACGTTGAAATAGTGTACTCTGGAATGATCAAGTGATTTGGGGAATAAATAGAGGCCTTTCCTAAAATTAAAAAACCCACCTAAACATGTTGAAATAGTCATTTTATTCCTAAGACACATGAAACAAAAAATATGCTTCCTTTCATATCTACATCAATTGAGACTTTTTGTCAAAATGTATTCATTGTTGGCATGCTCAAATAGTATTGAGATGATCAAGACCATGAGAGGTTAATGTGGATGCACCCCATATCCCTAAGTTCTACAAGCTTTGGAAACTACTTTGCCATAGCTTGGTAGTTTTTTTTCTTAGGGATCTTAAGAGACTACACTAGAATAATGTACTCTAAGATGATCAAGTGATCTAGGGAACAAGCAAAGGCCTTCTATAATATTCAACTGCCCATCTAGATGTTTTGGTGCAATTGGTTTTTCCCTAGGACACACAAAATAAAAATATTCTTCTTTTCATATTTACGTTGCTTTCAACTAACAACTTTATAATTTTTAATTTAGCAACTTTTGGTTCAACAATCATTTTCTCATTTTTTTGTTCATTTTCTCATTATTACCATCATATTATTCTTTGACAACATTAGTACACCTAGGTTAAGTCACTCCATCCTTAGAAACACCTATATTCTTATTTTCTCATGGTCAACCTAGGGATGTCCTAGTTATGACTATTATAATGAGCATCTTTATTGCTCTACAATAATCATATTTACCTTATTTTTCTCATTTTTATAGACATAATAACACCCCATAGCTAGATATAGGTTTTTAATACCCTAGGCAACCAAAATATTTCATTTTTATAAAATTTACTAATGGTATTTGATGATCTTTTGGATTTTTATGATTATCCCAATATGAGAATGGACTCTTATGTGGATTATAACAGCCCTAAACTCATGAAACTTCTCCGTTTTCATGAATATATCCATCATTATCTCTTTTAGTGATCTTTTATAATCCTTAAGGTAAATTTTCAATCCCATTCATGGTGATTTCATGAGTAATAGGGATCCAAATGGAATAATCATAGTTTCATGTGACTATCACGACTAAGTATATTAGTTTCAATTGTCTTAGGGCAGTAATCAATAAAACATTAAGGAATTTGATGAGTTCCCAAATTCCATAAAATTTAAGACACCCTCACTGATATCCTCTAGTATGCCAACTAAAAATGAGGAGCAAATGAGGAATGCATGCTATTTTATGTGGGTTGTTCCTTCTTACCACCCACCTTTTTTGTGTGAATATGTAACTTTATCTTTATTTTAATATAGATAACTGCCTATTCATCAAAAAAAAAATGAGAAGGAGAAAATGAGGCATGCATGTTATTTTATGTGGGGCCTCTTATCTAATTCTAAATGGAAGGAGAATGAAGAGAATATAATCTAAGGCTAAAGATCTATCTAAAATACAACTAGAACTCATGCCAAGAAAGAGAAAATGTGTGTATAGAATTTATGGTGATGCATAAGGTAAAAATAATATATATTAAGTAATTTTCATGGGATAAGACTGCTATGATTTCTAAAATCATAAAGCAAAAACCAAGAAACTTCTATAAAATACATACATACAATAAGCCTAATTGTTATTATCAAATATTTGATACAAGAGATGATTTGCATGTACAAAGTGTAGTGTAAGAAAATGCATACCCTTGCATTATTTATCCATATTTATGTCTTAATTGGTTCTATTTTGCATCCACAAGCCTAATAAATTGTATCTTTTTATGGCTAACAAACATCAAAGGATAAATGATAATTTAATGATTTTGGTTGTGTCCTTGATTTTTGGACTGGAACTAAAATGCCACCTAAGGCGTCTTTGTCCTCCAAAGGTCTTGGGAACCTGATTTTAAAGGAACTTTAAATGGGCCCCTTTTTGGAGTCTGTGCCCTGAGTTTCATGCCTCAAGACTAAGATGCCACCTAGGGCGTCTTAGTCCCCCTTAAGTTAGTTTCAAGATTTAATTTCAAATCTTGGTAGGATTTAGCCTCCTTTAATTAATGAATTCATATGTCGGTTTGGTGTGGTGTAATTTTAGGATATTAAGCATGGATAAGTATAAATACAATGTTCTTTCACTCATTTTTAACCAAGCAATTTGATGAGAGAATTCCTAAGGCAAGTTTATGAGATCAAGAGCATTCAAGAGAAATTCATCAAGAATTTGGAGCCACCATCAAGATTCAAGCATCATGTCAAAGATATTCTTGCATCATGTGTGTTTTTGAGCTAACATTTGTGATGTAGGGTTTTGATTCAAGCAAGCAATCCAAGTCAAGATCTATCAAGCATTACTTTCATTCAAGATCTACATTTAAGCTATCCACTTCACACAAGTTTGTAGATTTCATAACAAGGGTTTGGTGAGTTGCAACATAGCAATTTGCTCATTCATCATTTCCCTTCATTATTCCATTTTTTTCCAAGGCTTAATTACCAACAAGGGGTTTGACCAAGGAAAAACCCCATTTACTAACAATCAACAAGATTTTCTTCTTTTGTGTGTTTTTGTTTGCAGATTTAGGTTAAGATCATTTAGAGTGCAAAGTTGCATTGCAAAGTTGTCATCTTCACGAAAAGTTTCCTACAAGCCAAATCTAGAAGTTCCAAGACTTGAGATCTAAGAAGAAGGAAGCACAAACCCTAGAACTCAGAGTCACATTCCAAAATTGTAGAAATTCAAATCGAGACTAAGAAGATAGTAAGGGCATCTTAGTCCTCCTAGAGGTATTTTTTAGAGATTCCTTTAGATTTTGTTCCAACATCCGAAGATTTTGTGTTTACCCCAAAAAACAACAGTGGGACTAAGATGACAGTAAGGGAATCTTAGTCCTCCCTAGCATATTTTGGCAGTATTTTTGCATTTCTAGAATTCCCATCACATTTTCAGACCTCCTAGATAGATACACATTAACTTTTTGTTACTTAATTTTTTCATTTACATTCATTATTTGGCTTGCATTACTAGGTTTTGTGAGTTAAATGTTAAGTTGTCTTTTCCAAGCTTTTGCTTGGTGGTGAACCCCTCAAAGCCTAAGGAATATTCCAAGGTCTCCCTTGTTGAGAATTGGCTAACCTTTATGTTGATAGTCAATCCAATTTTGGGATCCTAGGTTTTCTTGAATGAACCATCCCCCTTATTGGGAAAATACATGATTAGGGATTCCTTTCTTGTATTGTGAGCCCCTTTTTTTGTTTCATTTTCCCATAGTTCATTTTGGTGAACCCAACATTTTGGACATTCATTTTCTGATTTGGAGTTAATTAAGGTCCTAGATCTAGGTTGCATTCATTCTAGCATTGCATCTTGTATTAGTGAATGTACATCTAGGGTTTCTCATATTAACATTAGTGAAAGTGCATATAGGTTGCATTTTTGTTTTCTTGCATCATCTTATCTCATTGAAAAACTAAAAAAGTGCATTTTCAATCATCCTAATTGCATTTAGTAACATTGATATGGCGTTTAATTGCTTGTCATTAGTTACTTTTTCTTGCATTCATTTGCACAATTTTCTATTTCTAAACATCAGTCCTTGAGTGGGAAACCTGGAAACACTGTGACCAATCTATATTTTGTGATGTTTCTAAAAAAAACCTCTACTGGGACTAAAATTCCCTTATTGAACGTCTTAGTCCCTTTGTGGTATTTTGGCTCAAAATCATATCTGAGTTGTTTGCTATCTGTTTCAGTTTTTGGGACTTCAAAATTTCATCAACATGACCTAGACGCCCTTGCTGGCATCTTAGTCCCTATGTATTTTGAACTTGTAGTTTTTAGGGTTGGAATCTACTTTTCTTTGATTCTATTTGTTGCTTTCAGTTCTCTATTATAGTTTGTAGAATTACTATTATTTCAATTTCTTTCATTTCAAGTGTAATTGTAAGCATATGATATTATGTTCATTGCACTTCCTTTGGTTTATACCTTACATGAGAAATACTACTTGGTGTCCTAATTATAATATTGTGGTGAGATGAACTATGAGACTCATGGCATCCCACAATAAAACACTCGATGTGGACTTTAGGTTATCTAGCTCTCTTACTCCTAGTGTTGGTACTAGTTCACTAGGTATGGATCATACCTTTGATAACTCTTTTGCTATTCCTACCTTACCTACAAGTGCTATGCCAAGTGTTCAAAAAATGGTTGATCATATCCCTCAAGAAAACATAATGAAAATGCATATGTTTATAGTAAGATTGAAGAGAAGTCATTAGTTCAATTGAACGTGCTTTGGGAAAGTGAATTGGAAGAGAGCCATAATGCTTGCAAAATATTAGTTGAGAAAAATTTGGATGTTTGGAGGAAATTTCCCTTGTTTGAATTTGAGAAGAAGTATATTCAAATAGTGTTGAGAAAAATTCATGATGAATCTTTGTGGATAGATGAGGCACATTTGATTTCTAGAGAAGCTATTAGATTTGTGACTAGTTTGTGTTGCTCTGGACTAGATCCCAAACTGAGGGTGATGGATGAAAAAAAAATTGAGGTTATAGGTGTGAGTTCTAAAGGGAAAGAGACTTATTTGAGTTTGATTGTTGTTCTGGTAATACGGTATGCTGTTATGGTCATTGATCACAAAGTTTGTATCCCTAACAATGATCTTATAGTTTCTATTGTTGCGGTGCATACTGTTGTTGATATGATAACAAGAGGTATTGAATATGACTTGTGTGAATTAATTCGTATACATCTTTTGAAGAATTTAAAGGAGATCAAGAAGAGTAAGAAGAATACATTCTAGTATGGAAATTTGGTTATTTGTTTACTCTTTTACTTTTTGAGAGAATTACTAGTAATAAGAAGGATAGAATGGTCAAATTCAAAGCCTATTGTGTTGCAAGTATGAGCAAGTTTGGTGGTGTTGTCATTGATGTCAACACAATTCAGTATGTTGCAGATTGTACACATATAGTTGAGATGATTTTGAGGTGTTGTGAGTACATGGAGCTATCTTCATAATGTTGTAGATGTGCTGAAATGATGAGTTTCCAAGTACTTTTGAGAAAATTAATAAAGAAGAGAATTCAGAGTTATGAATGTGTTCAGAATGTGCTTTGGTATGTGCTTCGTGTTTCTCCTATGTTTATCCTATGCTTGTGTGGATCCGTAAGTTTTCTAATGGTCATCTAGTGGTGATATCTCCTAAGTTGAAGCTTCTGGTTTGATGGGATGTGAAAGTTGCACTCACTGGCGTGTGAACTGTTCTGGCAGAATTGGTCTTTTGTGGACTGGGAGAAATTTTTTTGCTTCGTAGTCCTCAGTTGTTCTATCTTAGATCTTGTGGATCTAGAATCTGTCTTATATTGGTGTTCTCTTGGTTTTGGCAAAAAATTGTGTGGTTTAGTGATCCATAAGTCATGTTTTTGAGTTGTATGTGTCTACACAGTCCAGATAGACTAATGGAAGGAGTTTGATGTTCAAAGATTGTTGCACTTTTTGTAGATGTATTTGAAGGAACCTAAGATGTGTTCTCATGCATAATGAATCATTTTGCATCATCCATGTGTTATCTTCTTATTGGGAAGCGTGTATATCAATGTTCATTTGTGTTTTCATTAGGTTTGGCCAACTTGGTGTTTACACTTCATTTGAAGAATTAAATTTAATTAAGGAAGCATGTGGTTGATTTGAGACATTATTTATGGTCTTGGTTAAGTATTTTTTTTGTTCTATTCTCATTCTTTTCCACTGCGGGAATGTTGAGTTTCCAACCTAATTTGAATTTATGAAATGAAGTTTATGTGGTTGACCTTGGAGAAAGTTTCTAAGGTTGAAGATGGTATAAATGCAAGTCGGATTGTGAATGATTAGATGTAGATGAAAAGTGACGAAGTAAGCCACAAATCAAAAAGTAGAAGTGTGTGAAAGTGAGTTGAGGTAGTAGTACTTCATTGTGTTAGATTCCTGAAGGTGTTGAGCTGAAGGTTTTTGCAATCTTCTGATAAACACTACAGATGCGTGTTTATGGTTGTGGTGTATCTTTTGTTCTCTTTTGTATTTGTAGGAAATGAGCCTCCCTGTTGGACAGTGAGTCCTTTGTATTTGGACAATGAGTCCTCTTCTAGGTAGTGAGCCCTTGGCAATGAGCCTTTGTATTCGGTTTTATATTCTCTTATATTGTGAGTTAATCTTCACTGTGGTTTTTCCCTAATTGGGTTTTCCCCATAAAATTCAAGTGTTCATTGTGTTGATTTTACTTTTTGTTATTTGCATTTCATGTTCATACTTAATAATAGAATAGTGTGGTTGTGAGATTGATAAGAGTTGAAGTTTTTGAATTTAAATTTGTGTGACAATTGATTCACCCCCCCTCTTAGTTTTCCTGTTTCTTTTAACATGTTTCCTATCAAATGAGGAACTTAATGATAAATCATGGTAGTTTAGATGTGCAAGAGTCTACCCTTGCTACATTCTTTGGAACATATGAGATGAAGATGAACAAAAGGTTTATGATTCTAGTAAGTGTTGTGGATAGATACTCTAGAAGCATAAATTTTCTTGTGTCTACATATTTTTGTCACATGAAAGCAGATGAATCAAGGTTAGTTTGGATATCTAAATTGGATTCTGAAGTGTCAGAGGCTGAAGTTGATAAATATGCTAAAATTCTGATCCAAGTGGATCTCAACACTCTAAAAATTCAATTGTTCCATTTTCCCTAAAAATCAGCACCATGTCAAAGTGCTCGGGAAACTAGACTCAATGCAACTTGAATGGGTGAAAAAGGAGTTCATATGTCAAAGTTATGGCTAGTCAAATTTTGGTCAAAGCTTGCAACCAAGTAGGTATTTTTAGGTGAAAATTTTATCATCTCAAAATTCACCAAAATCAAAATCAAAATGAAGAGCTCATTTCCATGATCTCAACGTTTCTCATTTCATAGAAAACGGAGCTCGTACGACAAAGATATGGCTAGTCAAAGTTGAAGGTTGATTGGATGCTAACATGGTAATTGACTGGATGTTGACGTGGTAATGTAAAGACCCACACTTCCTTGAACCAAAAATCTCACTAATTTTTTTTTTTTTTAAGTAAATCCATTAATGTCTTTCTCAATTAGTTGTATACTTAGGAACTTCTATCCATACGGGATAGACATCTATCCTAAGGTCTTCTATGGATTGTTCAAGTTGTTGATCTTATCTCTTTATTCGGTTAGAAATTTATTATGGCCTCCACCCTATTTCTTTATTTCTTTGCTCTTGCTCTTGGGAAGCATGCTTCGGGTTACCGTTCTTCTTGCCATCTAAGATTTCTGAAAAATTCAAATTCACAAATCAAAATTGGATTCAAAAATTTGTTGTAGATTTTCTATCTCAATACTATCCAACTTACTCAAAAATATTTTATGTTAATCAAGTTGTAGTGAGCTCAACACCTAGTCTTTGAACCTTTGCTGCGACCTGCCATGTAAAGACCCACACTTCCTTGAACCAAAAATTACAATAATTTTTTATTTTATTTTTTAAGTAAATCCCTTAATGTCTTGCTCAATTAGTTGTATACTCAGGAACTTCTATCCATACGAAATAGGCATCTATCCATTCGGGATAGGCATCTAACCATATGGGTTAAAATAATATCTATACGGGACGAAGACTCATCTATCCATCTAGGATAGGCATCTAACCTTTCGGGTTAGGTTAAGGTCAATTTGGGACCAAGATCTATCTATCTAAATAAGGTAGACATCTAACCACATGGGTTAGAAAATGCTCTGGCCAGAGACTTAGACTCATCGGGACCATTCGGGTCCTAAGTCACTCTCTAAAGACTACACTCCTCTACTAGGAGTGCACTGAGGTCAATGTCCTTAGGAGTATGTGAGATAATAATAAAAGCTTGAATCCTGCCTCAAAATTTGGCCTAAAGCCTCGAGGAATCAAGCAAATCCATCTGGGATTCCTTCTGAGTATAACAAGTAATTTCTAACTTCAATTTTAATATTTATTTTTCTTTCTTTATCTTAAGGTATCTTAACAAGGCCAATAAGGTAAACACCCTTAACCAATCCTAAATCCCCACCTCGAGCGCCTGCATACTAGGGACAACTCCGTCCCTAGACTGCCTACATACACCGTTTCAGCACGAGATCAAGGCGTATAATATGTAGTTTTGTTTTCTAATCTATTGTTGGATGTAAACTGTTTTGTGGGTACGCGACCCTTTCTAGGGCCATCTCTCCAGACAGTTTCTCTTCGGTTGCTACCCACATGAGGGAGCATAAAGATTCATGGTGATCCTTTGCTTGTTTCCTAATTCATCTATGTCCTAAATTCCTATAAGTCATGTCACCCTTTCCCATTGAACAACAAATCATCAAAGATAAAAGAATTAAAAAGTCAATTTACATGTCCAAACCCTATTGGGTTTTTCTATGATTTTCACTAGCAGATGTAAGTCCATTATAGTATTATTATTTTTTAGATTATTGATCCAAGAGGGATTTCCCACCCCTTGGATTTTAACTCCAAAAATGTTCTTTATTACTCCTCAGCGATTTATGGGGACGATGTCACAGACGTCGTTGTTGCAGCTTTATTAGGCTATACGTGTAGTAACTCAAGCGCGATGGCATTACCCGTAAACGTGAGTTAGAGGCACCATTAATACCGAACACTGTTGGTTTTTTTTTTTGTTTTCCTCCTCTTATTTAAGTTTTCTATCTAAGAGAAATTAAATGCATTATCAATAATAAGAAAAGTAGCTTGTGCACATAAACCAAATGGAAATATAAAAGTTTTAGACCTTCTTGCTAAGAAGTAAAATTAAATGAACTTACTAAATAAAAAAAACTATTTATTCAAGTGCAATCCCTATGAAGAAGTACTGCATCCACTTACATTATTTGAAAGTAAAACTTTTTGTAACAATGTTTTGAATAGTCAGATCCATTTATGAAATAAAAACACATATACATGAAATTAAATTCTTCAAAATGGGTGATCTAATTTATAGATGGTATGAATCTAATTATTTTGCAATGTTAGTATTTCCTAAAAAGGAATTTTGAATTTATTCACATAGTCTATGTCATAGAATAAGTAGTTTTGATTTAAATTGCATAACACTAATATTTTCAAGATAAATATTCATCTAAGATAGCATAAATAATTCCAACTCAAAGAGACTTCATGGCATAATCTATTGTTTCAAAACAAAAAGTTTATTAATTTTGGTTGCATAAATAAATAAATAATCCAACTAAAAAAAGACTTTATTTTAATTGCATAAGTTATTTCACTAATTTCTTAGATAGATAAACCAATACAATGTCTTAATAAGAGCCTTGATTTTTAATTGTATAAGTTATACTACTAATGCCTCAAGATTTATGATCTATCTAAAGAAGGTTTGCATTAATTTGCATAAGTTTATCCTTGATAATATTCTAATAATTACATAATTATTTATTCACTATGACCTTGTTGTAATTAAATGAATCAACCTTGTTTTAAAAAAAAAAATTGGATCTATTTGTATATTGAGGGAGAAAATTAATTTAAAGAATAACCATGATATTTAAGTTTACTGTAAATATATTGAATTATAACTATGATGTGCTATAAACCTTGAATCCCAAGAAAATAAATTTATTACATGAAGAGAGAGTTTACAATAAATCTAAGAGCTAAGTTTGTGGCATAACAAGAAAGCAATTTTATTAAAGATATATTATTAATGCCTTAAATTAGATAGTATTTTGTAAATTTAAGCTTATAATTTAATGTCTAATGGTCATAATTGTTATTATAGAGTTGTAATTATTGTCATAAAAGTATAGTATTGCCATAAGATATAAATGTTGTCATTCCTCTATTTTAAAATTTCTATAACTAGGTCCATATTCATAGTTTATCATCATTTTATGAAGAAGAGAGATATATTATAAGTTCATTAATTATATTCAACATTAGGTAGTAACCATTTCCATCTTTGTTCAAAGGAAATTAAATACTATCTCATAGAACCATAGTTTGGACCAAATCTTTATCAATCATAAATGTTAGTTAATTTATTGTCTTGCTAAATTAGGATAACATTATTAAAATTAAGAAGTTCATGAAAAAAAAAATTCATTTAATGAATAAACCCACCCTTTGATAGTTAATTAGACCAAATATTTTATTATTTAATCTATCCAATTGATACCCCTTTTTTTAAAAAAAAATTCTATCAATTTAATTATTTTCAAAGAACAATCTTATTTCATTTGAGAATTAAATGAATATTAATTAAATGTTATAAAGAACTTGAATACAAAAGCACATATGTATTTTAACACTAATAAAATAATAATTCATTTATTTATAAATTTTATTTTATAAAAATTGATTTATATTTGTAATAACATTAACTAGATTAAAGGAAAACAATTTCTTTGTAAATAAACATAAATGAGAATAAATATATTGATTTAAAGAAGAAAAATAAAATAGGAATAATAATAGTAGAAAGATTAGTTCCATTCTAGATTTAGTTGGAAAATAAAAATAAAAATAAATAAAGAATAGATTGATTTTACAACAGAATAAGAAATAAAGTAATAGATTTGATTCTAACAAAATTTTTAGATTTAGTGGATTATTCTAAAAGCAAACCAAAGTAAAGAAAACCTAGATGTTGATGGAGTTGCAACAAATCTTCTCTTTGTGTCTTCTTCAAGTTGATTCTCCTTCCTTCAATCCTATCCTTCTTTAAAGTGATAGCATAAAAATACCATTCATGTGTTGATAATGAGAGAAGAAATGGCCTCAATTTATAGACATGAGGGGAGGTAAATGGAGGGACAAGATTGAAGATTGATTCAATGGCTAGGATTGTTTGAGAAGGTGGGGTTCGGATTGATAGCCTCACTTTGTGACAAGTGTCACAAGAAGAAGACTTTAAAAATAGACCCACATGGCATAGCGAGAGGAGCTAAGGGTGCTCACACATGTGTGAGCACACCTTGAGAGAGGTGGATATGACAAGTCTCCACACCTTTCCCAAAACCATAATACTCGTCACTCCTTTTCAAGTGACTTTTTAGGGGTTCATACTTTGCCCAAAAGGCCATATTATGTTTTCAATAAGCTTCCACCCCATGGGTACTTACCCTAGGGGTTCTTTTTTATCCTAAAGTCAATAAAACAAGCCCAAATAACCCTATGCAAGAGAATTCTAATTTTGATATACAAATTTCGGTTTGCGAACACACCTTGGGTAGATGAGATGTTGACATGTCTATGACATGTAAGAGAGAGGGTGGCTTGATAATGACATGTCTATGACATGTAAGGGAGGGGGGTTTGACCATGTGTGCTCACACATGTGTTAGCACACATGGGGAAGCCAAATGACTCAAAGAGGAAAGGTCACATGCATGGTGTGAACTCCCACACAAGGGTGAGTGAGGATGAGTTGTAAGGTGATAGTGACTTGTGTATGCAAGTTACATGTGGGGGAAATTAAAATAAATTTTTAAATTTGAGAAAATGATAATGAAGATTAATTGATTAATGAATTATAGTGACATATCTATAATCCTAATTAATTAGATTAAATGATGTATTATATTAAATTAATATGACTTAGGAAAGTGGTTAATTTTATTAATAATAGGTTATTCTAATCAATAATGCTTAGGAGGATGGATGATAACACTTGTTACCTAATTACTTAACTTTTATTTTTTTGTACCATATTCTAAAATTATTAATGAAACACTTATTTATTAATATTGTGCTTTTATTTGTTCCTTTTAGGGAGTGTGTGTTGCAATAATTTTATTTTTTATTTTTATTTATTTATTTATTTAATAATTTATTTTTGTTTTTTATTTAGTCTCTACCTACTTCACACATAAATTAATTGTATAAAACCACTTACATAATATTACCACACAAAATTATAATATGTCTAAAGTTTTAACAAAAAGAGGGTCATGGCATTCTCCCCCCCTTAATTTGTGCATCTTCCCAATGAACGCACTAACAAGATAAGAAGTTTCATGTTAAAAGTTTCAAAACAAGAAAATAAATAATTGTTGTATTTCATTTGTATCTTGCCATGTAGCATTCCCCTCATCATACTGATCCCATTGAACTTTGCATTGATTAATCTCTTTATTGTGCAATCAGTATTGGCGCCTCTCCAAGATTTTGTATGGATCTTTCATTATTCCCCTTGTTTCTTGGACTTGTAAGGCATTCCAATCCAAAATATGTTTTCATCAGGTATGTACTTTTTAAGAAGAGAGACATGGAATACATCATGGATTCAAATAAATTGGGGAGGTAAGGCCAATCGGTAAGCAATTGGATTTATCTTTTCCAAGATTTCAAAAGGCCCAACATAGCGAGGTGCTAGTTTTGTCTTCTTCCCAAATCTTATGAAAATTTTGTGAGGTTTAACCCTTAGGAAAGCTCTTTCCCCTACTTCAAATTCCCTTAGAGGTATGTTTTTATCTACATAGCTCTTTTGTCTATCAGAGGCCTCCTTTAACCTTTGCCTTATTTCCTTTTTTTTTCTTTCCATTTCCTTTAACATTTCTAGACCAATTATTATTTTGTCTTCAAGACTATCCCAACTCAAAGGTGTATGACAAGGTCTACCATAAAGTGCTTCAAAAGGAGCCATTCCCAAAGAAGTTTGGAAGGTATTATTGTAAGCAAACTCTACAAGTGGCAGGTACTCTTCCCATTTCCTTTGTTGGTCCATACAATACATCCTTAGTAAGTCCTCTACGATTTGATTTGTCCTTTATGTTTTCCCATCAGTTTCAGGATGATATTCTAAGCTAAAATTTAATTGAGTACCCAAAGCTAACTGGAGAGTTGTCCAAAAACTTGAAGTGAATTTTGCATCTCTATCTGATATAATCTTCTCAGGTATTCCATTTAACCTAAAGACTTCCTTCACAGAGCGTCTTGCTAAGGTAGGAGCATCATCAGTTAAATTCCCTGGTATAAAGTGGGCCACCTTGGTGAGTTTGTCAATTACCACCATTATTGCATCATGTCTATAAGGTGTCATTGGTAGACTTTGTATAAAATACATGCTAATAACTTGCCATTTATGGTGGGGTATATCATGTGGGTACAATAGACCTACTAGATGGTTATGTTCTACTTTTACCCTTTGACATTCTAAACATTTAGCCACGAAATGAACAATGTCATTTTTCATCCCTTGCCAAAAATACAACTTCTTTAGATCTGAATAAAGTTTATTAACTCCAGGGTGTCCTAAATAAGGAGTGTTGTGAGCCTCAATTAGAACTATATTTCTTAAATCACTTAGGTTGGGAACATAGATTCTTTTATTATACCTCAATAGCCCTTCTTAATCAAGAGTGTACCCTTCAGCCTTAGAATTTGTTGGATCATTTTCCAAGATTAGCTTGACTTGCTCATACCATGGGTCATTTTTTTTCTCTTCCTTTACTTGCTCCTTGAATGAAGTCTTGAAAGTAGTCATGGTCAGCAAGTGTCTCCTTCTAGTTAAAGCATCTACTACCCTATTTTCCTTTCCCTTAATATATTCTATTTCAAAGTCATATTCACTTAGAAATTCTAGCCATCTCCTTTGCCTTGCATTCAAGTGAGGTTGAGTAAAAATATATTTAAGTCCTTGATTATTTGTTTTTACCTCGAAGGGCTTCCCAAGGAAAAAGTGACTCCATTTTTCTAAGGCATGAACAACAACTGCTAACTCTAAATCATGGGGGGCATAGTTTACTTCACAGGTTTTCAACTTTCTAGATTCATAAGCCACTACTCCTTCATCTTGCATAAGAACTTTCCCTAATCCTTCGATAGATGCATCTGTTACCACTGTGAAATGCCCATTTGGATCTAGAACCCTTAAAATAGGTGTTGTAGTTAATTTTTCCTTTAAAATTTGAAATGCCTTATCACTTTGTTCTGTACACATAAATTTTGTATTCTTCCTTTGTAATGATGTGATAGGATTTGCAATCTTAGAGAATCCCTCTACAAACCTTCGATACTACCCTTCTAAACCCATAAAATTTCTCACTTTCGACACATTTTTAGGAATTGGCCATTCCACTATTGCCTTAATCTTTTCTGGATCAACTTCTATTCCTTGTTTAGATATAATGTGACCAAGGTAATGTTTTTTCCTTTCAAAGAAGGCACAATTTGACAATTTCCCATATAATTTATGTTCCTTCAATCTTTGCAAGACTAGTTGTAGGTGAGCTAAATGTTCTTCATTTTGAGAATAAATTAATATGTCATCCAAAAACACCAAGAAAAAATTGTCCAAGAAATCATGGAACGTGTTGTTCATTAGGTTCATGAAAGTAGTTGGGGCATTAGTCACACCAAAAGGTACAACTATGAATTCGTAAATCCCATATCTTGTTCTAAAGGTTGTTTTTGGGATATCCTCCTTAATTCTTAATTGATGATAGCCTGATCATAAATCTATCTTGGAGAATATTTTTGCTCCCTTCATTTGGTAAAAAAGGTCTTCAATTCGGGGTAATGGATAACTATTATTTATTGTGACCTTGTTTAGCATTCTATAATCAATACACAACCTTAGAGTTACATCCTTCTTAACAAACAAGACTAGTGCTCCCCAAGGGGACACACTTGGCCTAATTAAGCCTTTCCCCAAAAGTTCTTCCAATTGCATTTTAAGTTCCTGTAACTCTATAGTGTTCATTATGTAGGGTGCCCTTGACACTGGCTCAGCCCCAGGTAAGATGTCAATGGAGAAATCAAATTTCCTTTTTGGGGGTAATCCTAGTAATTCTTCTGGGAATACATCTTTATATTTTTGCAAAAAGGAAAAGTTTTCAAAGGTTGGAGTATTTTCTTCTTCATTCTCATCAAAACTTACTAAGTATATTTGAGTTCTTCTTTATCTTTCCTTCTTTAATTGCATTGTTGAGATGGTTTATGCATTTATAGGTTTAAATTTTCCTTGTATTTTGACCCTTCTTCCCTCATCATTGTAACACTCAACCACTTTATTGTAACAATGTACATTAGCTTGGTGATGTGTTAGCCAACTCATCCCAATAATTACATCATATACTCCTAGGGGAGCCACATAAAGGTCTACCATTATTTCAAATTTAGGAAATTGCACCCTTGCCTTTGATAAATATTTGGTTACTTCCCTAGTTGCCTTATCCCCATACTGAACCATCCATGATGATTCCATATGGTTAACTCTTAGTGTTAACTTCCTTACTAATTCTGGTGAAACGAAACATTCAAATGACCTAGTGTCAACAAGAATTGAAATTGGTTAGTTGAAGAGGGTACCTGTGGTTTCTATGAGAACATTCTGGAATCCTATCCTTTGATTTCTAATTACTGCATGAATCCTTTGTTGTGGTCCTTGTTGGGGTTGGTTGTTTTTTATTTGACCTTGCATCCTTGGGAAATCTCTAGCATAATGATTTCCTCCACACACAAAACACCCACCTAGTGGTCCTCGTTTAACTTGATTCCTAGGAGGACTATTCCTTGCTTCATTGTTCCTTGGTGGATAAGATTCCTTGTTAAAATTTGGTTGATTATTCCTATTATAACTGTCCTTGTTATTATTGTATCCATTCCTTGGATTATGATTTGGTGGTGGTCTTCTTTCTGATGCATTATTCCTTTGGTTTTTGTTGACATTGGGGTTTCCGTTAAACTCATGTTTCCTCTTATTGTTCATCTCTATGCTCCTCGTCCATGGATTCTCATCTGCCCATGTTGAAATCCCATTCAGTGTCCATCAAGAAAAGATGAACAAATTGTTCCCCATGTGATTTGTGTCCTTGTGTATACATTTTTGTTCCTTGGCATTGGTCCACCAGCTGTTGCCTCCCCAATGAGTTGATAAGATCCCCACTAAAAGCCTTAGTGGTTTCACTAAAACCCTTAACTCAAAGTATTTTTCCATTTCATTCAACCAATTTTCTGCCCCTTCACCTATACGACACATCAAACTTTGGTGGAGTGATTTTTCTTTAGATCTTTGATAATTCCATTATGTCATTCCCCTTCTTACTTCTACTTCATTTCCTTGATTGCTCCCAAGATTCTCCTTTCTTGTTCACCCTGTTTTCAATATTGTTTTGCCTTGTCCTAAAGGTTCTATGGATTCGCCGAGTTGTTGATCTTATCCCTTTGTTCGAATTATAAAATTTAGTATCACCTCCATGCCTATTTCTTTATTTCTTTGCTCTGTCTTGGGAAACATAGCTTCGAGGTTACCCCTTCTTAACGCCATCTAGAATTTCTGGAAAATTCCAATTCTAAAATCAAAATTGGAATCAAAATTTGTTGTAGATTTTCTATCTCAATACTATCCAACTTACTCAAATATTTTTATGTTAATCAAATTGTAGTGAGCTCAGCGCCCTGAATCTTTTGGACCTTTGCTTTGATACCACATGTAAAGACCCACGCTTCCTTCCAGATTAAAAATTTCACTAATTTTTTTTTTTTTAAAGTAAATCCCTTAATGTCTTTCTCAATTAGTTGCATACTTAGGAACTTCTATCCATACGGGATAGACATCTATCCATCCGGGATAGGCATCTAACCATACGGGTTAGGATAATGTCCATACGGGACCAAGAATCATCTATCCATCCAGGATAGGCATATAACCTTTTGGGTTAGGTTAATGTCCATTTGGGGACCAAGATCTATCTATCTAAATAATGCAAACATCTAACCACATGGGTTAGAAAATGCTCTGGCTAGAGACTTAGACTCATCAGGACCATCCAGGTCCCGAGTCACTCTCTAAAGACTACACTCCCCTACTAGGAGTGCACTGAGGTCAACGTCCTTAGGAGTATGTGAGATAATAATAAAGCTTGAGTCCCGCCTCAGAATTTGGCCTAAAGCCTCGAGGAATCAAGCAAATCCATCCAGGATTCCCTTTGAGTATAACAAGTAATCTCTAACTTCAATTTTAATATTTATTTATCTTCCTTTATCTTAAGGTATCTTAAAAAGGCCAATAAGGTAAACACCCTTAACCAATCCTAAATTCCCACCCCGAGTGCCTGCGTACTAGGGAAAACTCCATCCCTAGACTGCCTACATACACCGTTTCAGCACGGGATCAATGCATATAATATCTAGTTCTATTTTCTAATCTATTGTTGGATGTAAACTGTTTTGTGGGTACGTGACCCTTTCTAGGGCCATTGCCCCAGACAGTTTCTCTTCGGTTACTACCTATATAAGACAGCATATAAAGCATAAAGATTCATGGTGATCCTTTGCTTGTTTCCTAATTCATCTATGTCCTAAATTCCTATAAGACATGTCACCCTTGCCCGTTGAACAAATCATCAAAGATAAAAGAATTAAAAAGTCAATTTACATGCCCAAACCCTATTGGGGTTTTCTATGATTTTTACTGGCGGATGTAAGTGCATTATAGTATTATCTTTTTTTTAGATTATCGATCCAAGAGGGATTTCCCACCCCTTGGATTTTAACTCCAAAAATGTTCCTTATTACTCCCTGGCAATTTATAGGGACGATGCCACGGATGCCATTGTTGCAGCTTTATTAGGCTATAAGTGCAGTAACTCAAGCACGACGGCATTACCTGTAAATGTGAGTCAGAGGCACCGTTAATACCGAACACTGCTAGTTTTTATGTTTTCCTCCTCTTATTTAAGTTTTCTATTTAAGAAGAAATTAAATGCATTATCAATAATAAGAAAAGTAGCTTATGCACATAAACCAAATGAAATATAAAAACTTTATACCTTCTTGCTAAGAAATAAAATTAAATGAACTTACCAAATAAAAAAAACTATTTATTCAAGTATATTTGCTAGAAAGAAGTATTACATCTACTTACATCCTATGAAGATATAAATTTTGTAACAATGAATTGAATAGTCAAATCCATTTATGAAATAAAAATATTTAAACATAAAGTTAAATTCTTCAAGATGGGTGATCTAATTTATAGATGGTATGAATCTAATTATTTTGCAATGTTAGTATTTTCTAGAAAGGAAATTTGAATCTATTCATATAGTCTATGTCATAGAATAAGTAGTTTTGATTTAAATTGCATGACACTAATATTTTCAAGATAAAAATTCATCTAAGATAGCATAAATAATTCCAACTCAAAGAGACTTCATGGCATAATCTATTGTTTCAAGACAAAAAGTTTATTAATTTTGGTTGCATAAATAAATAAATAATCCAACTAAAAAGAGACTTGATTTAAATTGTATAAGTTATTACACTAATTTCTTAGATAGATAAACCAATACAATGTCTTAATAAGAGCCTTGATTTTTAATTGTATAAGTTATACTACTAATGCCTCAAGATTTATGATCTATCTAAAGAAGGTTTGCATTAATTTGCATAAGTTTATTCTTGATAATATTCTATAATTACATAATTATTTATTCACTATGACCTTGTTGTAATTAAATGAGTCAACCTTGTTTTAAGAAAAAAATTGAATCTATTTGTATATTGAGGGAGAAAATTAATTTAAAGAATAACCATGATATTTAATTTTATTGTAAATATATTAAATCATAACTATGATGTGCTATAAACCTTAAATCCCAAGAAAATAAATTTATTACATGGAGAGAGAGTTACAATAAATCTAAGAGCTAAGTTTGTGGCATAACAAGAAGAAATTGATTAAAGATATGTTATTAATGCCTTAAGTTAGATAGTATTTTATAAATTTAAGCTTATAATTTAATGTTTAATGGTCATAATTATTATTATAGAGTTGTAATTATTGTCATAAAAATATAGTATTTCCATAAGATGTAAATGTTGTCATTCCTCTATTTTAAAATTTCTATAATTAAATCCATACTCATAGTTTATCATTATTTTATGAAGAAGAAAAATATATTATAAGTCCATTAATTATATTCAACATTAGCTAGTAACCATTTTCATATTTTTTCAAAGAAAATTAAATACTATCTCATAGAACCATAGTTTGGGCTAAATCTTCATCAATCATCCATGTTAGTTAATTTATTGTCTTGCTAAGTTAGGATAATATTATTAAAATTAAGAGATTTATAGATTTTTTTTTTCATTTAATGAATAAACTCACCCTTTGATAGTTAATTAGACCGAATATTTTATTATTTAATCTATCCAATTGATACCCCTTTTTTAAAAAAAAAATTCTATCAATTTAATTATTTTCAAAGAACAATCTTATTTCATTTGAGAATTAAATAAATATTAATTAAATGTTATAAAGAACTTGGATACAAAAGCACATATGTATTTTAACACTAATAAAATAATAATTCATTTATTTATAAATTTTATTTTATAAAAAATAATTTATATTTGTAATGACATTAACCGGATTAAAGGAAAATAAATTCTTTGTAAATAAACATAAATGAGAATAAATATATTGATTTAAAGAAGAAAAATAAAATAGGAATAATAATAGTAGAAAGATTAGTTCCATTCTAGATTTAGTTGGAAAATAAAAATAAAAATAAATAAAGAATAGATTGATTTTACAACAAGGATAAGAAATAGAGTAATAGATTGATTCTAGCAAATTTTCTAGATTTAATTAGTTATTTTAAAAGCAAATCAAAGTAAAGAAAATCTGGATGTTGATGGAGTTGCAACAAATCTTCTCTTTGTGTCTTCTTCAACTTGATTCTTCCTCCTTCAATCCTATTCTTCTTCAAAATGATAGCATAAAAATACCATTCATGTGTTGTTGATGAGAGAAGAAATGGCTTCAATTTATAGACTTGAGAGGAGGTAAATGGAGGGTCAAGATTAGAGATTGATTCAATGGCTAAGATTGTTTGAGAAGGTGGGGTTTGGATTGATAGTCTCATCTTGTGACAAGTGTCACAAGAAGGGGGCTTTAAAAATAGGACCACATGGCATGGGGAGAGGAGCCAAGGGTGCTCACACACTTTGGAAAAGGTGGATATGACAAGTCCCCACACCTTTCCCAAGACCATAAAACTCGTCACTACTCTTTAAGTGACTTTTTAGGGGTTCATACTTTTCCCAAAAAGCCATATTATATTTTCAATAAGCTTCCACCCCATAGGTACTTACCCTGGGGGTTCATTTTTACCCTAAAGTCAATAGAACAAGCCTAAATAACCATATGAATTCTAATATTAAAATAAAAAATTTGATTTGTGAGCACACCTTTGGTAGATGGGATGTTGACATGTCTATGACATATAAAAGAAAGGGTGGCTTGATAATAATATGTCTATGACATGTAAGGGAGGGTGGCTTGACCATGTGTGAGCACACATGGGGAAGCCAAATGGCTAAAAGATGAAATATTACATGCATGGTGTGAACTCTCACACAAGGGTGAGTGGGGATGAGTTGTAAGGTGATAGTGACTTGTGCATGCAAGTTACATGTGAGTAAAATTAGAATAAATTTTTAAATTTGAAAAAAAAAATAATGAAGATTAATTAATTAATTAATTTAGGATTAACTAATTAATGGATTATGAAGGATAGTGACATCTCCCTAATCATGATTAATTAGATTAAATGATGTATTATATTAATTAATGTGACTTTTGAAAGTGGTTAATTTTATTAATATTAGGTTATTCTAATCAATAATGCTTATAATAGGATGATAACACTTGTTACCTAATTACTTAATTTTTATTTTTTTAATACCATATGCTGAAATTATTAATGAAACAATTATTTATTAATATTGTTAACTTTTATTTGTTCCTTTTTAGGAGTGTATATTTAATAAAAAAAAATTATTTGTTTGTTTTATTTATTTATTTATTTAATCTCTACATTTTTCACATAAATTAATTGTATAAAACCACTTACATAATATTACCACACAAAATTATAATATGTCTAAAGTTTTAACAAAAAGAGGGTCATGACATGGTAAGTGCAGGTCATGTAGAAAAATTGTGGATCCCCCTCACTAAATTCATGTACCACCACTACACCATGCTTTATTTTTGAGAAATAAAGTGGTGGAGGTTTATTTTATTTCACAAAATCCATTTGGTGGGATTGAATTTTGTGGGATCCCAAGTGGATTTGGTTGGATTTAAAGGCAACAAATTAAAACCAAACCTCCTAAAAGTTAAAAAATTAACCCCTTTAAAACAATAATGAATAAGCCCACATTTATAACTAAAATAACCTTTAATGGTTATTAAATAAAAGACAAAATAATCTAATGAATAAAAAACAAACACCCAAACCAAGATATCTCATGAATGAAAAATGATAAGGGCTTAAAAAAAAAAATTAAATTGGTTTTTAATGGGGATAGTTATCATTTGATTTGTAAAATAAGGGGGGTTGGTTAAATCCTAACCTTAAAGGGGAAATGTCCAAATTTTATGGTTTTAACCATAATGGATAGATTTTTGTATAAAAGGGGATGAGAATGCAAAGGCATGGCATCCAAGAATCAAGCATCCAATTCAGATAAAAGCATTTAGAGTATGCTTTTGAGTTGATCATTCATAATCCAAGTGAGGAGATTTTGCAAGACGACCTAAGGGAAGAATTGTGATTTTGAGACTTTGTGCAAATACGTTGGAAGACTGTGGAATTTGCACTTGAAGGAGTAGTGCACGATGTCCAAATTAAAGACTTCTCTCTTGTAAGATTGAAGATCCAACATTAGGTATAACCAAAGTGTTTTTTAATACTTGAATTTATTCTAGAATGGTGAAGTCAGTAATGTCTGAATTATGCTTAGTATGGATTTTGTAAATGAGGCAAGACACCTTTGTATCTAGTTCACATTCATTTGTTCTTTAAGAACTAGGAATTCTTTGTTGTTATTGTTGAAGGCACTTGTTCAGTGTGGATCCAGGAAGTTCTTGTAGGGATTGAAACTTCCTAGTAGTGAGAACTTTGTATATGTAGTCAGAAGACCAGATGATGTTGTGAGCAATTTGCATGTGACAACATTAATGGAAAATTGATCACACTTATTGGGAAAATCTAGAGACATAGCCCTGAGAGGTGAACTCCATAATGAAATGTGTCTTTGATCTTTTGGTTGTTCTTGATGATGGCTTATGTTTTAATTCCACAAATAGACTAATCAATGAGCTTAATAAATTGATGGATTGAGTTTTCATATCGAATTCAAACATTAATTAAAGATCTTGGCACAAATTTTGAATTGAGTAAGTTAAGCAATTGATTTCAAATATGATAAATGAAGAACTTAGTTGAGTAAGCACACTCTAGAGTTTTTGAGAATAAATTCTTTTCAAAAGCCCAACGGATCTCAATGTAGAAGGTACCTATGGTAGCATGACCAAAATAGGGAAGAAAAGGAAGAGTGTTGTTAAGAAAGGTGTAGAAGAAAGTGAGCTTGAACATGAGCATGAAAGAATAAATATTCAAAGAGCTTTGGAAGAATTGTAGAAGGCTATTCCAATGCTAATTTTGATTCATCTACTTCTGTTGTGGAGAATCATAGTAGCATGATTAATTATTTGAAGGTATACATCTTTGGACTAGAAATGTATGTTGGAATTAGGTCTAATGAAAGAAATTTGGAAGATATCAAAGGCAAATATGTGAATGCACATAGCTGTGTAATGGAGGAATTGGAGAATGTACAATGTTATGAAAAAGAGGCACATGAACTACTTTATTTTTTCCTATATTTGTCTGGAAATACACTGGATAAGAGAAATGAGATAGGGATGAGTGAGTCTCGGTTGAGCACTCAGGAAGATACATATAGGTTAGTAGAAGATAAATATAATTAGAGGTGGTCTGACATTGTGTAGCTTTAGGAAAAATTCTTCTCTCTATAGGATTGAATGATAGAAGTTATCAAGAAATTTGTGGCACTCAAAGACATGATTAAACTTAGACATACTTTTGTGTCTAGTTCTCTTGGCTATATTGGTGAATTATCAAAGATTAGTCTTAGTCCCAATACTTTAACAGATGGTGTAGAGTCCTTAACTAAACTTGAGCTATTTTACAAGACTCTCATCAGTGCAAAATGTTCATGGGAAGAAGGAAAAACGTCATGGAAGGCTATCCTAGAGAGTCTCAGAGGTTCTTCTTCAGATTAATTCAAGGTTGTGTTCATATTGTTTTGGTTACATTTTGATGCATATTTACATATATACCGAACCCCTTCCTTTGTCATTGATGTCAAAGGGGGAGAGATAAAGAGATAGCAGGACATAAGGAAATTTTTTTCTGAAGAACATTTTTGATAGGGGGAGTAGTCAGAGTATTTAGTTGTGGTATACTGGAAAATGTTTTTGTTGTGCATGTTGCCATCAATTCCAAAGGGGGATATTGTTGTAAGCTTTTCAACATGAGAATAAAGTATGGATGGTTGTGTTGGTTGTTCCTATGTTGTCATTGATATCAACATGGTGATAACTATATGGGAAGTCTTCTTGGTTTACTAGAAGTTATTCTCTATGGTAATACTCTTTTGTGATGGATCCATGTGTTTGTATTTGAGTCTGTAACTCATCGCCATATTTGATATGACTCTAATATCTTAACCATGCTTGCTTGACTAATTTAGATAGCTATATCCTAGATCTTGAGATGCCTATTATTGTTAGCAAAAAATTATCTTTGAAAGAGTTTAACTTTGTATCCTACTATTTCTCTATGTTTGGCATACTATGTGGGAGACTCCACATTCTACTAAGGTGAACATTCTTATGTTGTGGTTTTGTTGATAGCCTCTTTGTTGGTAGTATGATGGGAAATTAATGTGTTCTTAGATCTAGAAGGTGTTTTATTTGAGGATTATTTGTTGCTTTGGAGAATTGTGTTCTAGTCTTGGTCGACTCAGTAAATGCTATATATTATGAAGACTAGTTATGTTTTATGGATGATAGCCAACTTGGTATAATGCACTACATGGATAAATTGTTTAAATCTTATATGGTGTCGACGAAGAAGGTTTTTATTTTTTGTGTTCATCTAATTAGGCTAACCTAATTGATGGATTAGATATACTTGTATATATAAGATGAAAGATAGAATTGAGTAAGGTGTGTATGAGTGAGAAGGAGAAGTGAACACGAAAAGAGGAGAAGATCATGGCCTAAATGCTTTATTAGTTGTGATCAGTACAATTTTTTTGAGTGACTGTTGTGTGAGGTAGTACTTCTTATGATGAGCTTCAGTGGAACTAAACCCTGCACATTGAAGGTGTATCCTATTAGTTCAACCTTTTGGTAGTGGGCCACTATCATTGTATCTTAGTAGTTAGCCATCTTTTGTACTTAGGAAGTGAGCCTTTTTAAGGACACTAAGTCTTGGTAGTGAACCTCATAATATTTTGTATCTGGATATAATATATTATGAATTAACCCTCACTATGATTTTTCCCATTTTGGGTTTTCCACATGAAAATACTAGTGTTCACGTGTATGGTTACATTGACTTGTTTTTATTTTCTCTCTTGTTGATTCAGTCAGAATTGTGATAATATTTAAGAGGATTTTATTATGGTTATGTGGAATATTGATTAACCCCCCTCTTATTATTCCAAATGTTCAACAATTGGTATCAAAGCTTGGTTCCTCAGAAGAATCCTAACAGCTTGAGGAAGGTCTCAAAATTTTATTATGAGAAATGTGTTCCTTCAGAAGTGGTCTCTATCAAATATTCAAAAGAAATGGAAGTTTTGAAGGATAGGTTGATAAAAGTAAAAGAGTACATTGAAAAGCTGCAAAGTAAAAGTATGGAAGCATGTGATCTATTGAATGAAGGAGAAGAATAATCTCCATCATACTGCAAAAATTGAATGAGAAGAAAAGAACTGAAGAATGTTAGGAAATTGAAATTCAGAGGAAGATGAAGTTAGAAGAAGAAGCAAAAATCTTGAGATTTGATCTAGAAAAGGAAAAAAAATTAAATACAAATTTAAGATAAGCTCGAGGATGCTTGATGAATTGAATACCTCTCAAAGACTGGAAATGGATAAGAGTGGTTTAGGGTTTGAGGAAGGTTAGAGTTCTAAAGTGAAGCAATCCAATGGAAAGAGGACACGATAAAAAAAAAGAAAAATCAAGGAGTGAAGAAGCAACTCTGGAAAAATTCTAGTCAAACGATATGATGTTAAAAGGTATTTATCCTTTAATGGTATTTGTTATTCCTACAAGAAATTTGGTCATAAGGCAAAGGACTACAAAAGTAAATTGAATGATTCTCTATCATTTCCCAACAAATGTTGTAAGAGAAAGAAGAATGGATATAAAGTTAGTTTGTTGGATAAAATGGAAAATGGAAAGAAGAATATTGTTTGTTGTAAGTGTAGCAATCTGAAACAACTTGGTAGTAACAGTGGAAGAAAGAAACATATTTATTTGGTGAAAAAGAATGTACAAACCTTTGATCTAGAAGAAGCAAGAAAGGAAATGAAAAGGATTTGGAGAAAGGAATCATCAATCTTATCTATGCTGACCTATGGTGTAGATAATCCCATCAATCTCTAAATAAAAGAAATGGCTAAGGGGGAGCGATCATTAGAAAATATAATAAACCCCCTCATCGGTACTTGTGTCATATCATGATAGAAGTATACTTAATGTGGTAACAAGGTTGATTTATTTTCTTAGTGGCATGTGTGAAGGATGAAGTCTACAAAATTTGAAAGAATGGAGGTGTACATATTTTTTGAGGCAATCTACTTGCAAGTTGAAGCATTTATTGCAAGATCATTCAAAATGAAAGAAATAAATTCAGATAATTTTAAAGGATTGTGTATTTTTGGAGAAGCATGCAAAGGAAGTTTAGAAAGAAATTCAAATTTTTAGAGTTTGAAGAAGATAACATAAGGATTCAAAGAGAGCTCTAGGATATCTATACATTTCTTGTTGGCATTATCAGAGGCATTCTTGTTTGCACAATCTTTCAATTTTATTGCTATGGATGACCCAGAGATTGTGAATTGTGTGGATAAAGCTAGGTTGAAGAGATATTTTAGGAATGTGTTGGAAGAGTATGTCGATGCATTCTATTGCATCCCTTCAAGAGTGTTTCCTACAAAATATATTTATGCATATGTTTATAGTAAGATTGAAGAGAATTTGTCAGTTCAGTTGAATATGCTTTGGGAAAGTGAATTGGAAGAGAGGCATGGTGCCTATAGAATATTAGTTGAGAAAAATTTGGATGTTTGAAGGAAAGTTCCTTTGTTTAAATTTGAGAAGTATATTTGAATAGTGTTGAGTAGAATTCATGATGAATCTTTGTGGATAGATGAGGTGCATTTGATTTCCAAAGAAGTTGTTAGAGTTGTGATTGGTTTGTGTTGCTTCAGACTAGTTCCCAAACTAAAGGCCATGGATGAAAAATAAATAATTGAGGTTGCAAGTGCAATTTATAAAGGAAAAGAGATTGATTTGAGTTTGATTGTTAATCTGGTAATATAGTATGTTGTGATGGTCATTGGTCACAAATTTTGTATCCCTAATAATGATCTTATAGTTTCTACTGTTGTGGTGCATATTGTTGTTGATATGTTAACAGGAGGTATGGAATATGACTTGTGTGAATTAATTCATATACATATTTTGAATAATTTAAATGATATCAAGAAGAGTAAGAAGAATACATTTCGGTATGGAAATTTGGTTGATTGTTTACTATTTTCCTTTTTGAGATAATTACCAGTAATAGGAAGAATAGAATGGTCAAATTCAGATCCTAGTGCTTATCAAATCAATAACTTAATGATAAATCATGGTAGTTTGGATGTGTAAGAGTCTACCCTTGCTGCATTCATTGGAAAATTTCAAATGAAGATGAACAAATGGTTTAGGATTCCAGTAAGTGTTGTGGAAAGATACTCTGAAAGCATAAATTTTCTTGTGTCTAAAGATTTTTGTCACATGGAAGTAGTTGAATCAAGGTTAGTTTGAATATCTGAATTGGATTATGAAGTGTCAGAGGATGAAGTTGATAAATATGCTAAAATTATTTTGGAAAGCCCTAAGTATCTCAATGTAGAAGGTACCTCTGGTAGCATGACCAGAACAGGGAAGAGAAGGAAGAGTATTGTTAAGAAAGAAGGTGTAGAATAAAGTGAGCTTGAACATGAGCATGAAAGAATAAATATTCAAAGAGATTTGGAAGAATTTCATAAGGTTATTCTTGATGCTAATTTTGATTCATCTATTTCTATTGTAGAGAATCTTTGTGGCGTGATTAATTCTTTGAAGGTCTATATCTCTGAACTTGAAATGTCTATTGGAATTAGGTTTGATAAAGGAAATTTGGAAGATATCAAAGGAAAATGTGTGAATGGACATAGTCGTGTAATGAAGGAATTGGAGAATGTACAAGGTTGTGAAAAAGAAGCACAAGAACTACTTTCTTTTTTCCTAGATTGGTCTGGCAGTACACTAGATATGAGAAATAAGATAAGGATGAGTGAGTCCCAATTGATCACTCAGATAGATATATAAAGTTTAGCCGAAGATAAAGATAATCAAAGGTGGTCCTACATTGTGTAGCTTTAAGAATAATTCTTCTCTCTAAAGGATCAAAGGAAAGATGTTATCAAGAAATTTGTGGCACTTAGAGATATGATTAAACTTAGACATACTTCTATTTCTAGTGCTCTTGACAGTATTGGTGAATAACTAGAGATTAATCTTAGTCTAAATACTTTAATAGATGGTGTAGATTCTTTAACTAAACTTGAGCTATTTTACAAGTCTCTTGTCAGTGCAAAAGGTTCATGGGAAGAAAGTAAAACATCATGGAAGGCTATCCTAGAGAGTCTTAAAGGTTCTTCTTCAGGTTAATTCAAGGTTGTGTTCATATTTTTCTGGTTATATTTTGATGCATATTTAGATATATACTAGACCCCTTCCTTTCTCATTGATGTCAAAGGGGGAGAGATAAAAAGATAAAGAGATAGAGAGACAGAGAGAAAATATTTTTGTGAAGAACAATTTTGATAGAGGGAGTGGTCAGAGTATTCAGTTGTAGTATACTAGAAAATGTTTTTGTCGTGGATGTTGCCATCAATGCCAAAGGGAGAGATTGTTGGAAGCTTTGCAACATGAGCATGAAGTATGGATGGTTGTGTTGGTTGTTCCTATGTTTTCATTGATGTCAACATGGTGATAACTATATGGGAAGTCTGCTTGATTTACCAGAATTTGTTCTTTGTCGATAATACTCTTTTGTGATGGATCAGTGTGGTGGTATTTGAGTCTAGAATTCACCACACGATCTGATATGACTATAATATCTTAACCATTTTTTATTGACTCATTCAGATAGCTATATCTTGGATCTTGAGACATCTTTTATTGTGAGCAGAAATTTATCTCTAACAAATTTTAACTTTGTATCCTACTATTGCTCTGTGTTTGGCATATTGTGTGGGAGACTCTGCATTCTACTAAGGTGAACATTCTTATATTACATTTTTTTTTATAATCTCTTTGTTGGTAGTATGATGGGAAATTAATGTGTTCTCAGATATGGAAGGTGTTTTCTTTGAGGATTATTTGTTGGTTTGGAAAATTGCATTCTAGTCTTGGTTGACTCAATGAATGTAATATATTATAAAGACTAGTTATGTTTTATGGATGATAGCCCACTTGGTATAATGCACTACGTGGATAAAATATTTAAATCTTATATGGTGTCGACGAAGAAGGTTTTGGTTATTTTGTGTTCATCCTATTAGGCTGACCTAATTGATGAATAAGATATATATAAGATGAAAGATAGAAGTGAGTAAGGTGTGTATGAGCGAGAAGAAGTGAATGTGAAAAAAGGAGATCATAGCCTAAATGCTTTATCAAGTGTGATTGGTACTATTTTTTTGAGTGACTACTATGTGAGGTAGTACTTCTTATTTCGAGCTTCAGTGGAACTAAACCCTACACATTGAAGGTGTATCCTATTAGTTCAACCTTTTGCCAGTGAGCCACTATCATTGTATCTTGGTGGTTAGCCATCTTTTGTACTCAGGTAGTGAGCCTTTTTAAGGACAGTGAGTCTTGGCAGTGAGATCCGTAATATTTTGTATTTAGATATAATATATTGTGAGTTAACCCTCATCGTGGCTTTTCTCATATTGGGTTTTCCACGTAAAAATCTTGTTGTTCATGTGTATGGTTGCATTGACTTGTTTTTATGTTCTCTCTTGCTAATTTAGTCAAAATTGTGATAATTTTTAAGTGGATTTTATTATGGTCTTGTGGAATACTTATTCACCCCCCTCTTAGTATTCTAGATGCTCAACAAAAAATCCTATGGATACTAATGACCAAAGTCCTATTAGTACAATGATATGAGTTATTGAAATCAAGCATTGTAAACAACAAACCATAATGCACATCATTGTTTATTGATTTTGTCAACCTCTTCTATGGATATTTCCATGCATCCTTCTACTATAATTAACTTGGATGGTGATGACGAAACTACTAAAAATGACGAGGAAGTGCCTAATTAGTTGAATTTGTTATTTTCCTCCTCTATAAGCTTAGACGATAATAACTGTGATGATCCTCCTAAACCAAGTGATTCACCACATGGTGAACCTGGTGATTCTCCTAGTACAACACTTGACATCATCCCTCTCGCTAGTGAACAAGACTGGGATGCGAATGACCTACTAGATGGTTGAATCACATGCACTTTACTAGTCTTTTGGCTTTCCTTTTTTCTTTCTTTTTGGTTGATTGCATGTGTGTAATGTGATCCCTCACATTGTTTTATGTTTCCTCTCTATGTGCATTCCTTTATTTGTACCTACATTCTTCTATATGTCATAAGATTTTTTCCTTTTCATTGTTCATTACCTTTTATGTTCATTTTTCTTTACATTTTTGTCTTGTGTTTTCCTTTTGGGGATGACGCAAGGAATCGAGACACTCATGTCTCTTCCATATTGACCTAAGAGGCTCTCCCTTTGTCTTTCTTCATTTCACTTTTACATTGTCTTTTTTTTTCCTTTTGGGGATGATGCAAGGCGTCAAGACATTCATGTTTCTTTCATGTTGACCCAAAAGTTTTTTCTCTATTTTCACTCTCTTTGTGTCAATCTTCCAATTCTATGTGTATTTGGGGAATGATGACAGTTCCTAGCTCTCTAATATCATTACAGCAAAGAAAGATATTGACCCCGAATCCATAGATCCCTTATGTGTTTATGGGAGTAAACCTTCTTTTCCCCTTTTTCATGTTTGGCTTCTTTAAGTTAATTGCTCAAAGCGTGGTGTTTAGCAATTTATTTAAAGTGGGGGCATACATTGGAATTATTTTGGCATTATATTGGCATTTTCCATGTTCCTTGATGTTGTTATCTTATTTCATGCCATGTTTTTTCTCTTTGTGGTGACATTGGGAGTAATGTGCTTCAAGATTTTTTTCTATCTTAGAATATTGCATTCCTCTTAGTGTTGATGCGACACATTACATTCCCTAAGTTGTGAATCTTTTATCCTTTGATTGGTCCCCTCTTGGGGACATCAGGAATAATTTCCCCTCAGATTAAGACCTCACATGAACTAAGAAAGATCCCTTTGAACATCCCTCTTTCTTCTTGTATTTTATTTTTGTACCTTATTAAAGTCATGGAGGTATGGCTTTGATATGGTTCCTTGGGGCTCACCTAGAGAACAACTAGCTTCACTAGCCCTTGTGAGTGTGCATTTTATTTTTGTAACTTATTAAATTCATGGAGGTATGGCTTTGATATGGTTCCTTGGGGATCACATAGTGAACAAATAGCTTCACTAGCCCTTGTGAGCATGCATTTTCTTTTTCCTTGTCATAGTCATAGGGGTATGACTTTGATATGGATCTCTTAGGGATCACCTAGTGGACAACTAGCTCAACTAGCCCTTGCGAGCATGCATTTTGTTTGCATAGTGGACAACACATTCCACTTGTAATATTTTTTGGAAAAACAACCTAAACCTAGTCCATAGCACGTCGGATGGCCAGTCGAAGCTTGATTCATTGCATTTTTCTTTTTTTCTTTTTCCTTTTTCTATCTTTAATGGTGTATGCTAGTGATCTAGGTATGGCTTCATATATCATCTACAAGTGTGTTCCTTTGTTCCTATGTTGGTTTTCCATAGGATCTTGATCCTAGGGGCTTGGACACCCTCTTTATTATTGTCATCCTATCTTACTAACATTTGTACATTTGAACCCCTCTTGATTGCATGGTTGACAACTTTAGTGTGAGTTTGAAGTACATTCATCCTCTCACTAAAGTGGGGGCTAAATGTAGTGTAGGAAAATGCATATCCTTACATTTTCACACTATTTTTATCCCGCCTTGACTTATTTATCCTTATTTATATCTTAATTAGTTCTATTTTTCATCCACAAGCCTAATAAATTGTATCTTTTTTATGGCCAATCCCGACAAACATCAAAGGATAAATGATAATTTAATTATTTTGGTTGTGTCCTTGATTTCTGGGCTAGGAATAAAACACCACCTAGGGTTTCTTTTTACTCCAAAGGTCGTGGGGCCTTGATTTTAAAGGCACCTTAATTGGGCTCCTTTCTGGAGTTTGTGCCCTGAGTTTCAAGCATTGAGACTAAGACACCACCTAGGGTGTCTTAGTCCCCCTTAAGTTATTTTTTATATTTAATTTCAAATCTTGGCAGGATTTAGCCTCCTTTAATTAATGAATTCATATGTCAGCTTGGTGTGATGTAATTTTGGGATATTAAGCATGGATAAGTATAAATACAAGGTTCTTTCACTCATTTTTCACCAATCAAGTTGATGAGAGCATTCCTAAGGAAATTTTATGAGATCAAGAGAATTCAAGAGAAATTCATCAAGTATTTGGATCCATCATCAAGATTCAAGAACCATGTCAAAGATATTCTTGCATCATGTGTGTTTTTGAGATAACATTTGTGATGTAGGGTTTTGATTCAAGCAAGCAATCCAAGTCAAGATCTATCAAGAACTACTTTCATTCAAGATCTACATTCAAGCTAGCCACTTCACACAAGTTTGCAGATTTCATAAAAAGGTTTTGGTGAGTTGCAACATAGCACTTTATTCATTAATCACTTCCCTTCATTATTCCATTTCATTCCAAGGTTTAATTACTAACAAGGAGTTTGACCAAGGAAAACCCCCGTTTACTAACAATCAACAAGTTTTTCTTCTCTTGTGTGTTTGTGTTTGTAGATTTAGGTTGAAGACCATTTGGAGTGGAAATTTGCAAAGTTGCATTGCAAAGTTGTCATCTTCATAGAAAGTCACCTATAGGCCAGATCTGGAAGTTTCAAGACCTAAGATCTAATAAGGAGGAAGTGCAAACATTGGACCTTAAGATCACATTCTAAAATTGCAAAAAATTAGATCAGGACTAAAAAGACAATAAGGGCATCTTAGTCCTCCTAGAGGTGTTTTTTAGAGATTTCCTTCAGATTATGTTTCGACATTCAAAGATTTTGTGTTTACCCCAAAAAATAGCAGTGGGACTAAGAATATAGTAAGGGCGTCTTAGTCCTCCCTAAAATATTTTGGTAGTATTTTTGTATTTCTAGAATCCTTATCACATTTCCAAACTTCCCAGGTACATACATCTTAATGTTTTGTTACTTAATTTTGTCATTTGCATTCATTATTTGGCTTGTATTACTAGGTTTTGTGAGTTAAATTTTAAATTGTATTTTCCAAGATTTTTCTTGGTGGTGAACCCCTCAAAGCCTAAGGAATATTCCTAGGTCTCCCCTGTTGAGAATTGACTCACCTTTGTGTTGATAGTCAATCCAATTTTGGGATCCTAGGTTTGCTTGAATGAACCATCCTCCTTATTAGGAAAATACGGGATTAGGGATTCCTTTCTTGTATTGTGAGTCCCTTTCTCCCTCATTTTATCCAATGGTTCACAAAGTAACCTTGCTTATATAGGAAAGATTGCGAAGGTAGGCAATTCGAACATAATGAATGAATACCCCTCTAATTAAGGAACACTTGTTAACTCACATGGCAAGTTTTATGTGAGTGGAAAGAATGTATGCAAGAGGTGCCTCACAAAGTGAGGAAAAATGTATCAACCACATGAGGTGAGACAAAACTCTAAAAAATCCTATGTAAGATTAAGAAAATTTGAATAGGTTAAACTAGAAAGTGATTAATACTAACTATTTTTATAATAACATTATTTAAACTAACAAAGACAAGGTGGGAATTAATGATTCTATTAAGGGTGATGCTCACTATGTGGACATGACAAAGGAGAAGAAGGGATCACTAGACGTGCAGGGTGGAGTAATATAGAATATGGATAAGAAAATAGGAGAATTTCACATAAGTATCCCATAAGTGTCAAATGGTTTGGAGATGGATGGATCGAATGAGTGTGTATTCTTATAGAGGAAAATGGTTGGAATAGAGTAAAGAAGACCATGGTGGAGGTGGATGGGATAGGGCGAATCAATAAGGATATGTTTTGACTATGTATGGACTATGGAAGAGTGAAGGTAACAAAGTCTTAGAGAGGGGGGTGATCAATGATACAGGAGGGGTCAAGAAGTAGAAAAAAGTAGATTGGATAAGGGATTATGATGTAGGGGAATACTAGATTAACCCTCAAACCTATAAAAGGTAAATGTTAGAGTTTAAAATTTTTGAGTGATAAAGGACTTGAATCTAAATCAAAACATAAGACTAATCTTGAGAAAATAAGGGCTTCACTTCATAGTTTTCCCATGTTATTGTGTCAAAAAATTTAAAAAGTAACCTTGTATAGGAGATAATTTTTTGGGTAATGACACGAGAGGTTGAATTAGCCTAAAATAATTATCCAATTAAAGGAAATAAGAATTGTAAATATACATGGATTTTTTGGGTGTGTCATCATCTTACTATTTCTAGAAATTAAGAGAAAATAAAACACACTACACTATAAATAAATTATAAAATAGCAATTGTAGGCATGGCTATTTTTAAACTTTGTTATTATGTTAAATAGACATAAATTTTTTGTAATGCAATGCAATGATATAAATACTACCGCTCTATTTATACTATCATATGGCCATAGGATATATATTGATTTGTACAAATTTTTTATGCTATTGGAATTTTAGGTATTAGAATATCAATATGACACTAGGTAAGCTAATAGTTGAAAGTGGCTATGTGAACCCACACAAGAAAGATATGAGTATATGGAGTGATATAGTGGACTATTCCTATAATCTCATGTGGTTTGAGTGAGGCTAATAGGTGAAGAATTTAGGTTTGTACATTTATTAGAAACTAGTTGAGGGTTGTCCTACTATGCATACATGTGATGAACCTAGGTTGAAATAGATTATTAAAAATTTCTTGAGATTAGAATATCAACATGAAACAAGGTAAAATAGTAATGGGTTATTACTAGGTCAAGACTTAATGTTTGTGAATTTATTGTAGACACCTAAAAATGGTTTGGAGAATCTAATTAATTAAATACGACTTATTTGATTAATTAATCTTAAATTCATCTACTTAGTAAATAAATAGAAATATTTATTTATATTAAGTTCATTATTAATTCTTCTATTTTATCATATTATTTTTCTCTTAATTAAATAAACAAAATTAAATACTTTGTTTTAATTAATTATTATCATTATTATTTCTTCTATACTTTATCCATTAATTCTCTCTTAAATTAAATACACAGCTTCAATAATTTGTGTTATTTAATTACCTTATCACATTTCTTCTTAATTAAATAAAGATATCCTAGAATCTTTAATTTAATTATCATATTCCTTTTATTTTAATTTAATAAACAACTTCTATAGTTTGATTTATTAAATTATTTATTCCTCTTTTGCTAAATTTAAATAAACCAAAAATATTTAAATAAATGTAAAAATCATTTACCTCTATTCACTCACCAATAAAATTAGATTTTTTAAATCTAATTAATTCAAGTGTCATTCACACGAAGAGCCTTGGGGACAAACCTGTAGGAAATCCTCTCAATCTTCTACCCCAAATCTTTCCTCTCATCTTGCCTAGTGTTTTAATGGGGAGGAACAATCCTCCATGATCAGCTCCTCCTTCTCATCTCATACCATTCAATTCTCCAGATTGAATCTCAACCTCTATTGTGTTACCCCTTCACAAATGTGTGCCGTGAAATCTATAAATATAAGTTTCTGGCTACAGGAAGAGGATCCTAATTTGTGTAATCTTACTCTGCAGGTATTCCAGGTGATCAAGCATTCAAGCAATCCAGTTTTAGGATCAAACCATCAAGCATTCATCCAACATTCATCAAGCATTCAACATTTACAGTCATGGTTGCCATTACAATAGATTTGCATATTTAAATCATATAGAAATAGAATTAGCTTAATTCTCATTCTTTAAGTGTCATTTCAACAATCTATTAGCTTACTTAAATCTGAGAGCAAAGTAGATTAGAGAAATCTTTAAAGTTAGAGAGCAATAGGACAGATTTCTGAAGGTTCCTGTGTTTAAAATAGTTTAAATCTCTTGAATCTTTGATGCAATGTCTTATTTAGAAGTGTAGATGCATACGTAATTTGTTTATCTCATTCATACACTTCCATTTTGGCACCCACCATGGGGCCTAACCCCATATTCTGCAAAAATTTTTTGTGAAAAGTGTCTTATAGGTATTGGCATGTTTGTTTTAGCGGAACCGTGGTTTTTTATAGCGCACTGGTTAGATTCTGTAGCGCGTCAGAGAAAAACTATAGAGTGTCGGTCATATGTTTTAGTGCGCTGCTCAAATGTTTTAGCGCACCGTGCAAATTGTTTTAGTGTGTCAATCTGTTGTTTTAGTGCCTCAACTCTTTGTTCTTTAAATATCTTTATCTAGATCTAACGCATCTGCGGCCAGATTTTGTTCTTTAGTCTCCTTTTGGTTAAAATTTATCAATCCTAGGACAGAAAACGGGTTAAAATTTATCAATCCTAGGATAGCAAATGGATAAAAATTGATCAATCCTAGGATAGAAACTTCATTATTACTTGTGGGATTAAAATTGAACATCATGCTTTTTATGGAGCAATATCTCCATATAGATTAGATAATTTGTCTTTTGGGTTTTAAAAAGTGAACAACTTCTTTGCTGTGATTGGGTGATAGGTTTATGCTCTCCCCTTGACTGGGTGCATCAGAATACCAAACTCACTTTTACTTTGCACATTTTCAAGCTTTCATTAAAACCTTTAGACAGGCCTACCGTAGTGGGAAAAAGTACTCACCCTACAAGGAACGACCTGAGTGGGGACAGCCAAAAGCCATGGCATTCCAACCCACTTTAAAATTTATGTGAATTTGGGGAAACCCTCTTTCAACGGAAGTGTGCAGGATAACCATCCCCAAAATCTTTGTTCTAAAGATTGGGAGGTCTCTCGAGGGAGTTTATCCATTTGCCGCTCTAAATGGAAACCCTATCTAAGAACCTAGAAATAGAAGCATGCTTGTCAGTTCTTGAACATTGTAATACTCGGTGGTGCAGGGGCGGGGAAGAATCTACCCTCAAGCACTCACCATATAATTGCCAAGGACTGTTTGCTCAGGGGATCTTGTATCCACTTCTGTCACTCTGATTACCCATCTAGAAAAGAAAAAAACATGGGCACCCTCTAGGGGGTGACATGGCTGTGTGAGTCGATGCAATTCCAAGCTGTGGGCCGTTCGAGTATATAACGATGACATTTTGTCTCTAGGAGTGAGTCTGTTTGAACTGTCTTATCTTGTTATCAAACCAGTGAAAATCAAGAAGAATCATGTTTGGTTCTTAAAACATACACTATCTGTTTAGATTCTAGGATTTTGAATCAACTATTCTATTCTTTCTTGCTGTGTTTTCCTTCATTAAATTCAGATAAGATCATCACAAAAATCTTCAAATCAAACACTTGTGAAATTCTCATGATTCGAGATTGGGTATCCACCAAATTTGTCAAGAAGTCTCTTATCAAACGAATCAGAAAACCAAAGAAAACACTTACATACAAACAACTCTTGAGAAAGCAACAATTTTTATATCAAAGCAGAAAAGTTCTACTCCAACATAGGACCTTTATTCATAGATATCACGATTTCTCTAGAGGTTATACAGACGACTATGTTGTAGCTCCCTTAGATTCACAAGCATTTTATCAAAGAAGGGCTCTTAGACAACACCACAATCACAATCAACAAATTCATCCAGAATACATCCCACAACCTGCCATACAATACGATACAAGACCAAGTGAATTTCATAGAGTAACATAGTTTCCTGTGGCACCCCAAAAACATTCTGTAGTGCGTCAGAACTCTGTTTTAGCGTGTCGTCGCTCTGTTTTAGCGTGTAGTGGATCTATTTTAGCGCGTCGCGCCTCTATTTTAGCACGTCGCGGCTCTATTTTAGCACGTCGCGGCTCTATTTTAGCGTGTAGTGGATCTGTTTTAGCGCATAGCGACTCTGTTTTAGTGCATCGATATTTTGTTTTAGTGCGTCACATCTCTATTTTAGTGCATCATGGCTCTGTTTTAGCGCATCATGGCTCTGTTTTAGTGCGTCGTGGCTCTGTTTTAGCGCATAGTGGCTCTGTTTTAGCGCTCCAAAAGGTCAGAAAAACAAAGAGTTAGTAGGATAGTTTGTCAGTTTTCCCACATCGAAAACAAGGTTTTATCAGTCCAAAACATTTTTTTCCATAGTCCAAAACACTTGAATCATACCAAAAAAAAAAGAGAAAACTTTACTATTACGCCTAAGTCTTGAAACGTCTTGCAAAGTGTCCTTATCAATCATCACTAAATCTAAGATTTTTGTGTCAAAATTTCCCTATCAAGGATTTTATCATCCTTCCATCATGAAACTAGACACGACTAAATCAGCTTTTAAATCAAAAAACTTCAACACTTATCAAATCAAAAATCCAAGATCAAAGTCTAGAGTAAAACTTTAACGTTTGTATGCCTATTTTCACACGATCAGCATATCAAAGACAACAACAAGAAGAAAATGAAAGAATAGCAGCCATGGCTGAAGAAAACCCTTGGGGACTATACAGCAACACTGATCCTCTCACTAATTCACAAGAGAAAGAAATAACTGCAGAAGAAATCGAGAAAGTTCAACAAGACCCTCATTTCCATAAATTTATGGAAAAGATGTTAGAGCAAGATATGGAAAAGTATCTTTTATTATTAGCTGACAAAGGTGCTAAGCTTCCTAAATACTTTGATGTCAACCAACTCAAAGAAATGACCACACCTCAGACAACTAGTATGGAAAATCCAAATCAAATAGATGCTTTGACAAGACAAATCCAACAATTACAATTGTAGTTCCAAAATATCCAACAAGGGCCAACAAAACGATATTCCTTACAAGACATTTTCCCTTATCCATTTGACCAAAGCATTAACATGATACCATTTCCACGGTATTATGAATACCCAACGTACAACAAATACAATGGAATAACCGATCCATTTGATCACGTACGAGAATTTAGAGCCATGAGCATAGAGTTCGCACACGAGGACTCTTACTTACTATGATTATTTCTAAGAAACTTAGGGAACACTTGCATGGAGTGGTTCTCTAAAATGGAACCCGGGATCCAATCTTTTGAAGAACTAATCAATAGGTTCATAACACACTTCTCATTTAACATCCAACATGGGGTGACCTTAAAAGAACTCTACAACACCAAACAAGCAAAGGGTGAAAAGTTTCTTTCCTTTCTCCAACGATGGAGAAGGCTATTTGCTAAATACCCTAGATCTATTCCTAAAGAGGAGAAGATAGAGATGTTCATTGATAACCTAGTGGATGAAATGAATTATAGATTGGACTTACAATGTCCATCTACATTTGAGCAAGTTATCAAAAAGGGACTCAAAATTGAAGAGGCTCTAATCAAAAGAGGAACAATCAAACACTTCATTGAAGGTTCAAACAATAACAATTCCTCTAACAACAATAGTGAAAAGCCAATATTTTGGCAAAAGAATAAAAATATCGATACCATAATCGATACACACATATCCAAACCAGTATTCACCTTGACACCAACAACTACAAACAAACAAAAAAATGGTCTTAATGTCAAAAAAAGTAGTGATCAAGGAAATAATCAAAACAATGGATAAACAAAAACCCAATCATTCCAACAACCATCCAATAAACGAAAATTCACATCATTAGGGAAATCATTGGAATCAGTCCTCAAAGAACTTTTAGATGAAAAACTTATTCAAGTACAAGAGGCTAGAAATTGGGACCCTCAATTCAAACCATCATGGTGGAATGACTCACATTACTGTCACTACCATCAAAATAAAGGCCACATGACTGAAAATTGTTAGCAGTTAAAACATGCGGTACAAGACCTTATAGATCAAAAGAAAGTATTTGTAGAGGGGCACCAAACAAACAAAGATCATACAACATTCAAAAATCCTCTACCCAATTATCAGAAGGGAGAATCCTCTTCCGCAAACAGTAAAGGTAAGAATGTTGGTTATGTTTATGACACAACGATCCTTTGTCTTTCTGCTACCAAGGAGGATGAGGAGTTATGCAATCAAATCAATCGAAACAATGACATTACACCTACTAATTTGGTACAACATATGGACAAATCTGAAAACCAAATTAATGTAATCACACTCAAAGGGAAACAAGAGCACCAACCGGTTAATGCCACAACAAGAGCACAATCCAAAGTTATATTGAAAGGAACGTCATTATCATCCCAATCTGTAGATCCTCCCTCCAATCAATATAATCTCATCGATCAATTACAGAAAATACCGGCGCAAATATCTATCTTGGAACTTTTAAAGATCTCCCCATCACACAAAGAGGTTCTTGAGCAAGCTCTTGTATCAACCACGATACCTAACAATTTGGATGTATGTCAAATTCAAGCTATGGTGGGACATCTATCTACACCTTATTGCCTTTCATTTTCCAAACATGATGATGTATCACTCACCCATCCACATAATTCTGCCCTTCACATTGAAGTCCTCATCCATAAACACCATGTAAAGCGTGTCCTGATAGATGGAGGGGCTGGTTTAAATATTTGTACCTTAAATTTGATTCATGCACTAGGATACTCAAATGAAGCCATTGATACAAGAAGAAAAATCACAATCAAAGCATATGATGAAGAAGAAAGATCCTCTAAAGGATTGATCATATTACCCATTCAAGTGGGACCTATTGTCCAAAATGTGGTTTGTCAAGTCTTAGATAGGGAACTGACATACAACATACTGTTGGGACATCCTTGGATTCATGATATGCAAGCAGTACCTTCCACCTATCATCAATGCCTAAAATTTCCCATCAATGGACAGGAGGTAACAATCACAGCAGACTATAATGATACCCAAGCTTGTCATACATTGAAAACATCTCAGGATACATTAATACCTCACAATAGAGAAGTTAGCACATCATATTCATCTAATAGTGAGAAACAACAAAGCTTCATATCAAAGTGGCTCGCAAAACAACAAAAATCACAAGAGATCAAGGTGGCACAATCTAACCCTTCAAATGTTGAAGAACAATTGGCTTCACTCTCACACCTATTCACCAACAAAGTACAGATAAGTGACAAAGGAATAAGTGAATATGATGTCAGACACTCTTTCCATCTATCATAGATGTTACCCTCCTTACAAACTTATGGACAACCATCTACAACCACACAAAAATCAGCACAATCTACAATGGCATTAGATGGCAGATTTGTAAAAGCTGGAAACTTAGATGAAGAATCAAAAGATAAGGCTATACTAAATTGGCTTTATAGGGATGAGGAAGCTTCCACTTCCATGAGTAATATCATAGAGACAAATCAATATGGAAAGGGAAAAACTATTCTGGAAAAGATGGGATATTCAGGACAGGGACCTCTTGGGTTAACGAAACAAGGCATAACAGAACCAATCCAACCACTCACGCTCCAACATAAGGATAAAATTGGACTAGGATATACAATAGAACAAGGACCTCTTGAACGAGGGGAACAAAGTGTAACAAAACCTTGATCCAAGTTCTCACAATTCAGCATAATAACACAAATGGGCTAGGATATACAGAAGGACAGGGCTCTCTTGAATCAAGGGAACAAGGCACAACAACACCAACCCAATCTTTAACACTTCAAAAAAATGGAAAAACTGGACTAGGATACACAGAAGAAGCAAGAGCAGAACTCACCAATAGAACTGTGGAGCATATTCTTCAAATGAGAGATAACTTTGAAACAGATTCAAATGAATATGAGTGGGACAACTTATCAGATGTTTCCTATGAAGATATTCAGATTGATGTTATCAAAAAGTATACCCCCAAACGTGAGGAGGGTCAAAGCTCGAGTTTTAATCCTATTGTCTTTGAAACACAAAATTTTGATGACTCAAGTGAAGACGAACAAACATTGAGTGCGATAAATGATGTAGAAGAAAATACCTTCATAGGCCTTGACATAACCACTAACAACTAGGATGAAATTTCCGTCTGAGCTTTCACAATCGCTGACCTCAACCCATCTAATGATTCATTGCCTTTACTGCATCCTGAGCTTATCAAGTGGGAACCCCAACACCCCATCAATCTCCCTGTTTTTGACAATGACTCCACTATTATTAACTACCTTTGTTGTGAAGAATCTGATACTTGTTCTACCAATGCTTCTTTTAATGATGTTTTTAGGCAGGAGGGTGCCAAGCCTTTTAGTTGCAAAAGTATGGAAATAAATAATGGATCTAATGGTGAAAATCATTCTATGGCAGTATTTGATCCTAAAATAGTAAAAACAAAGAACGCATCCAATGGTGAAAACCTCATTGAGGCGCCAAAGGATGGAAGGCTTGACATCCTCCCACAACATTACCATGAAAGATCATTAGTGTTGGTAGAACCCACACAATCTATTGATATTGGCACAACAGAGAAAGTAAGAATACTACACCTGGCAGCATCCATGACAGATACAGAAAAGCCAGATTTTATCAAATTCTTTGAAGAACGATGCATCAATTTTGCTAGGTCATACTCTAACATGCCAGGCTTAGACACAGATCTTATTATGCATCACTTATCTTTACCAGCTGGCACTAAACCAGTAAAACAAAAACTAAGAAAGATGCATCCACATGTTGCATTATTGGTAAAAAATGATTTAAAGAAACTACTAGATGCTGGATTTTTCAGATCTATTGATTATGCTGAATGGATATCCAACATTGTACCTGTTTCAAAACTAGATCACACCATCAGAATATGTACAGATTTCTGGGATTTAAATAGAGCGTGTCCAAAGGATGATTTTCCTTTGCCAAACATAGACATGATTGTAGATTTAACAGCTGGCCATCAAATGCTATCACTCATGGATGGATTTTTAGGATACAATCAAATCAAAATAGCTCCTGAAGACCAAGAAAAGACAACATTTACATGTCCATGGGGCACCTTTTTCTGGAACGTCATGCCTTTTGGGTTAAAGAATGCAGGAGCTACATACCAATGAGCTATGACAACAATCTTCCATGACATGATGCACACCTTCATGGAGGACTATGTGGATGACATCTTAGCCAAATATTACACCAGAGAAGGACATCTAGAGATACTTGCCAAAATATTTGATAGGTTGGAGAAATTTAAAGTCAGATTAAATCCCAAGAAATGTGCCTTTGGAGTAACATCAGCAAAACTCCTTGGATACATAGTTTCTACAAAAGGAATTGAAGTAGATCCAGCAAAAGTAAAAGCCATTGTGGAAATGCCACCTCCTAAGAATATTAGTACATTAAGATCTCTACAAGGCTGACTAGAGTCCATCAGAAGATTCATCTCTCAACTAGCAGATCGGTGTCATCCATTCAACCATCTTTTGCATAAAAATGTGTCTTTTAAATGGGATGAACAGTGTGAGAGTACTTTCAATCAAATCAAGCATTATTTAATGACACCACCAATCTTGGTGCCACCTAGTAAAGACAAGCCATTGTTGCTATATATCACAACAACATATATCTCTTTAGGAGCCTTGCTGGCACAAGAGGATAGAGAAGGAAAGGAACAGGCAATATACTATATCAGTAGGAAACTCAATGGACATGAAGTAAACTACACCTTCATTGAAAAATCATGCTTAGTAGTAGTATTTGCAACACAAAAATTGCGACACTATATGCTCACTCACACTGTCAAGATCGTTGCAAAATTGATCCCCTCAAGTATTTACTGAGCAAAGCAGCTTTAACAGGAAGGTTGGCAAAGTGGGTCATGCTCCTCAGTGAGTTTGACATTCAGTATGTTGAAAGGCGAGCTATCAAAGGACAAGTCATTGCCGACCAATTAGCAGAAGCTCCATTGTCAGACAGTCATCCTATGACCATGGAATTTCCTGATGTGGATATCCTCAATGTTACAACACAACCATGTCAACTCTACTTCGATGGATCCTATACACAACATGGATCAGGGGTAGGAATTTTATTTGTCACACCTCTTGGGCACACAATTCCATGATCTTACAGGCTTACCTTCCGTTGCACTAACAATGTGGCAGAATATGAAACTTTAATCCTTGGAATTAAAGTGGCTATTGACTAGAGAATCACATAACCACAGGTATATGGAGAGTCTCAATTAATCATCTATCAAGTCAACAATGATTACCAAACTAAGGATGACACACTAATTGTATACAAGAGACTAATAGATGATCTAAGGAATACTTCATAGATATCAAATTTGAGCAAATACCAAGATCAGAGAATAAAGCAACAGATGCCATGGCCACAATAGCATCTCTTCTACAAATGCCTGAAACACAAGATCGTTATTGATTTATTGTAGAACAAGTATCAAATCCTACATACGCAAACCCCAAATCCCAAACCATAAGCCTTTTGGATAGTGCCCAATCTTCCATTTATGGAGACATTTATACTTACCTAAAAGATAATATCTTACCGCCAGATCTTTGTCGCAACCAAAAGCGCAACTTCATACGCCAATCCGCCAAACATACCATTATTGCTAACACCCTTTACCGTCGAGGTCTAAATGGTACTCTTTTGCGTTGTTTAGAACATAACGAATCTACTTCTGCTTTACATGAGGTCCATGAAGGAATTTGTGTCACACATTCAAACGGATTATCTTTAGCCAAGAAACTCCTTTGTTTGGGATATTACTGGCCGCACATGGAGCAAGAATCTTATAAGTTTGTTAAGAGATGTTGAAAATGTCAGATTCATGGCAATCTTATACATGCACCAGCATAGGAGCTCCATCCATTCACAACTACATGACCTTTCTATCAGTGGGGATTGGACTTAGTAGGGAAAATTAACCCATCTTCATCTAATGCACATAAGTTCATTATCACCGCAACAAAATATTTTACAAAATGGGTGGAGGCAGTTCCCTTAACCACAATCACTGGGAAGTAAATATCATCCTTCATACTTAATTGTCTCATTTGTAGATATGGGATACCCCAGTCAATCATCACAGATAATGGCAGGCCTTTCAAGAACCAAGATGTCCAAGAGCTGTGTGAAAAGTTCCACATCCAACATCGCTTTTCAACCCCTTACTACCCTCAAGGTAATGGACAAGCAGAAGCTTCAAACAAAACAATCCTAAAGATTCTCAAGAAGACTATAAATGAGGTAGGGCGTGATTCGCGCGTTTAGCTTAACCCTACTCTTTGGGCTTACAGGACTAGCATCAGAACACCAACATGAGCTACACCATATGCTCTTATCTATGGATTAGAGGCAATATTACCTATCGAGGTAGAAATTCCATCTCTTCGAGTTTCACTAAAGGGACTCATTTTAGATGAGGATTACAGGATCTCTAGACTTCAAGAATTAGAGCTACTTGATGAACGTCGACAACAAGCTGTCAATCATTTGATAGCCTATCAACAAAGAATGTCTAGGAACTATAATCATAGGGTTAAGCCTAGAGTCTTCCAGATCGGAGACTTGGTCCTACAGGAAAACCCTAAAAATCAAGCAGACAGAGAAAAGAAGGGAAAGTTTGAACCTAACTGGATAGGGCCTTATGTCATTATATCAGTCTATGGATCAGAAGCATACCGGCTGTCTACACCAGAAGGAGATATGTTGGAGGATCCCATGAACAACATACATCTCAAGTGATTCTATACTTGAGGATACCTAGTGCATAGTTGGTAAGGTTGTCTTGATGAAAACCTGGCAAACAGGCGTCATCATAAAAAAAAAGAAAAAGAGAAAAAAACAAAAAAAACATCAAAAAATTTGTCAAAAATCCAAAAACATCAGAAAATTTGTCAAAATCCAAAAACATCAGACAATCCATGAAAATCAAAACAAAAACATTCAAAAATCACAAAACACAAAAATAGAGTCTGTATCAGTCAAACTACGTGGTCTCTGTGTGTATAATGTAGGCAAGACTAATCTTTGATCAGTCCCCGAGGCCCCTAGGATAGGTCTTTAGGTTACATTCTTTGGTCAAATGTCTGAGAATATCATGCAAACATCAGCACACACATTTCAACATCGATGATCTAATCTGAATAATGATTTGAAAATACATTAAGTAGAATTTGAATTGTTGTACTTTTTATTTTATCATTTTCTTATCATTTCTTTGGAGCTACTCGATGATGTATTAAACTAGAGAAGCAAGGAAGGAGAATGATACCTTTTCTTTGTTTGTTGTTTGTGAGTTAGTCATTATTATTTTGTGAATTGTCGCGAGAAGTGTTCTACCAAGTATCATGGATGACATTTCGATTCACTTAAGATAATGATTAATTCTTGTCTATTTACGCAAGAAATGCTCAGGTCATCTTAGTTTAATTATACCTTGATGCTTGTGTTCACTTGCAATATCAAATATCATGAAAGAAATACTCAGGTCATCATTGGTCTATCTCATATCATTGATGCTTGTATTCGCTTTCAACATTTTTTAAAAGCTCAGTGATGATACACAACAAAATAAAAAGATTGTTGAAATGACACTTAAGTTTGCATTGATAAAATAGGTTTGCATGGTAAAAATAGATTGCATTCATAATAATACATCTGCAGAGTATTGGTTACACAAGTTACAAAGATTCATTTGCAAATAATGTTATCTTTTCTTATTAAAAGATTGAGTATACTTGACACATAATTTTCATAATGGCATGCATATAAAATCATTTATTCATCTCATCATAAATTTCACAATAAACATCTCATTTCATGATATCATATACACGTTATGTTTCATCATTCATTATATTTATCACATTTACATCTCATCACATTGCCATTATCATGTAGTTGCAAAATCATCATTCATTGCATACATATAGAAGGCATTTTATAATCTCATCATATATATCACATATACATACATCATTCATTTACATCTCATTTAACATATCCTACATTGCATTTCATTAGATCATACATACATCATTCATTTACATCTCATTTTACATATCATACATTGCATTTCATTAGATCATACATACATCATTCATTTACATCTCATTTTACATATCATACATTGCATTTCATTAGATCATACATACATCTCATTTTCCATATCATACATTGCATTTCATTAGATCATACATACATCATTCATTTACATCTCATTTTACATATCATACATTGCATTTCATTAGATCATACATACATCATTCATTTACATCTCATTTTACATATCATACATTGCATTTCACTAGATCATACATACATCATTCATTTACATCTCATTTTACATATCATACATTGCATTTCATTGGAAAATACATACATCATCAATATCATATCACATCATCATCAATGCATCTATCCCATCTAGTATAATAAATCATCATAAAACATAAAGTTTAAAATGCATCCATCACATAAATCATGTAGAACACATCATAGATCAATCAAACTGTTGCACATCATATATATCTCATCAAGTTTCAAGTATACAATGAAGTCTGAAAAGGATGAAGATGACATCATATCAAAAAATGGCTGTATATATCTCTCGAAATACATCAAAGGGTGCACACATGATATCAAGTAGTGCTCACACCAGAAGGAGTAGGTCTCACACTGGTATCACCACCACCACCAGCTGTCCCAGGATCTCTCAGATCTCTCGGATCTCTCGAGAGAGGTTGTTTCACGCCTCTGCTCACTGTCCTCGAATGAGTCCTCTCTAAGTGGGACTAGGCATAACTGAATCTCTACTCTGGGGGGAAAATCTCATGGTATCGACTCCTATAGAACTCAATCTCTGCACCTGCCCACATAGCCTCTCGCATATAATCTACCACAGAAGTCCCATTGGCCACTCTCTACAATCTCTCTACAGTCGCCTGTGTTGTCTCTGCTATCTGTCTAGCAATATCTCGCTCTGCAATCAGGGTAGTAATCTGTGCCTACGCAGTGGTCAACTGTGCTCGTACACCTACTAGTTAGGCCTGTGCTCACTCTACTGACTATCTAGCCTCATCTCTCTCACCAATCAGAGGTAATCTGCATCTGTGCAATAGCTAGCTATGCCTGCATCTAGGCCTGAGTCTGTGCTACTAATCCCTGCGCCTATGCTAGCTGTCCCTGTAATGTCAAAATCTCAACATGCAAACCAGCAACCTCTGATCGCTCTGCTAGAGAGGGAGCAACTGCCTGCCTCTTATGAGGCACACTAGTCGATGGCTCTAAGGTACCTGCTATGCTCGGTCTCCCCCCATCTCCACTGTCATCATCACTATCATCATCATTGTCACTCTCATCACTACCCTCCACATCCACATCAGTATCTACATCCTCCTCTCTCCTCCATCTGCGACCACCGTGACCACCCCCTGCAGCTGCTGGTGCTAGCTCATCTGGAATAGTAATATGGGGAGGTGGGTGTAGAGCTAGGTACTATCCATAATTGGGAGTAATGGGTGCCTCTACAATATCTCACTGTATATCCCATGCCGATGGCTGAAGAGCACGATAACCCTCAATAAGTGCCTCATAAGGTAGGCATGGACCCCAATCACTAGCATCTATCTGGCATTGCCCATAATGAGCTACTCCTTGTGGCATACACTAAATAATCCCATACTACCTGTAGACACAGCAAAACAAGAATTGCTCCAAAATCTTGGCACTCTTCCTGATCAAATACATTGAGTCAGCCAAATATCCCAACTCAACATCATCCTCATCCCAGTCATCACAATCTAAATATGGATGCTAGGTCACTATCTCCACATCATCAAGAACCCGTCTCCAATGATCTAGCTTACCCATCATATGCTGGGTAGGCCTGCCTCTATAACGGAACACATAGGGTCTCGTCGCTAGTCTCGATAACACCGGCTCAGGACATGTGACAACAATATGCTCCCATGCCCATACCTGAAGAAGTGTAGCTCCTGCTGATAAACTGTTACCTCCCAGGTACACGATCCAGTGTAAATCATGATATAACTAGGCAAGCATACACATACCCCAAGCATATCTCATCCTGTGTACCATCATACCCTCTAATACCTGACCCCATCCAAGCGATAGACCCTTTGACCTCTTATCAGGACAAAGGAATCCACCAATAAAGCCTGCCAAAACTGAAGGAAGTGGAGCATATGAATGATACATCTCTACCCAGGGGATCCAAACTCCCACAATATGAGGATCCTAAAAGACTCTCTGAATAGAATCTATCCCACCCCGCTCCTCTGAATCATGCACAACAATCTCACCAACAAAAGGAATCCAAAAGATACGCCATACATCCTCTGGCATCATACTCATCTCGCCAGTAGGTAAATGAAAAGTGTTGTGGTCGCTATGCCACCGCTTTGCCAATGCTGTGAGTAGACCCTGATTAAATCTAATATGGGGCATGTCCAACATCAAAGCTAAACCACAATCAATAATATGTTGTCTCTCATCCTGTGAAAGACGTGGAATCATATCTAGGGGCCAGGGGAACTGCTCTCGCACCTGAATAACATCTAAATCCTCCTGATATCAAAAGACACATTTTTACAAATCAATACATTATCATTAGAATATCAAACATCATTTTACTCTATCTAAACTAATGATCAGATCTTACGAGTAAAAATGTTTTAAAACCTCACCTATCATGAGGTCATCAAATTCTAAAAATGTGTTTATCTATCATATGATCAATTTATCAAAAGTAAACCCTCATCTATCAATCAGGTTCATTTCATCAAATTTTCAAATTATTCCTTGCCTATCATGAGGATAATTGTTATCAATCAATCAATGGATCTCACTTATCATGAGATCGTTTACCATTTATTTAGTCAGATCAAACTAAAATGGATGGAGTGAACAACAAATTGACAAAATAAAAAATCTAAATTCACAATTTTTCATCAATCTATTTTTCCACGCCCTAAAACAGGTGGACGACATGCTAATATTTTTGAGGTGCTATAGTTTTTGGCTGCCGCATTGAAATATTTGGTCCATGTGCTAAAACTACTGGGGCGCTATGTTATCTTGTTGGTGCACTATAACAGAGCTCGGGGGCACTATTTCTGGTGGGGCGCTAAAACAAACCTATGGCGTGCTAACCTATCTACTGAGGGCGCTAAACTTTTCAATGCGCTAATCTATCCTACAAGGGCGCTACAGAATCTACCTAAAGCGCTAAGTTTTTGATGCGCTACACTAGCCTAGTGATGAACTACGGAATTCTCCTGATGCACTAAAACTCTGGCGTGCTAAAACAGATGACCGACACACTACGTCGGGCCACCGACGCGCTATTCTGCACCGGGTTGGGTGCTAAAATAGTAAAAAAGTGTGAAAAAATGAACTAAAAGGTACAAGCACGAATTACGAGGATGCTTTGGGGTACATACCGGAGGTCCATAGTCGGTCGGACGCTGGTGACGTCACACACGCTCAAGTCGGTGGGTGTGGTAGGGGATCGGCATCCTGCTGCTCCTAGCACTCTAAGGTCTCTATCACAAGTTTCTCAAAGTCAAATGCACAAATGACTTTTGAAAATGACCTTTTTAACTTTTATAGGTTTTTTTTTTGTGGGATTTATTTAATTTCTTCCTGCGAAATTAATTTGTATCTATCAGTGGGGCATTTTTGCACAGTTTTATTGGGAGATAAATGGTTTCTTCATCGTTTCTTCATTCAATCATTCTAAAATCATCAAATCATCATAAAAATTCAATTTTTTTTTTGAAAAATCATAAAAAAAAATCAAAATTCATCAATTTACCTCCCGTGGGGACATATATCATTATCATTCCAAAATTCAATATTTGGGGCAAGTCTGGAGCATATTTCAAACTTTTCGTCAATACTGGCAGTTGAAGCAAAATCATTCTTTGAAGCAACGCATAAACACATCACTTCAAAGAGGGGAAAAATGTAGACACCTAAAAATGGTTTGGAGAATCTAATTAATTAAATACGACATTTGATTAATTAATCTTAAATTCATCTACTTAGTAAATAAATAGAAATATTTATTTATATTAAGTTCATTATTAATTCTTTTATTTTATCATATTATTTTTCTCTTAATTAAATAAAAAAAATTAAATACTTTGTTTTATTTTATTATTATCATTATTATTTCTTCTATACTTTATCCATTAATTCTCTCTTAAATTAAATACACAGCTTCAATAATTTGTGTTATTTAATTACCTTATCACGTTTCTTCTTAATTAAATAAAGATATCCTAGAATCTTTAATTTAATTATCATATTCCTTTTATTTTAATTTAATAAACAACTTCTATAGTTTGTTTTATTAAATTATTTATTCCTCTTTTGCTAAATTTAAATAAACCAAAAATATTTAAATAAATGCAAAAATCATTTACCTCTATTCACTCACCAATAAAATTAGATTTTTTAAATCTAATTAATTCAACTGTCATTCATAGGAAGAGCCCCGGGGACAAACCTACAGGAAATCCTCTCAATCTTCTGCCCCAAATCTTTCCTCTCATCTTGCCTGGTGTTTTAATGGGGAGGAACAATCCTCCATGATCAACTCCTTCTCATCTCATACCATTCAATTCTCCAGATTGAATCTCAACCTCTGTTGTGTTACCTCTTCACAAATGTGTGCCGTGAAATCTATAAATATAGGTTTCTGGCTACAGGAAAAGGATCCTAATTTGTGTAATCTTACTCTGCAGGTATTCCAGGCGATCAAGCATTCAAGCAATCCAGTTTTAGGATCAATCCATCAAGCATTCAACATTTACAGTCATGGTTTCCATTACAATAGATTTGCATATTTAAATCATATAGAAATAGAATTAGCTTAATTCTCATTCTTTAAGTGTAATTTCAACAATCTATTAGCTTACTTAAATCTAAGAGCAAAGTAGATTAGAGAAATCTTTAAAGTTAGAGAGCAATAGGACAGATTTCTGAAGGTTCCTGTGTTTAAAATAGTTTAAATCTCTTGAATCTTTGATGCAATGTCTTATTTAGAAGTGTAGATGCATACGTAATTTGTTTATCTCATTCATACACTTCCATTTATTATTCTTGAACTTATCCATTGCTTATCTCAAATGAATTATCAAACTATATTAGGGAACAAAGAGATGGGAGGCAATTAAGAAGTTGTACTCTACATGCCATTAATCATGAAGCTCTATTATAATTATTTACATAAGCATACATATGTGAATAGAATTTTAAATGTAGATAATGTGTTATTTTATTAAATAAAATCAACATTAAATGATAAACTAAGAAAACATGTTATAAGCTATGTAACAAAAGGAAATTGGAAGATTTGAACTCCAAGTGGAAACCTTAATTAGTTATTGATCTTAGTATGGATGTAATGTTCAACATATTGATGCTATTAATTGATAACCTCATTATATCCTTTTTATAGAGATCTATTTTACAAGCATTAAATACATTGAATCTCATAAAACCCCTTCAAAACCCTCAAAATTCCTTATAATTTTTTTTGGAATTATAATGATAGTCATAATACCTAAAACATTGCCACCTAGAGAGAGATGGGGAAGGAAGGAAGGAGGGAGAGATATAAATATGTCTAGAGCTCATTTGAGAAGAGAGAGAGAGAAATCAAGAGATAAGTAAATATGGAAGGATGGAGGGAGGGAGAGACAAAAGAATAGGTCTAGAGAGAGAGGTCTAAAGATGGAAAAAGAGAGGGAATAATGGAGGGATGGATGCAAAGGTAGAGAGATAGGTGAAGAGATTGAGGGAGAGAGTAAGAGAGAGAGAGAATTAGTGAGAGGAATGATGGAGAGGAAGGGAGATAGGTCTAGATCTTGAGGGATAGAGAGAGTTGTTAGAAGAATGTCATTGATGTTGTTGTTGGAAACATGAGCATGAGAAATAAGCACAAAGCTATATAACATGTGTTGTAGTGTTTTCATTGATGTTAACATTGTATCTTGATATGGAGATCATGGAGCAAATTATTGAAGATCATTTTGGCTGGTTCTAGCAAGTTCTAGAGTGTTTTTGGAAGACATTTTTGCAAGATGGTTTGATACAATAAAGTTGGTTGTGATGGAAAATTAATTGTCAACTCTTTTAATTCTATGTAACAAAGCATTCAGTTTTTTGGTTTGCATTGGTCCACAAAAGAATATTTCGCTCTACACTTATAACATTATTGTTTTTGTTGTTAGAAGTATTTGATTCCATAATTTCATCATGTTTCAACTTTTGGTTTGAGAGATCCAAGTAACAAAAGTTTGGCATGGCAGATTACAGTTATTTCTTGTACATTGCATTTGAGTGGGAGAGTTTTCACTTCTTTGCAAATAATTTTGGCTTTGTGCTTTTGAGGATATGTTGATAGATAGAATTAGTGTGTGAATTATAATTAGAATTGAATTTTTAGGTCCACATGTTCAAATGTGGATACCCAATTGAAGAATTTTGGTATTAGGTATTTTGTGGTGTTGAACTAATAAGTTTGAAGGTATGTGAAGGTTAAATAAGTGTTGTGGTCTTATGTGGGATCTATTATAGGCCCATACCAACCTATTTCAAGTTCTTTTGAGATTTAAATTTTTGCATGAGGCATGTATGAAATTTTTTGAAGATGAAAAAGTTATATTTTGAATGTTACATATATTTAGGTTGACCTAATTGATGTTATAATGCTTGATGTGGATATATGTGTTAGATATTTTTAGTGTTTTGTAGAAAGGAATGATCGTTGTGAGTTTTCTACATGTATGTGATGTGAATACTATCAAAGAAGTGTGAATTTAAGTTATGAATGTTGAGTAGAATATTAGAGTGATGCAAATGTAGAGGATAGAAGAGTGCTAGATCTGAATTAGATGAAGTGTGTAAAGTATGTTTATTGAGCTTCATTGGAACTATAATTCATGAATATGTTACATGCAATTATAACAATTCAAATTAGGCTATGAGCCACAATCTCTCTTCTATCTTTTTCTCTA
>VDFB02168118.1:192627685-192725916 GCA_007258455.2 Sequoia sempervirens | reverse complement strand
TCTTGTAGCAACTCCATTTTATTTGTGTGCACTTGGCATTGAATTGATGTCATCAAATAACATTGGTATTAGGGGTTTAATTACTACTCTATTTTATATTATTTGATTGGTAATAATTTTCTCATAGATAAATATCAAATATATCTCCTCCCTCAAAGATCACTTTTACTTTAAGGTTTTATCCTTAATCTTTGAGGTGGTGATTCTATTATTTTTATTTGAATAATTTTAGCTAATTATGGCGTGCTCATATTAAAAATATCTGGTCTACAACATGTTAGCTTGATAGAAGATATAGGTTATTAAATTTTAGTGGCATTCATATTTTTCTAATCTCACCCAATGAAATGAAGTTCATCAATTACTAAATTTATATTGAAAGCATGTTAAATTTGGTGATAGGAATTCATCAATGTGATAGATGACTATGAGGGGATGATGAAGATGCCAATATAAAGTTGCTTGTGCCTTTCTATTTTTATTTCACCTTCTATATTGTTTATGCCATGATTATTGTGTTTTCCTTATTCTCATTTCACCTTCTATAACTTTATTTTACATCATGTAGGAAGATTAGTACAACCATAAGGAGGATCATCATGAAAGATTTAAGTTTGATCAAATGCAAACATGGCCTCTAGTAGCATTGACCCACCCACATTAAAAATTTTGTGTAGTTGGTTGGGTTGCATGGCTTTAAAAATATAAAAAATGTCTATTTTGACATTTACACTACTCTCTTGATTGATACTTTTAACAAGAATGCATTCAAGTTAGAATGCTTAGCTTTTGGATTCAACTATGTGTATTTTTGTGTCAACATTTCAGATCACACTCAATGATCCATCATTAGGAAAAGGATAAAATGAGATGGGAATGCAGATCAATTATAAAGGGTGAGGAAGATGAGGTGAGAAAAAAAGAAGAAATAAAGAAATCAAAAAATAAATTATAACATGAAAGCAAACAAAAAATTAAGTCAACCAAAAATTAGGATCATTAATAATAAGCTATACAATAGCCTTTTATTGAAACAAAACTAAGCAATTAATACTTAATAATAATTTTTAGTTAAAAGAACTTTATTATTGAGAAATAATTTTAAAAATGTAAAGAATCTAAGTTAATAAAGAGTAATTAAACTTGATAATAAAGGCTATTTAACTAAACAAAAAAGCTAAAAGGCAAAGAAAATGAATTAAATAGATTGCTAAGAAATGAAGATGCAAAATAAATACAATATGATAAAAATAAACCACAAGAAATAGAAAACTAAAAAAAAAAAAAGATTCAATTAATAAGCAAAAGAGAAAATATAAAAAAACTATAAAGCAAAAAGCAACTAATAAAACCTAAAAATACACTCTAATAAGTATTGACTACTTATTTAATTATAATGATAATAGAAGTGACAACTTAATAAAGAAAAAAAAAAGAAAAAATAAGGAAAACAAACTAGATAAAAACAAATCACTTAACTATTTAAGAAGATAAAATAAGGCAAAAATAATAAAATCTTATAAGGAAAAAATAAATAAACAAAATAAAAGAGTAAAAAGATAAAAGGTTATTAACAAGTAATTTATTTAAGTCATTAGTAAGTTATTATTGAGAGCTATTAATAATAACTTATTAATAACTTAAAAATTGCTAAGAAAAAAAATCTTACAAAATAATTGCAATTAAGAGACAAAAATATAATTAAGTTATTACTTAAAAATAAAATTAAATAAGAGAGTAAAAAGATAAAAGGTAATTAACAAGAAATTTATTAGGTCATTAATAAGTTATTATTAGGAGTTTATTATTAATAATAACTTATTAATAACTTAAAAATTGTCAAGAACTAAGGATTATTAATATTATAAGCAATAAAAAAAGAGCAATGAAAAGAAAAAAACTGAGGAAAAACAGAAAAAAGGTTTCCCAAATGAAAAAGAGTAAAAGCCAAAGATCATGGGGAAGAAAGACAATAGAGAAGGAGAGAGGGAACAAACTAGGTGAGAGGGGTGGAATGGAGGGATTTTAAAAGAGGGTTGCATGCTAGACTCAATTGCCAACCTTCATCCTGATTGAGATTGATGGCATGATTTTTGATGGCAATGGCTTCTTGAAGTTTGCAGTTGAAAAAATTATCTTCCTTAATCACAACTTGGGTGTTCTCAAGGAAAATGTGGTGCTTGGTGTGATGGGAGTTCTTTGCAAGGGAAGATTTAGAGACTCTATCATGTTTAATGTCAACACAATTCTCTTTGATTCTAGTATTGATGGATTGCCCCGTTTCTCCAAAATATGGGGTCCCACACAAGCAATCAATCATGTACACTCCAGCATGGAGAAGTGGTGGTAAGGGGTCCTTGGTGGAGGATATGTGATTCCTAGTGGTGGATATGGGTTTGAAGGAACAAGAAATACCTTGTAAATAATTTTTGAAATATTATTGGAGAGGCCTTCAACATAGGGGAGGGTAGCAAAGTGGAGATCGTTTTTTCTATTAGGCTTGGGGGTGGGGTTGGCCAAATTTTTGGAAATCAAAAAATATTTGAGGATTTTCTTATCATGATAGCCATTGAGCTTAAAAACTCAATAGAGATGAGAAAGTTGAATTTTGATGTGGTCTTTATCACAAATGTGATAAGCTCGGGTAAAATATTGAGGAAACTAGCCTTTTGTGTGGGATGGTGGTGGGAAGAAGCATGAAGGTATAGGTCAGTATGTGTAGATTTTCTAAAGACTCACCGAGCCAAGGGACCATTCTCTTTTCTTATGATGAGGACGTCAAGAAAAGGAAGTTGGTTGTTAGCCTCAACTTATTTGGTAAATTGAATGCAATCAACTAAACTGTTTTAGTGGGAGTGGAAAAGGTTAAGTTGTTCAGGGTTGTGAGGCCAACACACATTGGTGTCATCTACATAGTGTTTCCACCAATGAGGTTTAAGGGGGAAGGAATTGACAGTTTTCTCCTCAAAATATTCCATGTAAAGGTTGGCTATGACAGGAGATAGGGGAGCCCATGGAAACTCCATCAATTTGCTCATAATTGGAATGGTCAAATGGTGTTGAGTTGACCAAAATTGTGATAAATTACAATAGAGGAACCCCCGTATCATATGGAATATTCTTAGGTGTCATGAATTCTAAGAACCAATCCATTATAGTTTGCAAGATATTTGTGCTTAGGTGTCTTAATAAACATTGTCAAAATCCTATAGTATGGAATAATAGGTATAGATTAGGTGTGTAAAATAGAATATAGTAGCATTGAACCACCTACCTTAATTTATTTTTGCAATCAATCAGGCCCCATGATACATGGAATAAAAATATACATTCTTAAATGTTTACACTACTCTCAACTGATCCTTTTAGAAAGAATGCATTCATTATTATAGTGGTCAAATTATGTTGAGTTGACCACAAATGAGAGAGGATATTTTAGAGGGACACCATATCCACCTATAGATTCAAAAATAACATTCATGGGTGGCACAAGCTTCAAGAACTACTTCATCATAGTATGATAGAATTTTTATCTTAGTGCTCTTAAGACACTATGTCAAAATAGTGTGGCCTAGAATTATTGGGATAGTTGGGATGAAGAAAAGGCCTTTGGTTGCATTTACCCACCCATCATAATGTGTTGGTGTAGTCAGTTGGACCCCATGACATACATAATGAAAAACAATCTTATTTCCATGTTTACACTACTCTCAATTGATGCATTTTAAAAGAATGCATTCATTGTTGGAATGGTAAATAGTATCAAGTAAAATATAATAAAGATAGCATACTATGCAGTGACCCCATGTCTACTCATAGGTTTAGATATGCACACCTTAGATTTTGAGAACCAGTCCATCATAGTTTCATAGCTTTTTGCACTTATGTCTCTTAAGATACTTTTCTAGAATAGTGTATCTTGGATGGATCAAGATAGTTGGGATGAAAAATGAGTCCTTTCCTAGCGTTCACCTACCCACACTAATGTGTTTGTGCATTTATTTCGGCCCCACAAGATAAAGAAAGAAAAATATAGTTCTCGATAAGTTTGTGTTGAACACATGGTGCCTTTTTCACATTTCATCCATTGTCACCACAATCAAATGGTTTGGATCTAAGAAAAAATGAGATATTATATTGTGGATGGATCATACATGTTGCAGTAAGTTCAATTGGAACATTTGTAGCTATTGTGGATTACAAGAACTAGTCCATCATAGTTTTGTAGTTTTTTGCACTTAGGTCTCTTAAGAGACTTTGCTAGAATAATGTATCCCAAAAGTATCAGGATAGTTGGGGTACCAAATGAAGACTCCCTTGTCATTTAACCACCTACCTCAACATGTTTTTGCAATCGATTTATTCCCATAAAATGAAGAACATAAAATATGGCTCCCAACAAATTTGTGTTGAATGCAAATGATTCTTTTTGCAACATTTCATCCATTGTCTCCATGATAAAATCATTTGGAGATAAGAAATATTAAGAGAGGTTATTTTGGAGGGATCCTACATGCAATTTTAGGTTTATATGGAAAAAAATTAGGTTCCATGAATTTTAAGAACTAGTCTGTCATAGTTTGGTTGTTTCTTACACTTGAGTCTCTTAAGATACTTTATCAAAATAATGTATCTTGAAACAATCGGGTGACCAAGAGAATGAACATAGGCCTTACCTAGAATTCAATTTCCCAATTGAACACGTTGGTGTAGTCAATTTTGATCACAATGCATGAAACATTAAATATGACACCCAACAAGTTTGTGTTGAACATAAATGACATTTTTGTAACATTTCATCCATCTTCAACACAATCAAATGGTTCAAAGATAAAAAAAAAATGGGAGAGGTAATTGTGGACAGACCCTACATGTATATGTAATATTAGACAAAACATTAATAGGTGCCACGGATTTTAAGAACCATTACATCATAGTTTGGATTTTTTTTATCTTAAGGATCTCAAGAGACAACGTTGAAATAGTGTACTCTGGAATGATCAAGTGATTTGGGGAATAAATAGAGGCCTTTCCTAAAATTAAAAAACCCACCTAAACATGTTGAAATAGTCATTTTATTCCTAAGACACATGAAACAAAAAATATGCTTCCTTTCATATCTACATCAATTGAGACTTTTTGTCAAAATGTATTCATTGTTGGCATGCTCAAATAGTATTGAGATGATCAAGACCATGAGAGGTTAATGTGGATGCACCCCATATCCCTAAGTTCTACAAGCTTTGGAAACTACTTTGCCATAGCTTGGTAGTTTTTTTTCTTAGGGATCTTAAGAGACTACACTAGAATAATGTACTCTAAGATGATCAAGTGATCTAGGGAACAAGCAAAGGCCTTCTATAATATTCAACTGCCCATCTAGATGTTTTGGTGCAATTGGTTTTTCCCTAGGACACACAAAATAAAAATATTCTTCTTTTCATATTTACGTTGCTTTCAACTAACAACTTTATAATTTTTAATTTAGCAACTTTTGGTTCAACAATCATTTTCTCATTTTTTTGTTCATTTTCTCATTATTACCATCATATTATTCTTTGACAACATTAGTACACCTAGGTTAAGTCACTCCATCCTTAGAAACACCTATATTCTTATTTTCTCATGGTCAACCTAGGGATGTCCTAGTTATGACTATTATAATGAGCATCTTTATTGCTCTACAATAATCATATTTACCTTATTTTTCTCATTTTTATAGACATAATAACACCCCATAGCTAGATATAGGTTTTTAATACCCTAGGCAACCAAAATATTTCATTTTTATAAAATTTACTAATGGTATTTGATGATCTTTTGGATTTTTATGATTATCCCAATATGAGAATGGACTCTTATGTGGATTATAACAGCCCTAAACTCATGAAACTTCTCCGTTTTCATGAATATATCCATCATTATCTCTTTTAGTGATCTTTTATAATCCTTAAGGTAAATTTTCAATCCCATTCATGGTGATTTCATGAGTAATAGGGATCCAAATGGAATAATCATAGTTTCATGTGACTATCACGACTAAGTATATTAGTTTCAATTGTCTTAGGGCAGTAATCAATAAAACATTAAGGAATTTGATGAGTTCCCAAATTCCATAAAATTTAAGACACCCTCACTGATATCCTCTAGTATGCCAACTAAAAATGAGGAGCAAATGAGGAATGCATGCTATTTTATGTGGGTTGTTCCTTCTTACCACCCACCTTTTTTGTGTGAATATGTAACTTTATCTTTATTTTAATATAGATAACTGCCTATTCATCAAAAAAAAAATGAGAAGGAGAAAATGAGGCATGCATGTTATTTTATGTGGGGCCTCTTATCTAATTCTAAATGGAAGGAGAATGAAGAGAATATAATCTAAGGCTAAAGATCTATCTAAAATACAACTAGAACTCATGCCAAGAAAGAGAAAATGTGTGTATAGAATTTATGGTGATGCATAAGGTAAAAATAATATATATTAAGTAATTTTCATGGGATAAGACTGCTATGATTTCTAAAATCATAAAGCAAAAACCAAGAAACTTCTATAAAATACATACATACAATAAGCCTAATTGTTATTATCAAATATTTGATACAAGAGATGATTTGCATGTACAAAGTGTAGTGTAAGAAAATGCATACCCTTGCATTATTTATCCATATTTATGTCTTAATTGGTTCTATTTTGCATCCACAAGCCTAATAAATTGTATCTTTTTATGGCTAATCCTAACAAACATCAAAGGATAAATGATAATTTAATGATTTTGGTTGTGTCCTTGATTTTTGGACTGGAACTAAAATGCCACCTAAGGCGTCTTTGTCCTCCAAAGGTCTTGGGAACCTGATTTTAAAGGAACTTTAAATGGGCCCCTTTTTGGAGTCTGTGCCCTGAGTTTCATGCCTCAAGACTAAGATGCCACCTAGGGCGTCTTAGTCCCCCTTAAGTTAGTTTCAAGATTTAATTTCAAATCTTGGTAGGATTTAGCCTCCTTTAATTAATGAATTCATATGTCGGTTTGGTGTGGTGTAATTTTAGGATATTAAGCATGGATAAGTATAAATACAATGTTCTTTCACTCATTTTTAACCAAGCAATTTGATGAGAGAATTCCTAAGGCAAGTTTATGAGATCAAGAGCATTCAAGAGAAATTCATCAAGAATTTGGAGCCACCATCAAGATTCAAGCATCATGTCAAAGATATTCTTGCATCATGTGTGTTTTTGAGCTAACATTTGTGATGTAGGGTTTTGATTCAAGCAAGCAATCCAAGTCAAGATCTATCAAGCATTACTTTCATTCAAGATCTACATTTAAGCTATCCACTTCACACAAGTTTGTAGATTTCATAACAAGGGTTTGGTGAGTTGCAACATAGCAATTTGCTCATTCATCATTTCCCTTCATTATTCCATTTTTTTCCAAGGCTTAATTACCAACAAGGGGTTTGACCAAGGAAAAACCCCATTTACTAACAATCAACAAGATTTTCTTCTTTTGTGTGTTTTTGTTTGCAGATTTAGGTTAAGATCATTTAGAGTGCAAAGTTGCATTGCAAAGTTGTCATCTTCACGAAAAGTTTCCTACAAGCCAAATCTAGAAGTTCCAAGACTTGAGATCTAAGAAGAAGGAAGCACAAACCCTAGAACTCAGAGTCACATTCCAAAATTGTAGAAATTCAAATCGAGACTAAGAAGATAGTAAGGGCATCTTAGTCCTCCTAGAGGTATTTTTTAGAGATTCCTTTAGATTTTGTTCCAACATCCGAAGATTTTGTGTTTACCCCAAAAAACAACAGTGGGACTAAGATGACAGTAAGGGAATCTTAGTCCTCCCTAGCATATTTTGGCAGTATTTTTGCATTTCTAGAATTCCCATCACATTTTCAGACCTCCTAGATAGATACACATTAACTTTTTGTTACTTAATTTTTTCATTTACATTCATTATTTGGCTTGCATTACTAGGTTTTGTGAGTTAAATGTTAAGTTGTCTTTTCCAAGCTTTTGCTTGGTGGTGAACCCCTCAAAGCCTAAGGAATATTCCAAGGTCTCCCTTGTTGAGAATTGGCTAACCTTTATGTTGATAGTCAATCCAATTTTGGGATCCTAGGTTTTCTTGAATGAACCATCCCCCTTATTGGGAAAATACATGATTAGGGATTCCTTTCTTGTATTGTGAGCCCCTTTTTTTGTTTCATTTTCCCATAGTTCATTTTGGTGAACCCAACATTTTGGACATTCATTTTCTGATTTGGAGTTAATTAAGGTCCTAGATCTAGGTTGCATTCATTCTAGCATTGCATCTTGTATTAGTGAATGTACATCTAGGGTTTCTCATATTAACATTAGTGAAAGTGCATATAGGTTGCATTTTTGTTTTCTTGCATCATCTTATCTCATTGAAAAACTAAAAAAGTGCATTTTCAATCATCCTAATTGCATTTAGTAACATTGATATGGCGTTTAATTGCTTGTCATTAGTTACTTTTTCTTGCATTCATTTGCACAATTTTCTATTTCTAAACATCAGTCCTTGAGTGGGAAACCTGGAAACACTGTGACCAATCTATATTTTGTGATGTTTCTAAAAAAAACCTCTACTGGGACTAAAATTCCCTTATTGAACGTCTTAGTCCCTTTGTGGTATTTTGGCTCAAAATCATATCTGAGTTGTTTGCTATCTGTTTCAGTTTTTGGGACTTCAAAATTTCATCAACATGACCTAGACGCCCTTGCTGGCATCTTAGTCCCTATGTATTTTGAACTTGTAGTTTTTAGGGTTGGAATCTACTTTTCTTTGATTCTATTTGTTGCTTTCAGTTCTCTATTATAGTTTGTAGAATTACTATTATTTCAATTTCTTTCATTTCAAGTGTAATTGTAAGCATATGATATTATGTTCATTGCACTTCCTTTGGTTTATACCTTACATGAGAAATACTACTTGGTGTCCTAATTATAATATTGTGGTGAGATGAACTATGAGACTCATGGCATCCCACAATAAAACACTCGATGTGGACTTTAGGTTATCTAGCTCTCTTACTCCTAGTGTTGGTACTAGTTCACTAGGTATGGATCATACCTTTGATAACTCTTTTGCTATTCCTACCTTACCTACAAGTGCTATGCCAAGTGTTCAAAAAATGGTTGATCATATCCCTCAAGAAAACATAATGAAAATGCATATGTTTATAGTAAGATTGAAGAGAAGTCATTAGTTCAATTGAACGTGCTTTGGGAAAGTGAATTGGAAGAGAGCCATAATGCTTGCAAAATATTAGTTGAGAAAAATTTGGATGTTTGGAGGAAATTTCCCTTGTTTGAATTTGAGAAGAAGTATATTCAAATAGTGTTGAGAAAAATTCATGATGAATCTTTGTGGATAGATGAGGCACATTTGATTTCTAGAGAAGCTATTAGATTTGTGACTAGTTTGTGTTGCTCTGGACTAGATCCCAAACTGAGGGTGATGGATGAAAAAAAAATTGAGGTTATAGGTGTGAGTTCTAAAGGGAAAGAGACTTATTTGAGTTTGATTGTTGTTCTGGTAATACGGTATGCTGTTATGGTCATTGATCACAAAGTTTGTATCCCTAACAATGATCTTATAGTTTCTATTGTTGCGGTGCATACTGTTGTTGATATGATAACAAGAGGTATTGAATATGACTTGTGTGAATTAATTCGTATACATCTTTTGAAGAATTTAAAGGAGATCAAGAAGAGTAAGAAGAATACATTCTAGTATGGAAATTTGGTTATTTGTTTACTCTTTTACTTTTTGAGAGAATTACTAGTAATAAGAAGGATAGAATGGTCAAATTCAAAGCCTATTGTGTTGCAAGTATGAGCAAGTTTGGTGGTGTTGTCATTGATGTCAACACAATTCAGTATGTTGCAGATTGTACACATATAGTTGAGATGATTTTGAGGTGTTGTGAGTACATGGAGCTATCTTCATAATGTTGTAGATGTGCTGAAATGATGAGTTTCCAAGTACTTTTGAGAAAATTAATAAAGAAGAGAATTCAGAGTTATGAATGTGTTCAGAATGTGCTTTGGTATGTGCTTCGTGTTTCTCCTATGTTTATCCTATGCTTGTGTGGATCCGTAAGTTTTCTAATGGTCATCTAGTGGTGATATCTCCTAAGTTGAAGCTTCTGGTTTGATGGGATGTGAAAGTTGCACTCACTGGCGTGTGAACTGTTCTGGCAGAATTGGTCTTTTGTGGACTGGGAGAAATTTTTTTGCTTCGTAGTCCTCAGTTGTTCTATCTTAGATCTTGTGGATCTAGAATCTGTCTTATATTGGTGTTCTCTTGGTTTTGGCAAAAAATTGTGTGGTTTAGTGATCCATAAGTCATGTTTTTGAGTTGTATGTGTCTACACAGTCCAGATAGACTAATGGAAGGAGTTTGATGTTCAAAGATTGTTGCACTTTTTGTAGATGTATTTGAAGGAACCTAAGATGTGTTCTCATGCATAATGAATCATTTTGCATCATCCATGTGTTATCTTCTTATTGGGAAGCGTGTATATCAATGTTCATTTGTGTTTTCATTAGGTTTGGCCAACTTGGTGTTTACACTTCATTTGAAGAATTAAATTTAATTAAGGAAGCATGTGGTTGATTTGAGACATTATTTATGGTCTTGGTTAAGTATTTTTTTTGTTCTATTCTCATTCTTTTCCACTGCGGGAATGTTGAGTTTCCAACCTAATTTGAATTTATGAAATGAAGTTTATGTGGTTGACCTTGGAGAAAGTTTCTAAGGTTGAAGATGGTATAAATGCAAGTCGGATTGTGAATGATTAGATGTAGATGAAAAGTGACGAAGTAAGCCACAAATCAAAAAGTAGAAGTGTGTGAAAGTGAGTTGAGGTAGTAGTACTTCATTGTGTTAGATTCCTGAAGGTGTTGAGCTGAAGGTTTTTGCAATCTTCTGATAAACACTACAGATGCGTGTTTATGGTTGTGGTGTATCTTTTGTTCTCTTTTGTATTTGTAGGAAATGAGCCTCCCTGTTGGACAGTGAGTCCTTTGTATTTGGACAATGAGTCCTCTTCTAGGTAGTGAGCCCTTGGCAATGAGCCTTTGTATTCGGTTTTATATTCTCTTATATTGTGAGTTAATCTTCACTGTGGTTTTTCCCTAATTGGGTTTTCCCCATAAAATTCAAGTGTTCATTGTGTTGATTTTACTTTTTGTTATTTGCATTTCATGTTCATACTTAATAATAGAATAGTGTGGTTGTGAGATTGATAAGAGTTGAAGTTTTTGAATTTAAATTTGTGTGACAATTGATTCACCCCCCCTCTTAGTTTTCCTGTTTCTTTTAACATGTTTCCTATCAAATGAGGAACTTAATGATAAATCATGGTAGTTTAGATGTGCAAGAGTCTACCCTTGCTACATTCTTTGGAACATATGAGATGAAGATGAACAAAAGGTTTATGATTCTAGTAAGTGTTGTGGATAGATACTCTAGAAGCATAAATTTTCTTGTGTCTACATATTTTTGTCACATGAAAGCAGATGAATCAAGGTTAGTTTGGATATCTAAATTGGATTCTGAAGTGTCAGAGGCTGAAGTTGATAAATATGCTAAAATTCTGATCCAAGTGGATCTCAACACTCTAAAAATTCAATTGTTCCATTTTCCCTAAAAATCAGCACCATGTCAAAGTGCTCGGGAAACTAGACTCAATGCAACTTGAATGGGTGAAAAAGGAGTTCATATGTCAAAGTTATGGCTAGTCAAATTTTGGTCAAAGCTTGCAACCAAGTAGGTATTTTTAGGTGAAAATTTTATCATCTCAAAATTCACCAAAATCAAAATCAAAATGAAGAGCTCATTTCCATGATCTCAACGTTTCTCATTTCATAGAAAACGGAGCTCGTACGACAAAGATATGGCTAGTCAAAGTTGAAGGTTGATTGGATGCTAACATGGTAATTGACTGGATGTTGACGTGGTAAGTGAAAGTTATGTGGAAAAAATGTGGATCCCCCTCACTAAATTCATGTACCACCACTACACCATGCTTTATTTTTGAGAAATAAAGTGGTGGAGGTTTATTTTATTTCACAAAATCCATTTGGTGGGATTGGATTTTGTGGGATCCCAAGCAGATTTGGTGGGATAAGATTTTGTGGGATTCCAAGTGGATTTGGTTGGATTTAAAGGCAACAAATTAAAACCAAATCTCCTAAAAGTTAAAAAATTATCCCCTTTAAAACAATAATGAATAAGCCCAAATTTATAACTAAAATAACCTTTAATGGTTATTAAATAAAAGACAAAATAATCTAATGAATAAAAAACAAACACCCAAACCAAGATAGCCCATGAATGAAAAATGATAAGGGCTTAAAAAAAAATTAAAATGGTTCTTTATGGGGATTGTTATCATTTTATTTGTAAAATAAGGGGGGTTGGTTAAATCCTAACCTTAAAGGGGAAATGTCCAAATTTTATGGTTTTAACCATAATGGGTAGTTTTTTGTATAAATGGGGATGAGAATGCAAAGGAATGGAATCCAAGAATCAAGCATCCAATTCAGATGAAATCATTCAGAGTATGCTTTTGAGTTGATCATTCAGAATCCAAGTGAGGAGATTTTGCAGGACTACCTGAGGGAAGAATTGTGATTTCGAGACTTTGTGCAGATATGTCGGAAGATTGTGGAATTTGCACTTGAAGGATTATTGTACAAAGTCCAAATTGAAGACTTCTCTCTTGTAAGGTTGAAGATCCAACATTAGATATAACCAGAGTGTTTTTTAATACTTGACTTTATTCTGGAATGGTGAATTCAATAATGTTTGAATTATGCTTAGTATGGATTTTGTAAATGAGGCAAGACACCTTTGTATCTAGTTCACATTCAATTGTGCTTTAAGAAATAGGACTGCTTTGTTGTTATTGTTGAAGGCACTTGTTCAGTGTGGATCCAGGAAGTGCTTGTAGGGATTGAAACTTCCTGGCGGTGACAACTTTGTATATGTAGTTAGAAGACTAGATGATGTTGTAAGCAATTTGCAGGTGACAAAATTAATGGAAAATTGATCACACTTATTGGGAAGATTTGGAGTCATGGTCCTAAGAGGTGAACTCCATAATCAAATGTGTCTTTGATCTTTTGGTTGTTCTTGATGATGGCTTATGTTTTAATTCCACAAATAGATTAATCAATGAGCTCAATAAATTGATGGATTGAGATTGCATATCAGATTCAAACCATTAATTAAAGATCTTGGCACATATTTGGAATTGAGTAAGTTAAGCAACTGAATTCAAATCTGATAAATGAAGAACTTAGTTGAGTATTCACACTCTAGAGTTTTTCAGAATAAATTCTTTTGGAAAGCCCAACAGATCTCAATGTAGAAGGCACTTGTGGTAGCATGACCAAAACAAGGAAGAAAAGGAAGCGTGTTGTTAAGAAAGGTGTAGAATAAAGTAAGCTTGAACATGAGCATGAAATAATAAATATTCAGAGAGCTTTGGAAGAATTACAGAAGGCTATTCCAATGCTAATTTTGATTCATCTACTTTTTTTGTGGGGAATCATAGTAGCATGGTTAATTCTTTGAAGGTATACATCTTTGGACTTGAAATGTCTACTGGAATTAGGTCTGATGAAGGAAATTTGGAAGATATCAAAGGAAAATATGTGAATGCACATAGTTGTGTAATGGAGGAATTGGAGAATGTACAAGGTTATGAAAAAGAGGCACATGAACTACTTTCTTTTTCCCTATATTTGTCTGGAAATACACTAGATATGAGAAATAAAATAAGGATGACTAAGTCCCGGTTGAGCACTCAATAAGATACATACAAGTTAGCAAGAGATAAAGATAATCAGAGGTAGTCCTATATTGTGCAGCTTTAGGAAAAATTCTTCTCTCTATAGGATCGAAGGATAGAAGTTATCAAGAAATTTGTGGTGCTCAGAGACATGATTAAACTCATACATACTTTTGTGTCTAGTGCTCTTGGCTATATTGGTAAATTATTAGAGATTAGTCTTCATCCCAATACTTTAACAGATGGTGTAGAGTCCTTAACTAAACTTGAGCTATTTTACAAGACTCTTGTCAGTGCAAAAGGTTCATGGGAAGAAGGTAAAATGTTGTGCAAGGATATCCTGGAGAGTCTCAAAGGTTCTTCTTCAGGTTAATTCAAGGGTGTGTTCATATTGTTTTGGTTACATTTTGATGCATATTTACATATATACTGAACCCCTTCCTTTGTCATTGATGTCAAAGGGGGAGAGATAAAGAGATAAAGAGATAGAGGGACAAATGGAATTTTTTTTTGAAGAACATTTTTGATAGGGGGAGTATTCAGAGTATTTAGTTGTGGTATATTGGAAAATGTTTTTGTTGTGCATGTTGCCATCAATGCTGAAGGGGGAGATTGTTGGAAGCTTTGCAACATGAGCATGAAGTATGGATGGTTGTGTTGGTTGTTCCTATGTTGTCATTGATGTCAAAATTGTGATAACTATATGGGAAGTCTTCTTGGTTTACCGAAAGTTATTCTCTACTAGTAATACTCTTTTGTGATGGATCCATGTGTTGGTATTTGAGTCTATAATTCATTGCAAGATTTGATATTTCTCTAATCTCTTAACCATGTTTTATTGAATCATTTAGATAGCTATATCCTAGATCTTGAGATGCCTATTGTTGTGAGAAAAAAATTATCTTTGCCATAGTTTAACTCTCTATCCTATTATTTCTCTATGTTTGGCATACTATGTGGGAGACTCTACATTCTTATGTTGTGGTTCTGTTGATAGTCTCTTTGCTGGTAGTATGATGGGAAATTAATGTGTTCTTAGATCTAGAAGGTGTTTGCTTTGAGGAGTATTTGTTGCTTTGGAAAATTGTGTTCTAGTCTTGGTCAACTCAGCGAATGCAATATATTATGAAGACTAGTTATGTTTTATGGATGATAGCCGACTTGGTATAATGCACTACATGGATAAATTGTTTAAATCTTATATGGTGTTGATGAAGAAGGTTTTTATTTTTTTGTGTTCATCTAATTAGGCTGACCTAATTGATGGATAAGATATACTTGTATATATAAGATGAAAGATAGAAGTGATTAAGGTGTGTATGAGCGAGAAGGAGAAGTGAACACAAAAAGAGGAGAAGATCATAGCCTAAATGCTTTATTAGTTGTGATTAGTACAATTTTTTTGAGTGAATATTGTGTGAGGTAGTACTTCTTATTCTGAGCTTCAGTGGAACTAAACCTTGTACATTGAAGGTGTATCCTATCAGTTGAACCTTTTGGTAGTGAGCCACTATCATTGTATCTTAGTAGTTAGCCATCTTTTGTACTTAGGCAGTGAGCCTTTTTAAGGATAATGAGTATTGACAGTGAACCTCATAATATTTTGTATCTGGATATAATATATTGTGAATTAACCCTCACTGTGATTTTTCCCATTTTGGTTTTTCCACATGAAAATCCTAGTGTTCATGTGTATGGTTACATTGACTTGTTTTTTTGTTCTCTCTTATTGATTCAGTCAGAATTGTGATAATATTTAATTGGATTTTATTATGGTTTTGTGGAATACTGATTCACCCCCCTCTTAGTATTCCAGATGTTCAAAAATTGGTATCAAAGCTTGGTTCCTCAGAAGAATCCTAACAGCTTGAGGAAGGTCTCATAATTTGAGTATGAGAAATTTTTTCCTTCAGAAGTGGTCTCTACCGAATATTCAAAAGAAATGGAAGTTTTGAAGGATAGGTTGATAAAAGTAAATGAGTACATTGAAAAGTTGCAAAGTAAAAGTATGGAAGCATGTGATCTATTGACTAAAGGAGAATAAATTTTCTCCATCATACTGCAACAATTGAATGAGAAGAAAAGAACCGAAGAATGTGAAAAAATTGAAATTCAAAGGAAGATGAAATTAGAAGAAGAAGCAAAAATCTTGAGATCTGATCTAGAAAAGGAAAAAAGTTTTGAATACAAATTTAAGATAATCTTGAGGATGCTTGATGAATTGAATACCTCTCAAAGACCGGAAATGGATAAGAGTGGTTTAGGGTTTAAGGAAGGCTAGAGTTCTAAAGTGAAGCAATCCAATGGAAAGAAGACATGGTACAAAAATAGAAAAATCAAGGAGTGAAGAAGCAACTCTGAAAAAATTATAGTCAAACAATATGATGCTAAAATGTATTTATCCTTTAATGGTGTTTGTTATTCCAACAAGAAATTTGGTCATAAGGAAAAGGACTACAAAAGTAAAGTGAATGATTCTCTATCATTTCCCAGCAAATGTTGTAAGAGCAAGAAGAATGGATATAAAGCTAGTTTGTTGGATAAAATGGAAAATGGAAAGAAGAATATTGTTTGTTGTAAGTGTAGCAATTTGAAACAACTTGGTAGTAATAGTGGAAGAAAGAAACATATTTATCTAGTGAAAAAGAATGTTCAAACCTTTGATCTAGAAGAAGCAAGAAAGGAAATGAAAAGGATTCAGAGAAAGGAATCATTAATCTTATCTATGCTGACTTATGGTGTAGATAATCCCATCAATCTCTAAATAAAGCAGTGGCTAAGGGGGAGCGATCATTAGAAAATATAATAAACCACCTCATCGATACTTGTGTCATATCATGATAGAAGTATACTTAATGTGGTAACAAGATTAATTTATTTTCTTAGTGGCATGTGTGAAGGATGAAGTCTACAAAATTTGAAAGAATGGAGGGGTACATAATTTTTGAGGCAATCTACTTGCAACTTGAAGCATTTATTATAAGATTATTCAAAATGAAAGGAATAAATTTAGATAATTTTAAAGGCTAATGTATTTTTGGAGAAGCATGCAAAGGAAGTTTAGAAAGAAATTCAAATTTTTAGATTTTGTAGAAGATAACAGAAGGATTCGAAGCGAGCTCTAGAAGCAAGATATCTATACATTTCTTGTTGGCATTATTAGAGGTATTCCTATTTGCACAATCTTTCACTTTTATTGCTATGGATGACCCAAAGGTTGTGAATTGTGTGGATAAAGCTAGGTTGAAGAGATATTTGAGGAATGTGTCAGAAGAGTATGTTGGTGAATTCTATTGCATCCCTTCGAGAGTGTTTCCTACAAAAGATATTTATGCATATGTTTATAGTAAGATTGAAGAGAAGTCGTCTGTTTAGTTGAACAAACTTTGGGAAAGTGAATTGGAAGAGAGGCATGATTCCTAGAGAATATTAGTTGAGAAAAAGTTGGATGTTTGGAGGAAAGTTCCTTTGTTTGAATTTGAGAAGTATATTTTGATAGTGTTGAGTAGAATTCATGATGAATCTCTGTGGATAGATGAGGTGCATTTTATTTCCAGAGAATTTGTTAGAATTGTGATTGGTTTGTGTTGCTTCAGATCAGTTCCCAAACAAAAGGTTATGGATTAAAAAGAAATAATTGAGGTTACAAGTGCGAGTTATAAAGGGAAAGAGATTGATTTGAGTTTGATTGTTAATATGGTAATACAGTATGCTACGATGGTCATCGATCACAAAGTTTGTATCCCTAACAATGATCTTATAGTTTCTACTGTTGTGGTGCATATTGTTGTTGATATGGTAACAAGAGGTATGGAATATGACTTGTGTGAATTAATTCATATACATCTTTTGAATAATTTAAATGATATCAAGAAGAGTAAGAAGAATACATTTCAATATGGAAATTTGGTTGTTTGTTTACTATTTTAATTTTTGAGAGAATTACCGGTAATAGGAAGAATAGAATGGTCAAATTCAGAGCCTAGTGCCTATCAAATCAGGAACTTAATGATAAATCATGGTAGTTTGGATGCATAAGATTATACCCTTGCTATATTCTTTGGAACATTTCAAATGAAGATGAACAAAGGGTTTAGGATTCTAGTAAGTGTTGTGGAAAGATACTCCGAAAGCATAAATATGGAAGTAGTTGAATCAAGGTTAGTTTGAATATCTAAATTGGATTATGAAGTGTTAGAAGCTGAAGTTGATAAATATGCTAAAATTATTTTGGAAATCCCTAAGGATCTCAATGTAGAAGGTACCTCTGGTAGCATGATCGAAACAAGGAAGAAAAGGAAGAGTGTTGTTAAGAAAGAAGGTGTAGAATAAAGTGAGCTTGAACATGAGCATGAAGAATAAATATTCAAAGAGATTTGGAAGAATTGTAGAAGGTAATTCTTGATGCCAATTTTGATTCATCTATTTCTATTGTGGAGAATCTCTATAGCATGATTAATTATTTGAAGGTCTATATCTCCAAACTTGAAATGTCTACTAGAATTAGGTTTGATAAAGGAAATTTGGAAGATATCAAAGGAAAATGTGTGAATGCACATAGTCATGTAATGAAGGAATTGGAGAATGTACAAGGTTGTGAAAAAGAGGCACAAGAACTACTTTCTTTTTTCCTAGATTGGTCTGGCAGTACACTAGATATGAGAAATAAGATAAGGATTAGTGAGTCCCAGTTGATCACTCAGGAAGATATATACAACTTAGTAGAAGATAAAGATAATCAAAGGTGGTCCTACATTGTGTAGCTTTAGGAAGAATTATTCTCTCTAAAGGATCAAAGGATAGATGTTATCAATAAATTTGTGGCACTTAGAGACATGATTAAACTTAGACATAGTTCTACTGGTGAATAATCAGAGATTAATCTTAGTCCCAATACTTTAACAGATGGTGTAGAGTCCTTAACTAAACTTGAGCTATTTTACAAGACTATCATCAGTGCAAAAGGTTCATGGGAAGAAGGTAAAACATCATGGAAGGCTATCCTGGAAAGTCTCAGATGTTCTTCTTTAGGTTAATTCAAGGTTGTGTTCATATTTTGATGCATATTTACATATATACCAGACCCGTTCCTTTCTCATTAATGTCAAAGGGGGAGAGATAAAGAGATAAAGAGATAGAGAGACAAAGGGAAAATATTTTTGTGAAGAACAATTTTAATAGGGGGAGTGGTTAGAGTATTCATTTGCAGTATACTAGAAAATGTTTTTGTTGTGGATGTTGCCATCAATGCTAAAGGGGGAGATTGTTGGAATCTTTGCAACATGAGCATGAAGTATGAATGGTTGTGTTGGTTGTTCCTATGTTTTCATTGATGTCAACATGGTGATAACTATATGGGAATTCTGCTTGATTTACCATAATTTTTTCTTTGTCGATAATACTCTTTTGTGATGGATTAGTGTGTTGGTATTTGAGTCTGGAATTCACCGCACGATCTGATATGAATCTAATATCTTAACCATGTTTTATTGACTCATTTAGACAGCTATATCTTGGATCTTGAGACATCTTTTATTTTGAGCATAAATTTATCGCTAACAAATTTTAACTCTGTATCCTATTATTGCTCTGTGTTTGGCATATTGTCTAGGAGACTCCACATTCTACTAAGGTGAACATTCTTATGCTACATTTTTGTTGATAGTCTCTTTGTTGGTAGTATGATGGGAAATTAATGTGTTCTCAGATATGGAAGGTTTTTTCTTTGAGGATTATTTTTTGGTTTGGAAAATTGCATTCTAGTCTTGGCCAACTCAATGAATGCAATATATTATGAAGACTAGTTATGTTTTATGGATGATAGCCCACTTGGTATAATGCACTACATGGATAAAATGTTTAAATCTTATATGGTTTCAATGAAGAAGGTTTTGATTATTTTGTGTTCATCTAATTAGGCTAACCTAATTGATGAATAAGATATATATAAGATGAAATATAGAAGTAAGTAAGGTGTGTATGAGCGAGAAGGAGAAGTGAACACAAACAGAGGAGATCATAGCCTAAATGCTTTATCAAGTGTGATCGGTATTATTTTGTTGAGTGACTACTATGTGAGGTAGTAATTATTTTCAGCTTCAGTGGAATTGAACCCTACACATTAAAGGTGTATCCTATCAGTTCAACCTTTTGGCAGTGAGCCACTATCATTGTATCTTGGTGGTTAGCCATCTTTTGTACTCAGGTAGTGAGCCTCTTTAAGGATAGTGAATCTTAGTAGTGAGCTTCGTAATATTTTGTATTCAAATATAATATATTGTTAGTTAACCCTCACAATGGTTTTTTTCATTTTGGGTTTTCCATGTAAGAATCCTGGTGTTCATGTGTATGGTTGCATTGACTTGTTTTTATGTTCTCTCTTGTTGATTTAGTCAGAATTGTGATCATTTTTAATTGGATTTTATCATGATTTTTTGGAATACTTATTCACCCCCCCTCTTAGTATTCTAGATGTTCAACAAAAAATCCTATGGATACTAATGACCAAATTCCTATTAGTACAATGATATGAGTTATTGAAATCGAGCATTGTAAACAACAAACCATAATGTGCATCATCGTTTATTGATTCTTTCAACCTCTTCAATGGATATTTTCATGCATCCTTCTACTATAAATAACTTGGATGATGATGAAGAAACTACTAAAATTGATGAGGAAGTACATAATGAGTTGAGTTTTTTTATTTTCCTCCTCTATAAGCTTAGACGATAACAACTATGATGATCCTCCTAATCTGAGTGATTCACCATGTGTTGAACTTGGTGATTCTCCTAGTACAACACTTGACATCATCCCTCTCACTAGTGAACAAGACTAGGATGCAGATGACCTGCTAGATGGTTGACTCGTATGTGCTTTACTAGTCTTTTGGCTTTCATTTTTTCTTTCTTTTTGGTTGATTGCATGTGTGTAATGTGATCCCTCACATTTTTTTATGTTTCCTCTCTATGTGCATTCCTTTATTTGTACCTACATTCTTCTATATGTCGTAAGCTTTTTTCCTTTTCATTGTTCTTTACCTTTTATGTTCATTTGTCTTTACATTTTTGTCTTGTGTTTTCCTTTTGGGGATGACGCAAGGAATCGAGACACTCATGTCTCTTCCATGTTGACCTAAGATGCTCTCCCTTTGTATTTCTTCATTTCACTTTTTCATTTTGTCTTTTTTTTTTTCCTTTTGGGGATGACACAAGGTGTCGAGACATTCATGTTTCTTCCATGTTGACCCAAAAAAAAATTCTTTATTTTCACTCTCTTTGTGTCATTCTTCCAATTCTATGTGTATTTGGGAATGATGGAAATTCCTATCTCTCTAATATCATTGCGGAAAAGAAAGATACTAACCTTGAATCCATAGATCCCTTATGTGTTTATGGGGGGCAACCCTCTTTTCCCCTTTTTCATGTTTTGCTACTTTAAAGTAATTTCTCAAAGCATGGTTTTTAGCAATTTATTTAAAGTGGGGGCATACATTGGCATTATTTTGGCATTACTTTGGAATTATTTTGGTATTTTCCATGTTCCTTGATGTGGTTATCTTATTTCATGTGATGTTTTTTCTCTTTGTGGTGACATTTGGAGTAATGTCCTTCAAGAGTTTTGTCTATCTTATCATATTACATTCCTCTTAGTGTTGATGTGACACACTGCATTCCCTAAGTTGTGAATCTTTTATCCTTTGATTGGTCCTCTCTTGGGGACATCAGGAAAAATTTCCCCTAAGATTAAGACCTCACCTGAACTAAGCAAGATCCCTTTGAACATCCCTCTTTCTTCTTGCATTTTCTTTTTGTACCTTATTAAATTCATGGAGGTATGGATTTGATATGGTTCCTTGGGTCTCACCTAGAGAACAACTAGCTTCACTAGCCCTTGTGAGCATGCATTTTATTTTTATATCTTATTAAAGTAATGGAGGTATGGCTTTGATATGGTTCCTTGGGGATCACCTAGTGAACAAATAGCTTCACTAGCCCTTGTGATCATGCATTTTCTTTTTCCTTATCATAGTCATAGGGGTATGACTTTGATATAGATCTCTTAGGGCTCACCTAGTGGACAACTAGCTCCACTAGCACTTGTGAGCATTGATTTTGTTTGCATAGTGGACAACACGTTCCACTTGTAAGCCTTTTTGGACAAATAGCCTAGACCTGATCCATAGCATGTTGGATGGCTAGTTGAAGCTTGATTCATTACATTTTTCTTTTTTTCTTTTTCCTTTTCTATCTTTAATGGTGTATGCTGGCGATCTAGGTATGGCTTCATATATCATCCACAAGTGTGTTCCTCTGTGCCTATGTTGTTTTGCCATAGGATCTTGATCCTGGGGGCCTAGCCACCCTCTTGATTATTTTCATCCTATCTTACTAGCATATGTACATTTTAACCCCTCTTGATTGCATGGTTGACAACTTTAGTGTGAGTTTGAAGCACGTTCATCCTCTCAGTAAAGTGGGGGCTAAATGTAGTGTAGGAAAATGCATATCCTTACATTTTCACACTATTTTGGTCCCACCTTGCCTTATTTATCCTTATTTATGTCTTAATTAGTTCTATTTTGCATCCACAAGCCTAATAAATTGTATCTTTTTATGGCTAATCCTAACAAACATCAAAGGAAAAATGATAATTTAATGATTTTGGTTGTGTCCTTGATTTTTGGGCTAAGAATAAAACACCACCTAGGGTTTCTTTGTCCTCTGAAGGTATTGGGACCTTGATTTTAAAGGAACCTTAATCAGGCTCCTTTCTGGAGTTTGTGCCCCAAGTTTCAAGCCTTGGGACTAAGACGCCACCTAGGGCGTCTTAGTTCCCCTTAAGTTATTTTCTATATTTAATTTCAAATATTGGAATGATTTAGCCTCCTTTAATTAATGAATTCATATGTCGGCTTGGTGTGGTGTAATTTTGGGAGATTAAGCATGGATAAGTATAAATACAAGGTTCTTTCACTCATTTTTCACCAAGAAAGTTGATGAGAGCATTCCTAAGGAAAGTTTATGAGATCAAGAGCATTCAAGAAGCAATTCATTAAGCATTTGGATCCATCATCAAGATTCAAGCATCATGTCAAAGATATTCTTGCATCGTGTGTGTTTTTGTGCTAACATTTGTGATCTAGGGTTTTGATTCAAGCAAGCAATCCAAGTCAAGATTATCAAGCACTACTTTCATTCAAGATCTACATTCAAGCTAGCCACTTCACACAATTTTGTAGATTTCGTAACAAGATTTTGGTGAGTTGCAACATAGCACTTTGTTCATTCATCACTTCCCTTCATTATTCCATTTCATTCCAAAATTACCAACAAGGAGCTTGACCAAGGAAAACCCCCATTTACTAAAAATCAACAAGTTTTTCTTCTCTTGTGTGTTTGTGTTTGTAGATTAGGTTGAAGATCATTTGGAGTGGAAATTGCAATTATTCTCTAACAACAAAAGTCACCTACAAGCTAGATCTGGAAGTTTCAAGACCTGATATCTAATAAGGAGGAAGTGAAAACCTTGGACCTCAAGATCACATTCTAAAATTACAAAAATTTAGATTGGGACTAAGAAGACAATAAGGGCATATTAGTCCTCCTGGAGGTATTTTTTAGATATTTCCTTCAGATTATGTTTCGACATTCAAAGATTTTGTGTTTACCCCAAAAAATAGCAGTGGGACTAAGAAGATAGTAAGGGCGTCTTAGTCCTCCCTAGCATATTTTGGCAGCATTTTTGTATTTCTAGAATCCTTATCACATTTCCAGACTTCCCAGGTACATACATCTTAATGTTTTGTTACTTAATTTTATCATTTGCATTCATTATTTGGCTTGCATTACTAGGTTTTGTGAGTTAATGTTAAGTTGTCTTTTCCAAGCTTTTTCTTGGTGGTGAACCCCTCAAAGTCTAAGGAATATTCCTAGGTCTCCCTTGTTGAGAATTGACTCATCTTTGTGTTGATAGTCAATCCAATTTTGGGATCCTAGGTTTCCTTGAATGAACCATCCTCCTTATTGGAAAAATCCAAGATTAGGGATTCCTTTCTTGTATTGTGACACCCTTTTACCCTCATTTTCCCCAATGGTTCACAAAGTAACCTTGCTTATATAGGCAAGGTTGTGAAGGTAGGAAATTAAAACATAATGAATGACTACCCCTCTAATTAAGGAACACTTGTTAACTCACATGGAAAGTTTTATGTGAGTGGAAAGAATGTATGCAAGAGGTGCCTCAAAAAGTGAGGAAAAATGTATCAACCACATGAGGTGAGACAAAACTATAAAAAATCCTATGTAAGATTAAGAAAATTTGAATAGGTTAAACTAGAAAGTGATTAATACTAACTATTTATATAATGACATTATTTAAACTAAAAAATAAAAGGTGGGAATTAATGATTCTATTAAAGGTGATGCTCACTATGTGGACATGAAAAAGGAGAAGGTATCACTAGATGTTCAGGGCAAAGTAATATAGAATATGGATAAGAAAACAAGAGAATTTCACATAAGTATCTCATAAGTGTCAAATGGTTTGGAGATGGATGGATTGAATGAGTGTGTATTCTTATAGAGGGAAATGGTTGGAATAGAGTAAAGAAGACCATGGTGGAGGTGGATGGGATAGGGTGAATAAATAAGGATATGTTTGGACTATGGAAGAGTGAAGGTAAAAAATTCTTGGAGAGGGGGGTGATCAATGATACAGGAGGGGTCAAGAAGTAGAAAAAAGTAGATATGGATAAGAGATTGTGATGTAGGGGAATACTAGGTTAACCCTCAAACCTATAAAAGGTAAATGTTAGAGTTTAAATTTTTTGAGTGATAAAGGAATTGAATCTAAATCAAAACATAAGAATGATCTTGAGAAAATAAGGGCTTCACTTCATAGTTTCCCCATTGTGTCCAAAAATTGAAAAAGTAACCTTGTACAGGAGATATTTTTTTGGGTAATGACACTAGAGGTTGAATTAGCCTAAAATAATTATCCAAGTAAAGGAAATAAGAATTGTAAACATACATGGACTTTTTGGGTGTGTCATCATCTTACTATTTCTATAAATTAAGAGAAAATACAACACACTACACCATAAATAAATTATAAAATAGCAATTGTAGGCATGGCTATTTTTAAACTTTGTTATTATGTTAAATAGATATAATTTTTTTGTAATGCAATGAAATGATATAAATACTACCACTCTATTTATACTATCATATGGCCATAGGATATACATTGATTTGTACAAAATGGTTATGCTATTGGAATTTTAGGTATTAGAATATCAATATGACACGACGTAAACTAATAGTTGAAAGTGGATATGTGAACCCACGTAAGAAAGATATGAGTATATGGAGTGATATAGTGGACTATTCCTATAATTTCATGTTGTTTGAGTGAGGCTAATAGGTCAAGACTTTAGGTTTTTACATTTATTAGAAACTAGTTGGGGGTTGTCCTACTATGCATACATGTGATGAACCTAGGTTGAAATAGATTATTAAAAATTTCTTGAGATTAGAATATCAACATGAAACAACGTAAAATAGTAATGGGTTATTACTAGGTCAAGACTTAATGTTTGTGAATTTATTATTCTTGAACTTATCCATTGCTTATCTCAAATGAATTATTAAACTATATTAAGGAACAAAGAGATGGGAGGCCATTAAGAAGTTGTACTCTACATGCCATTAATCATGAAGCTCTATTATAATTATTTACATAATCATACATATGTGAATATAAGTTTAAATGTAGATAATGTGTTATTTTATTAAATAAAATCAACATTAAATGATAAACTAAGAAAACAAGTTATAAGCTATGTAACAAAAGGAAATTGGAAGATTTGAACTCCAAGTGGAAACCTTAATTAGTTATTGATCTTAGTATGGATGTAATGTTCAACATATTGATGCTATTAATTGATAACCTCATTATATCCTTTTTATAGAGATCTATTTTACAAGCATTAAATACATTCAATCTCATAAAACCCCTTCAAAACCCTCAAAATTCCTTGTAATTTTTTTTGGAATTATAATGATAGTCATAATACCTAAAAAATTGCCACCTAGAGAGAGATGGTGAAGGAAGGAAGGAGGGAGAGATATAAATATGCCTAGAGCTCATTTGAGAAGAGAGAGAGAAAGAAATAGACAAGTAAATATGGAAGGATGGAGGGAGGGAGAGACAAAAGAATAGGTCTAGAGAGAGAGGTCTAAAGAGGGAAAAAGAGATGGAATAATGGAGGGATGGATGCAGAAGTAGAGAGATAGGTGGAGAGATTGAGGGAGAGAGTAAGAGAGAGAATTAGTGAGAGGAGTGATGGAGAGGTAGGGAGATAGGTCTAGAGTTTGAGGGGTAGAGAGAGTTGTTGGAAGAATTTCATTGATGTTGTTGGAAACATGAGCATGAGAAATAAGCACAAAGGTATATAACATGTGTTGTAGTGTTGTCATTGATGTTAACATTGTATCTTAATATGGATATCATGGTAGAAATTATTGAAGATCATTTTGGCCGGTTCTAGCAAGTTTTGGAGTGTTTTTGGAAGACATTTTTGCAAGATGGTTTGATCTAGTAAAGTTGGTTGTCATGGAAAATTAACTATCAACTCTTTTAATTCTATGTAACACAACATCCAATTTTTGGGTTTACATCAGTCCAAAAAAGAATATTTCACTCTATGCTTCTAACATTATTGTTTTGGTTGTTAGAAGTATTTGATTCCATAATTTCATCATGTTTTGACTTTTGGTTTGAGAGATCCAACTAACATAAGTTTGGCATGGCAGATTACAGTTATTTCTTGTACATTGCATTTGAGTGGGAGAGTTTTCACTTCTTTGTGAATAATTTTTTGCTTTTTTCTTTTGAGGATATGTTGATAGATAGAATTAGTGTGTGAATTACAATTGGAATTGAATTTCGAGGTCCATATGTTCAAATGTGGATACACAATTGAAGAATTTTTGTATTAGGTCTTTTGCGGTGTCAACCTAATAATTTTGAAGGTATGTGAAGGTTAAATAAGTGTTGTGGTCTTATGTGGGATCTATTATAGGCCCATACCAACCTATTTCAAGATATTTTGAGATTTAAATTTTTGCATGAGGCATGTATGGAAATTTTTGAAGCTGAAAAAGTTATATTTTGAATGTTACATCTATTTAGGCCAACCTAATTGATGTTATGCTTGATGTGGATATATGTGTTAGATATTTTTCAGTTTTTTGTAGTAAGGAATGAATGTTGTGAGTTTTCTGCATGTATGTGATGTGAATACTATCAAAGTAGTGTGAATTTAAGTTATGAATGTTGAGTAGAAGATTAGAGTGATGCAAATGTAGAGGAGAGAAGAGTGATAGATCTAAATAAGATGAAGTGTGTAAAGTATGTTTATTGAGCTTCATTGGAACTATAATTCATGCATATGTTAGATGCAATTATAATAGTTCAAATTAGGCTATGAGCCACAATATCTCTTCTATCTTTTTCTCTATGGGAAATGAGTTCACTTGGATAATGAGTCCACTTGTAGTGAGCACTTCTATAAATATAATATAATCAGTTATAATATATTGTGAGCTAATCCTCACCGTGGTTTTTCCCATTTTAGGTTTTCCACATAAAATCCTAGTGTTCATGTGTTATGAGTTGTTTTTGAATGTCATTCTTTATTTCATTACTTTAGTTCGATGTGCTAAGTGGATTGGATGTTTAAATGTTAGAATGGTTTAAAATAATATTGATTTAGCCCCTTCTCTTATTATTTCAAGTTTTCAACAATTGGTATCAGAGCTTGGTTCCTTGGAAGAAACTTAACCACTTGGAGAAGATCCCGGAGGTTAAAAACATGGCTATTATAAGACTACCTACTCCTTTGGAAGAGATTGCTATTGTTGGATCCATAGAAGAAGATTACATGCTTGAAAAAGATGGAGAACTCAAAGTTGCTCTTGAAGATCTTGAAAAGGCTGAAGATGAAAATAGAGATCTAAAGGAAAATATCAAAGAAGAAAATGAACGTATCAAAAAATTGAGAGATTAAATCAAGAAGTTGAGAAAAATGCATAAGGAAGTTAGTGAACAATTAAAGCAAGAAAATGAAACTATTACTAGTATAAAAGTTTAAGTTGAATAAAATAAATGAATTGAGAAATGTTTGCATGCAATGGTGAAAAGAAAATATGAGGAATGTACAAGGCTTGAACAAGAAGTTGTGAATCTGAGATTAGATCTTGAGAAAGCAAGGAGCCATGAAGAAAAATTCAAGATGAGTTCTAAAAAGCTTGATGAAATGATTGAAAATCAAAAAGTCTCTAAAGAAAAAGGTGGATTAGGGTTTGAGATAGAAGAAATTTCAAAATTAGATCAAACATCAAACAATGAACAAAAAATTGAAGATAAGAAGAACAATGGTAAGCAGATATAGAATAAAGGAATGAAGCTAAAAGACCACCAATTAGAAAACCAAATGCACAAAGGTACCCATATTTAAATGGATTCTGTTATTCTTGCAATAAATGTGGACATAAGGTAATTGAATGTAGAAGATGAATGAATTAGAATCTTCCATCTTTTTTGGTCAATGTTTTACATGTAAGAATTTTGATCATGGAGTTAGTGAGTACAAAAGTCAAATGATAAATTGCTATAACAATGGTAGAAAGATTCAATCTTTCAAAGGCTACTATTATACATGCTATGGATTTTGGCATGAAGCTAATCAATGCATATCTAGAATGAATGGAAGGAATACTAGTTAGAAGAATATCACTTTTTACAATTGCAATAGGCCTAGAAACATTGCTAAGTACCATAGAAGAAAAAATATGAAGAAGGATACTTTAGTAAAGAAGAATGAAATAGTAAAGAAGATTGATCTAGCAGAAACAAAGAAGGAAATGGAAAATATTTGAAGAAAGAAGGAAGAGACATAAGTTAAGGATAAATTTGTACCATTCTCTAATGTAGATTTTTACTTTGGAAACTAAATTAAGAGCTTTGGCTCAGGGGGAGCTTTGATGAAAATCATTCATCACCTACCAAAGAAGTGGTGTTGATGCCTTAGCGCAAAGATATGTGATGTAGATTGACATGCTTGATATTTTGGTGAATACAAAAGAAAATATGTCAATGTTGAATTTTGTGGAGCATCAAAAGTTGACTATGCATATAGTGAAAGGTTTACCAGCTTCATTGTTTGAAGCATTAATTACAAAATTAGGTTAAGTTCCAAGGATTATAAAGTAATTTTACTTATCCAATTTCATTCATAACAAGCATTGAGAAGAAGTAGAGAAATGAGGAAGTGATTTGGAGTGATCAAAGCTATTTATGACCTAGTGCATTGAAACCCTAGTTTGAAAAATGGAAGAAAAGGTATTTACAATCTTAGCTTTTCCCTAGTTTTCAAAAGAACTTTTTTTGAAAGTAGTTTGAACTCTTTGTAATGGCTACAGTGAGGGTTATAGAGATTACTAAGAAGACATAACCAAAATTTAAGAAATACCCTACAAAATCTATTGAAGATGACCCATTGGGTGCATTTTTGCATGTTTCATATGGGGTTTTACTAGTAGAGGATATAAGGATTTACACTCATAGCAAGATAGAAGGATTTGATCACACTAAGCTAGCAGGTTTATGGACTAAATAATTAACTAGAGAAAATTTTTCCCTAAAACTAGAGTATCAAAACCTAGTCGCAAAGAAATTGGATGTATGACAATGGTTTCCATTTTTTTTTTTCATGGAAAGTGGGTTAGAATGGCACTAAGCATAATCCATGATAACTTTTTCTAGACTAACACATGCCTAACATGATAACTATAAAAGAGGTGATTAGATAGGTTACATTTCGATGCTCCACCAAACTTGTTCCTATATTGAAATCATTTAAGAATGAAGTGGTAATGGAACTCATAGGTGCAACATATGATAAGAGGGATTTAGCAGTAAATACCATCATAAATCCAACTATGAGGTATGCAATAGTGTTAATTGGATACAAAATATATTTCACAAACATAGATTATTTTGTATTTGCCACTAAAATCAATGTAGCATATGAGATGGTTGAAAAATGTGTTGAATATGATCTTTGCAAGTTGTTAAGGAAAAAATTTATGGAGATTTTGAAGAAAACCAAGGAAAATAAGTGTGCATTTAAGTATGGGACTTTGGTTATGTGCTTAATTTTCTATTTTCTAAGGGAACTCCTTGGAACCAAAGAAGTTAAATGGTTTCAAGGAAGACCATTTGATCATCAGATCATAGATTTGATGAGTATTATTGGTGATGGGAATGCACAAAGATGAGGCACGTGTTTCCTTCTTTGTAGGTTTTTAGAAGATAATGCATGAGAGAGATAGAATTCTAAGGAAAATGGTAGAGAAATATAAAAAATGATCACATTTTTTGTAAGAATTGATGAATGCATCATGGAGGCAGTTGAAACAAGGATTGTGTTGATCCTTGCATTGGGATATGAGGTTATTAAACAAGAAATTTCTAGTTTAGCTGAAATTTTGTTGAAAAGTGAAAATGATACAACTAAAGAAAGATATGGCACTTATGAAGAGAAGTCCATGGAGTTGTACATGAAGTAGAAGAAATAAATAATTCAAAAGAAGGTTAGAAATATGGTTGATGAGATTGTAGAGGAAATGCGCATCTCAAAGGAATAAATGCAATATGCAAGAGAAAAAGCTAAGGGAGAATCAAGTGTTGTAGGAGGATCTAAAAGCACAAGAAGATTTGGTAGCATAGCTACCACTCCTCCTATTTAGAAGTACTTCGATACTAGGCATACTATTAGAGAGAAAAGGAAATTAATTTCTAGTCCTCTTGTGAAGGAGAAATCCCCTCTAGTTGTATACTTGACAAGGCCAAAGAAGAGGAAGGCTACTTTGGTAGCACCACCTATCGCCCCTACAAAGAAAAGACAAAAGAAAAAGGTAGTGAGAGAAAGGTTTATAAGTGTAAATGTAGAAGAACAAGAAGAGGAAGAAGTATCCCTGTTGGTCTGCAAAATGAGAAATGAAGCTTCACAAGGTGAAGCTAGTGCTAAAAGATGTGATATTATTGACATAGATAGTGAAGAGGAGATTGAGAAATAAAAAGAAGAATTTTTAATACACATGAGAGAGAGGAAGAAAGAAACCACCAAGAAGGAATCTTTAAAAGAGAAGGTAGAAACAAAGAAGACTTTGGATGAAGTGAAGAAGAAAAAGGTAAGACCTTATATTCCTATAAAGGTAGAGGCACTTGTAAATGGATTAATTCAATGTTCATGGTATGCTTGAAGAGTCAACAACTTTTTATAAAGAGGTTAATGACACATATAAGGCCATAATAGTTGAGACCATTGTAAAGAACATCATAATGCTTGAAGTGGACATGAGAAATATACAAAAGAAGCTACCTGTGGAGCTTTGGGATGTTTTGGTAAAGAGAATACAAGACGCTATTAATGAAGATGCAAACATGAAGGCCCATGATCTTGAAGTGATCAGTGCTCATATGTCTACAGAGAATAAAGCCAAATTGGCCTAGCTATACACAAAAGAGCTAAGAATGAAACAAAGTGTAACAATGCTGATGAGTAGTGACAAGGATGATCATGAGAGATTCTGAAAGGAGATTATTGACAAGGTTGTTGACCTAGCATAGAGGTTAGGGATGACCCTAGAATTCAAGGACCTTGCTCCATAAGTTGAAGAAGAAGAGAACATTGATGCTCAACATGAGCATGTGAAAAATGTTGAGCATAGACAAGATAATACCCCTCCAAAAATAGAAGAGGTGACGTAGGAAGATGTAGAAGGAGAGAAAAATGTGGAAGGAGAGATTGTAACTAGAGAAGAAATAGCAAAGTAAGACACTTCTCTTCCTTCGGTGCTTGAAGAAATTGTTGAAACTCTATCTCTAGATACCGCTAATCAATCTACAAAGGAAGAAAATTTGAACAAAGATATTGAAGAAGAGAGAGTTGAGGTAGAAAAGGAAGAAGAGTAAGAAGATAAAGAGAAGGAAGGTGGAGATAAGGAAGAGGATACCTCTGAAAATGAAAGAATAGAGATACCTATAGACTCTAGAAAAGTTAAGGGAAAGTAAGTAAAAGAGAAAGCTGTAAAGACTATAAAGACATATCGTGAATCCTTCACCTCCTTTAGAGATTCCTTGAAGAACCTATTGATTATGTAGCTCAAGTTCTAGCCTATTATGTCTTCACAATTTCTACAACTACCAATACAATAGGGAAATGTAGATTTGGACAATATTTCCCCACTCCACAAACTGTAATTGGGAGATGTATTCCATGCATCTTCCCAAAAGGAGATTATTGAGATGCATCAGAAGAGTGGAGAATTGATGGAGGAATTAGTGAAGGCATTACAAGAGGTCATACTCAGTGAAAACATAGACACATCACTCACCAGTATGAAAAATTTAAATATTTTAATTGATTCTTTTAAAGAATACACCTCTGGTCTTAGACGTGAAGTAGAGAATGAAGTAGAAAAGAGAATTAATGATAAAAGGATGATGGAGATCATAGATAAGTGTGCTCTTGCACAAAAAAAAATTTTAATAATTTGAAGGATGTCCATATATGTGTGGATGAGGCTAAGGCTTTGTTTCAATACTGCATGAAATGGCCTGGTGGCACATAGAGCATAAGGAATGAGATGGAATCCATTGATTCCTAGATAAATAAAGCCTCTAGTGCTTATGATGTGGCACTTCTTCTATCTAGTAACACAAGGAGTGTAATTGATTATTTGTACAAGAAATTCTTCCTGTTGCAAGTACAAAGGGAAAATGTTATTTTGTAGTTTATTTAGAGAGATAATGGATATGGTGAATGACAAATTTATATTTGTATCCAGTTCCCTTCTAAGTGCTAATAAGGCTACATGAGTGAATCTAGTACCCAGCACTCCAAAAGAAGGAGAATAAATATTGATGGAGTTTTAAACTTAGTGCATATTGCTTGGGAAAACATTGAAGAAATGGAAGGAAGGAAAAAAATCTTGGCGGACTCATTTCTAGAAGTTACAAGAGTCATCTTCCTCTGGTTGACACATTTTCTTATTCTTTATGCATTTTAGTTTTTAGTTTCAAGATTCTTTGTACATATATGGAGTATATAGAGTATTTCTAGTACATTTTTTTTGTTTTGCTCTAGTATATGACTCAAAGGGAGTCAATTCTATCTTTCAATTTGTATACATTACATATTACTTAGGGGGAGATCTAGTATAAGTCAGAACAGTTGTTGTAGGCACTCTTTACCATTGATTTCAAAGGGGGAGAATGCTTTGAAATGTTTTAAAGATATTTTGGAATGTTTCCATCAATGATAAAGGGGGAGATTGTTGGAAGAATATCATTGATGTTGTTGTTGGAAACATGAGCATGAGGAATAAGCACAAAGGTATATAACATGTGTTGCAAAGTTGTCATTGATGTCAACATTGTATCTTGATATGGAGATCATGGTACAGATCATTAAAAATCATTTTGTTTGGTTCTAATAGGTTTTAGAGTGTTTTTGGAAGATATTTTTGTAAGATTGTTTGATCTCGTAAGGTTGGTTGTGATGGAAAACTAACTAAGTGTCAACTCTATTAATTATGTGTAACATAGCATCTAGTTTTTGGGTCTATACCGATTTGTAAATGAAGATTTTTCTTTGTTTTTCTAACAATATTTTTTTGGTTGTTATAAGTATCTGATTCTAGAATATTGATGTAGAAGAATATAGGGTGTGTTGATGTGTGTTTTAGCACTTTCTCAACATAGGTAGTACATAGGCGCACCACCTCTCTTCAAAGGTAGAAATTCGTAAGCAAATCACCAATCGCTACCCCAAGGTCTCTCGGGTGTTAGGTCTTGACGTGCATGGAATTTCTCAGTTGATGTATGATGTTATTTTGCTGGTAATTATAGGTAAGACTTACATAGTTGGATGTGAGATGAATCTTGAAATGGAGTTCTAGAGATGGAAAATTAGAGTGCAGTTTGTGTTAGGTTTGAACAACAGTCATAAACTCCAATCTTATCTTGAGATTTGGCTTTACAATGTGCAATGAACCTTAGCACAGGTCGCTTATTAAAAGAAAAGGAAAAAGGCAGGGACAAGAAGAGGTTCCTGGATCTAAAAATAACTATGAATAGTGATCATGGAGGGTTCTACTATGGAAAACTTGCTTAAAACATAATTTCACTTAACCAGAAAACTCACAGTATCATGAAATTTGTGCTATCTTCTAAGGACTACAAATGTTCTACCATTCATCCACCATAAACATGAATGAAAAAAGATAAAGGTTTGAAGCAGCTTTCAATTTAAGTCTAGACTAACTTTACACAACTATCCACCATTAGTAAATAATAAAAAGTATCAAAAATAAAGGCATCAACACAACATAAATCTTCATAACCATTGAACAACACTGCTAAATCTATCAAAGTAATCTAAAACTAACTGAAATAGCCAAGTAAATCCAACTAAATCAGTTAACTATGGTAGATGAATCATGAAGCATGCCAAGAAACTCAAGAATCCACCAAGTCATTGAACTTCTATTAAAATTTCAGCAGTATGTCATTACAACAACTCAACTCTCTCTTGAATGAGAGGAGACCCACTATTCATTATTTTCAAATCCTGAATGCAATCTACCCTAACATACTTGGCCCAGTCAATATTTGGATCCACCTTATAGAGTACCTTCTCCAATCTTTCCTTTTGGTGTTCCAATTCTAGCTTCCACATATCCACCAGCCAATGATCCTCCTCCTTGAATGCAAGCTCCTTTTCAGGTATGTGTAGGATCATGGAAAAAATAGGCCCTTAAGTGGCAATTTTTTTAAAAAATCAGAGTTAGGAAAATTGACGTAAAAATTTGAATAATTTATCTATATTATTTCAAAAATATGTAAGAATAGAATCTATAGCAAATTGAATGTAGTTTCTAAACTATTAGGTTTATTTTTTTAAAAAATCTATTTGGTGAAATATTGAAATTTCAATGCAGTAGTACTTAAATTTCAAGAAAAAATAAGTAGGTGTCTCTCTAACCACCCTAACAACAATAAAATGATAATATTTTTTTATAATATTTTAGATATAATTACATGACTCATGTCTTGATGTGATGCATATTTTTTTTGTAATTTTTTCCAACTAATTAATTAAGAATTTTTTATTACAACTTTTAAAAAATATAAAAAATCATATGTCTGACCACCTTAACTTGGTAAAAATTTCATGAAATTCAATTTTTTTTTAATCATATAGTATGTGAAGCATAGAATGTGGTATGTGTTTTAGATTCAAAAAATGTGATACCATTTAAAAGCTATAGATGTTTTTCAATCAACCTATCAATCAGGACTTTAGTCCTAATTCAAATAGAAAATGAATAATAATTAATTATTAAATTCAAAGTAAAGCATAATTTATATTGGTGGAAAGTTGAGAATCTCCTTAAAAACCTTTTTTTTTTCATCAATTTTGGGTAAAAACAAAAGTCATCAGCCACATACCCTACACATACCCATCATATCACCACTTTTTGGCCCATCATGATCCTACACATACCCTTTCCCAAGTTTTCTTTGGAAGTTTGAGGATGACCTCAATTTTGGGGTGAGTAGACCCATACATTCTTGGGAAGTCAGTGCAAAACTTCCTTGTGCCCTTAGGAGACTTTTACACCTCCAAGAACTTGTTTGTTGTCCTAACAACACCATTGATGCCCATGTTTCCAACATATAAGACCTGCTGAAACCAGTCTTTTGTGGTCTTAGCCAAGTTCTTCCTTTTCTTGAGCTTGTCAATTTTCTCTTTGGACAGTAGTTGTGGTGGAGTTGAGGATGTGGTAGGAAGCTCTTCTACTGATGACCATTGCTGAATATAGGCTATCAGATCAGCTAGCTATGCCTTAAGTTCTTCCTTGGAAACCTTATCCTACTGTATCAAGTGCACCACGGTGGCAATAGATTCTTGAAGGTTGTCCCCAAGTCGATGGTGGAGATGTTGTAACTTATCCCTTCTTCTCCCACCACTAGTGTAGCTACTTGCACTATTTTGGATCCAAAGGCATCCATTGTCACCTTTGATCTAACTTTAGGCTTCTTCTCCTTCTTAGTGCTGATCTAAGCTCAGGCCAAGATGGCTTCCAACCTAGCTCTTGGATCCCTCAGAGTAGGATTTTTCTTCTCTAATTGCTTTTCCAGCCATTCAAGAATTTGTAACTTCTCCTTGGGTGATTCCTAGTCACCCTCCTCTTCACCCCTATTTATTTCAATATCCTTATCCCCACGATCTTCTTTCTCTTGTTCTTGTGTCTTCTTCTTCGTCAGAGTCCCGGATGAACACTGTGTGTTTGATGGGAGATTTTCTGGGCAAGCATGCCTTGGGGCTTTCTTCCCCTTTAGTATCCTTCTCTTCTTCTTTATGCCCATGTTCTTTGGGCTACTCAATTTCTAGACTCTTGTGGGTTTCAACCTCTTCTTCAGGTTTGTCTTCTTCTTTATCTTTCTCTTCCTCACGTGGAGGTGGAACATCTTCTTGTTTCTCCTTTTCTTGTTCTTCTTTCCCTTCTGAAAGGGGAACCTCTTCACTATGCTTGGGGATTTCTTCTTGCTCCCCTATTGGAAGTTCAGTGTCTTCTTCCATTTTATCACTTAACTATTTTTCTTCCTCAGTGGGTGGATTTTCTATTTCCTCTCTAACATCTTTCAATTATCGGGCCAACTCTTCTTCAAAATCGTCATCAAAGGTTTGTAGAATGTATCCAGTGCCGAAATCTTCTTCTTTGTCACTCTCGAAGGATTCTGTTTCCTCCCCTTCATAGACTACCTTATCAATTTGTAGATGCTAGTATTCTAGATGTGCAGGGTAGTCATCTGCCTCTTCCTCCAATTCCCTAGCGGCTTCCATCTCTCACCACTCCAACTCCTCAAATACTTGCATTATGGCTTTCATCTCCAGTGGTTCAGTTGGAGGGTTTGAGGGAGGAACACTAGCGAGAACCTATGCTAGGGTAGCTTTGATGGTCGGATTCATCATCACCTCAGAGATCTCGGATGGGAGATTTTGCATATGTTGCAAAAATGCCTCTGAAAGTGAGATTGTTGGAATGGGTATCATTGCTATGACTAATGAGAGAGATGTGGTTGGAAACATGTAGGTAGAAGAAAGTGGAGAGGCAGTGGAAAAAGAAGAATCAATCATTATGATTAGTCCAGTTGGCAAAGAAGAGGCAAGGTGGACCAAGATGTCCATCGCAGGTGGGGAGGTAGCAACCATGGCCCGAGAAGTGGGTGGAGGAGCAACAATAGTGGAGGCAACTGGTGGGGACTTTGGCTAATCAGCCTCCATTTCCTCTCCTTCATGGAGTGGATCTTCTTGAATAACTATCATCTTAGTGACGATTCTCAATTTCTTATGTTTCTTGGAAGGATCACCCTTTGAGGCCTTTCTAGTGTACACTTTTGGATTAGGCTTCTATTCATCAGTTTCTTTCCTTTTCCTTGACCGAGTGAGCAGAGGGGATTTCAAAGTTTCTCCTATTGAGGTAGCAACTGCCCCACCATCTATTCCACTTGGCTCACTTTCAAGCCCCTCATAGGTCAAAATGACCCCTTGTTGCTTCAATCGGGAAAATTTCCCATCAATCCATTCTTTTGTTTGAGCCTCAATGGGATTTGTTAAGATATCAGGGTCATCGACCTCTTGCTCGTCCCAGTCAATTAATGGAAGCAACAAATTAGCAATTGCACCATATTGGGGGTCTATTACTATTCTCTCATCTTCCTCTACTTGGTTAGGCACTAGAAATAGGTTTACCCTTTTTACAAAGTATGCGGTCATCCGCATATAGTGCCACATCCACACCTCATTATCATCTTTACAGTTAACCTAGACATCCTCAATGCTATGCAGGTGGGCATATTTGGGTCCAAGGATTTTCCTAATATGGCCATATGGATCCATCTGTGGCTGGGCAGTGTGGAGTCTCAAATGGTACTCTGTTAGCTCCTTCTCTAAGTTGTGGACACATTGTGAGGTATGAAGATTGTACAACCCCTAGCCAAAGGATAGGGGATAAGAAATCTCTACCAAATATTTTCTACTTAAGATGGTTTGCACATGCCACAACTATCGTGAGAGTTCCAACAATATTATCTAGTCATTAGGATATCGGAGTAGCTTGTCTGGTCTTTCTAAGAAGCCTTCTACATGAATGTATGTAAACTTCAGATATTGAATGAATCGAAAGGCATATTGCTTCAAGAAAGCATTGGCACTCTGGGAGACTCACCTCTGGAGATCACCCCCGAGCAACCTGACGATATGACCTATGAAAGAATCATTGACCTTGCAATAATATTTCTTAAAGTTCTTGAATTGTAGCCAAGTTATTCATCTGGAGCTCTAAACAAGCAATTGTATTGCATCTGCTCAGCTAATGAGTAGACCAGGTAGGATGTCATGTAAAATTTGGAGGTCTTTTTGACAACCATGAACCGCTCATGAAAGCAATCACTAATTATCCTTCCCCAGTAGAATGTGGTATCTTCTCCATGGAGGATCTCTTCAACAAAGTAGACCATACACTCTTGGAAGTAAGTAGCAGTAGGAAGGCCTACTAATTTGCTTAACAGGGTCACCAGATCATGATAATCTTCATAAAAAATTGCTATGGAAGAGCTCTTGGGGAAATTTTGTAGTGTTGCCCCTCTTCTCCTCTAGCCAATGTTGATTTGTGAGTTTCTTACATTTTATTGGATCTTCATCCCAAATTTCCTTGCAATCCTTTATAGTTGTCAATTCCATCTCCTCGAAGGTAGGTATGTGAAAGGTCTTTGTTATTTCCTTGGTAGACATATCAACTAATATATTCTCATCCTTGTCCACTATTGTTCTGGTCTCTGGTTGGTATGGCTCCTTGCAAGCCATTACTAGCTTAGGGGCAACAAGAGCAGGAGGGAAGCCTACAACTTTGGCTATTCCACTGCCCCTGATTAATCTGGCATTCACCATCTTGGGGCTGATCTTGACCCTTTGAATGAACTCGTCGATGTCCACATGCCCTATGTTGGTGTCTGTGACCTTTTTCCATACTGTGGAGACCTTAGATTGTAATGGTTCCCCTTGGAACTAGTATTTCATTAGGTTCTTGTCTTCTTTTCCATGTGGAGCCTTTCTTGTTTTCTTTCCTTTGTCCTTCTCTATGGTTTCCTCTGAGGGTCCTACACTTGATTCCATAGATATTCTAAAAACAAAGGAGATGTGATTAAAATCAAGCACAAAAGCATGAAATCTTAGCTAAATCTCTACAAACAGAGTTAGATTGGATAATTCAGCATTCAAGAAATCTAACACTTAATCCAACTTGTTGTTAGCAGTTTATCAGAGGGAATTTGTATGATTCAGGCCCGAGGAGTCAGAATTCTTTGGTAGGATGGTTGTTTTGAAGGATGAATAGGGTAGGGAAACCTACATGGTTTCTCTCATCTTCAAATTTAGGCAATTTGAAAAGTCCATGGAGAAGAGTATTCAATTTCAATATGTGGGTCAAAGTTTGTTTTTAGATTAGGAGGCATTTGGGTCATCATTGAGCCATTTAGAGTCAAGAGGAGGGATGGCCATCTAGAGTCTCCCATTTAGAATAACCATGGTGAGCCAAAATTCTAGGGGTAGAGTTCCACTAGGTGGGACCCACGTGCTCAAATGGTGGTCAACAATATAGATTAGTCTCTTAAGCATTCAGGTCAGAGGAAGTAGGAAGCTGTGAGGAGATCATTGTTTGAAATGGCGAGAAGTATGTGGAAGTCCAGTAGGGGAAACCCAAGGGGTCAAAATTGACTAAGGGATTAGGCTCTATGTTTTCATCATTTTCACCTAATGGAGTTCAAAGGATCAGATCCTAGAGGCCAAAAGGATGGAGATGGTTTGCTTTTTGGAATGGTCGAGACGGGACAGAGTCTCGATAGCGAAAGTCTGATGAGAATGACCTGTCAAAGGTTGGGGCACTTGTTTAACATTTTATTCACACTGCTAAGGGATGAATGAGCTCTAGAGGCTAGAATGTAACTGCCCAAAAGCCATGAGAAATAGCGGTGTCACCATGGCAATTCGTGAACGGAAGTTCAAGGACTGGGACCTGGAGGGCATTTAGAGTGTAGCAGTTTCAACTTCAATGTCATGTAGTAAATGGATGAGTGGAGCCCAAAGGCTGGATGGACGAAGCCATAATGCCACATGAAAAGGTGAATGATGGGTGGCATCCCAAGGATGGAATCCCATGGGAATGGACCAGGGCAATGTGAAGGACTTTATTTCATTTGAGTTTGAAAGATTGATACTCTAACGGCGATAGAAATAAGTCTCCCTGCCATGGTGGACCCGCAAGGTGGTTTCATCGTTCGATAGTTTGTTTCACTTTTTATGTAGGTGATGGCATTGGGAGTCAACAGGTTTGAGGGTCATAAATTCCCTAGCTGAAGAACGATGCCGAGGGAGTGAGGTTCCACACTTGTTTATCAAGTTATTTTGAATGGTTTTCAAGTTTTCCACCACATGGGTTTTGTGCGCAAGGCTCTTCTCTATCTAGTTTATTTTTTTTTCATCCTTTTCATTCTTTTCTCTTGTGCAAAATCATAGAAAAACACAACAAGAGGGCAGACAACTGACTTACCATCAAAACCCAGTGAAGGAAGACAATGAAACCACCAATAAATGCAAAGGACCAGCAATGGGAGGCTTTGGGCTCAGAAGCGACGTGCGACGACTTCTTTGAATCACTCGAATTTGCTCTGGATATCTTGACATGTGAAAATGATAGGTCAAATTGCCCTATTTATATAATTTTATGGCATTAAATGCCATCAATAAATGTGTGTATGGCGGTGAAAAGGTTGGTGAGTTTGAAATTTGAAAAGGGTTGTGACAAGTCCAAAACCCAAAGGTTGGAAGGCCATGAGTTGATGGTCGTTTGAAGCATTTAGCAGAAAACCATCGACGAAGAGGATCCTAGGGTGCAACAGGTGGAACTCCAGTGGAGGACGGCTATTTGGGAAAGGCAAGTGAATAATGGAAATCCAGGAAGGGATATCTAACAAACTAGGCCCGATGAGCTCCATTGATGGTAGTTTATACTTAGTAATTGAAAGCACGAGAAAAGACGACCAGGATGGCAGGTCCTAGGCTACGGAAGGCCAAGGTATTTTGGCCATTAGAAACAGTGAATGTAGCAAGGAAATCCTCTAAGGGAAACCCGACAGGGAGGACCCACCTGGACCTAGGGATGTTTGCAGAGGAAAATTTCCAAGCTATCCCCCAAAGGGCACCTGACTTAGAAAATTTAAGGGGGTGAAACATGGTCAACTTGATATGACACTTTGAGGCTTGTTGACCATTTGGGACACCAAAACATGGGCACACAAAATGAGGTAGTGACAAAACTAACCCAGCAAGGTGAAGGAAAGAGAGGGTCCCCGTTTTGAACAGGGCATGTGTACTGAAGGCCCAACAAATCATGACTTTGTTGGAGAACGCTCTCGAGCGTTCAGAGGATTTTTATTCATTTAGAATCTATAATTTTTAGTTTTGCAGATAAGGGGCTGACTTCCAAAAGTGAACTAGGAGAACATGGTCCTTAGTTGAATCAACTTACAAAACATCTTAGTAGTGTGTGCATGGTGAATTCATTCCTTCCCTTAGAAACTATGACAGGAAATGGCTAATCAAACCGAACAAGCTACACAAATCATCCAACACCAAAAGTAACTTGGACATTGCCCCTCTGCCAGTCAAGCATCCATAGCCCCACGTGAAGTTATCGTTGTGGCCCCAATAATATTTCTCTACTGCCATCTAGTAGAGTTTTTCGCACACTGATACGGTTGCTTAATCTTATAATTTTTATTCCTTTTATTTCTTTCGATATTTCTTTTCACATTTTATCGTTTTGCTCAACCGTGTAAGCACTGAAGCCTACTATGGGTTTGGGAACCATAGTGGTCACTGGAGTAGACTTAAGATTTTTCACTCACCAAGTTATCATAGCAGCCACTATACAACACTTAGGAATTAATTAGTATGTGATTTGTGCAAGATCTGAGATGAATGTAAAAAGATTCAATAAAGGGTTGAGTTCTAGGAAAAAGTTCAGATGAGGAAGTCATTCCATAGTAGTGATCGAAGAGCAACAGTTGAGAGTGAATGTTTATCGAAAGAACACTAAGAGTGGGTAGCAAACTGAACTGTTCGTCGAATGAGCACGACCACTGCAATAGAGACAAAGAGACACTCTCATCAAAACAAGACAACTAGGAGACAAGCAAAAACAAAAGCGACGCAAAGCAACGAAATAGAAGCAAACCAAAAGTAACCTATACTAACCTATATACAAGTATTTATAGGAATGGCTCTAAAAGAGCTCAAACTTGGAAGTAATGCTTTAAATTTTTCCCGTTTATGGGAAATGGGACGTCCTCACTAGTTAGGGTCTTCAAACGAAAAGCATTGTCTCCTAGGATTTCAACTATTTGAAAGGGGCCAAGCCAAAGCTTTTCGAATTTATTATGTCCCTCTTTCTTTTCACGGGCCTTGTCCCAACAAAGGACTAAATTTGCAATTCTAAAGGCCTTGATTTTGGCCCAGTGGTCAAAACATCTCTTAACTACGCCTTGATGTTTGGAAATTTTTTCTATTGAGTGGTTACGCACTTCTTCTAAGTGTAGCAACTCAGCTAGGTGGGCTTCTCTACAATCTCCCCCTTCGTAAAAGTCATTGATGAACTAGAGGGTGGGGATTTTCAAATGGATTGGAAATATGGGCTCTAAGCCATAAACAAGATGGAACAGAGAATTACCAGGGAAGCCTTGTGGTGGGTGCAATCTGGCAAAAGGGAAAAATGGATCTGGGTATGCCAGTCCTTGGGATTCTTATCGAGTAGTTTCTTGATCACAATGATCAGATTCTTATTGGTGGATTTAGCTAGGCCATTGCCCTCGGGGTAGTAATTGGATGAGAATTTGAGGGCTATCCCATAGTCAAAGGCCCAACTGGAAAATTCTAATGAAGCAAATGCAGGTCCATTATCACAAACCAATGCATAAGGACAACCAAAACGATTTAAAATAAAACTTTCCAGGAAATTTATAACTACCTCAATTGTGCATTTCCTAGATGAAATTTATTTTGTCCATCTAGTGCAATAATAAAAAGTAGTTAGAATGTACCTATGTCTTGTAGATGATGGAGGGCTTATCAGACCAATCAATTCAAGTCCCCATTGCACGAATGATCTCACCTCCAAAATGAGTTGTAGCGTGAAAATAGCCTTCTTCTCCTTGGTAGCGGTTGTATGGCATGTGTGGCATGAGTGAACATGGCTATGAGCATCCTTGAAGACTATTGGCCAATAATAGCCTATTCTTATTTGATGTGTAGTGGAAGGACCATATCCATGACCAGTGCTGAACTTGTCATGAAATTCCTTCAGGACTCGATCTGCTTCTTCTTTTCCAAGGCATCTCAGATAGATACCTTCATGATTCTTCTTATATAAACTAGAACCTTGCAGCATATAGTTACTACTCTTCAACCTAAGAGCACACTTTTGAACTCCTTGTAAGCGAGGTGGGCACTTGTGATTTAGAAAATAACAAATGATTTCTTTGTACCACTCCCCTGGGGAAACATCTTTGAGTTGATATTGTTGCACTGTGAGTTTAGGCCATGTATCCACTACTGCCTCAACAATCATTCGGGTAAGTGCTTGTCCTCTCACCAATTTCATGGGTTGAATTTCCATATCATATTCTTGCTGCAACATGACCCACTTTGCTCTTTGTTCACCCAACTCATTTTGCATAAGCAATGTTTTCACTGTTGGGTCGGGAACTATAGCAAACACCTTATTGTGTAAGATATAATGCCTAAACTTCTTTACTCTAACAAGGGCATACACTTGTTTTTCCACATTATGATATCATAGCTTGGAATCTTTTAAGGGAGCAATCATAAAGGAAATTGGATGTTCATTTCCCTCATTTTATTTCTATGTCAAAATGTTGGCACATGAATGGTATGAAGCAAATGAATAAATGTAGAAGGGCTTTAGATAGTCTGGGCTGACTAGCACTGGTGCTTCAACAATTGCCTGTTTGATTTCTTCAAAGGCCTGCTTCACTTCTAAAGTTTGATCGATCTTTGCATCTTGCTTTAACATAGCATTGAGTGGTTTGACTATTTCAGCAAAGCTTGTAATAAACTTTCGCACAAAGTTGATCTTTCCAAAGAAAGATTTGATGATCCAAAAAACCTCAAAAAATATCACAGTCTCAAAATCTCTTCGAATTGGCATCATTTTGTAGAGCTTTCCAACACAATCTCGACACAACTTGAATCATGTCAAAAGGAGGTCATAGGCAAGAGTTATGCTCAGTCAAAGATTGGTCAAACTAGCAAACTAGGGGGCTAGAAATTTAAAAAAAAAAGAGGTGAAAATTTGATTATCACAAAAGTGGTCAAAATTAGCATCATCATGAAGAGCTTGTCAAGACCTTTCAAATGGTGTTCATTTCATCAAAAACAGAGTATGTATGCCAAAGTTACACCAAGTCAAAGTTTTAGTCAAAATGATGATGTCAGCATGTGACGTGGCAATTGACTGGATGGTGATGTGGAAATTGCAAGTGATGTGGAAAAAACCTCACAAAATTCACGTATACCATGCTTTATTTTTGAAAAAAAAAAGTGGTGGAAGTTTATTCCACAAAATCCATTTGGTGGGATCGGATTTTGTGGGATCCCAACTGGATTTGGTGGGATCCAAATCTCCTAAAAATCAGAAAGATTAACTCATAAAAAAACAAAGAAACAACCCTCCATTCTTAAAGAAAAACAACTTAACAATTCAAAAACCAAATGAGCCTATGAATAGGTGTTAAGGGCTTAAGCAAATTAAATTGTTTTTTTATGGGGAATTTATTGTTTTTTATAAATGGGCTGTCATATTTAAAGCATATTCTAGCCTAATTTATTAATAAAATAATTTTTTATGGTTATTTTAACCCCTTAAATTGTTATGAAGCCTAATTAAAGGCCAAAAGGGGTTGAATGAAATATTTAAAAGGGGTTAATTTTTTTGAGGGGAGTTATTTATTTATTATGGTGGTTTTTAACCCAATATGCAAAATTATGTATAAAGGGGGGGTAGGAGTGTGAGTTTTTCATTTAGATGTTTGAGAGTTTTTATGCTCTTGGTAAGGTGGAGAATTACTAAAGGAGAGAAATTACAAGGTGTTGTTACACCAAGAATTGTAAAATTGTAAAGAGAGAGATTGTGAGTGATTAAAGCTTGGCAATATCAATAAAGTGGTCCAACATTGAGAAGCGGACCCAGAGACGTAGCTCAAATTGAGTGAACTCCATTATCAAGCTCATGATCTCTTATTCTCTTCTAAATATTAATTCCTTTTCAGTATTTTAATTCTTTGAGTTTTAGCCTATCTTTCATTAAATTTGGATAAAGGATTAAGTGAACTCTTTTTGTCATTATTTCAATGGTTAAGATTCATAATCACACAATTCTGTGGTGATTGGGAAAAAATTTGTAATTAGGAGTTAAGTGAAAAAGTTTTGTAACCTTCTAATTTCAGATCATTTGAGCTCTTTTTTACTGCCTAACAGTGGGATATTTAGTCAAGATTGGATACACTCTGGGTCAATGGAGATGCCTCGCTTTGAGATAACATGCCCAAGCAATTTCCCTTCAGTGACTCCAAAGATACATTTCTTTGAGTTAAGGGAAACTCCAAACTCTCGACACCTTTGAAAGACTTTACATAGATCAGAGACATGGCCACTCTGTTTCTTTGAGAAAATAGTCAAATCATCCATGTAGATGATCATACACTTCCCAATCAAGTCTTTAAAAGCTATGTCCATAGCATGTTGAAAGGTGGTGCTGGCATTCATCTGTAGGAAAAGGTGCCCCACTTGGTGGTGAATTTTGTCTTATCGCGATCTTCGTATTGCACCATCACTTGATTGTACCCGAAATACCCATCAAGAAAGGACATCATTTGTGAACCATTGATGATCTGCAACACTTCATCCAATGATGGCACTAGATAATTGTCCTTCTTTGAGGCTCGGTTCAGAGTGTGGAAGTCCACACATAATCTGATTCTCTATTCTTTTTCCTAACCGAGACCAAGTTGGCCACCCATGTAGAGTGCCTGACTAGAAAGATGATCCTCACTGAAAGTAGTTTTTGCACTTCTTTGTAAATGATCGACTCTAATAAAGCATTAATAGGGCACTACCACTGTCAGAAGGGTTTCATGTCAGGCTTGAGAGAGATGGTTTGTGTTATGATGGAGGTGTCATATTTTTTTAGATCATCATAGCTCCAAGCCACCACATCATGATACTTTTGAAGAGCATCAATGATCCCTTTCATTTCTTCTATAGTACAGACCTTAATAAAAACATTTTTTATTTCCTTGATTGTTCTGAGGTTGTGGAAATCACATTGATTGCTAATGGACTCCTTTTTTGCTTGTTGGTCTTGGCATTTGATTTGATCCAAATCAAATATACATTCTAGCTAAACCATACCTCTGGGAATCATGTTGGTCTTGAGGTTGATAATTCCCTCTATGTCGAGTTTAGCCTCTTCTAGATCAACTTCATCAATAATTTGGGTGGAAAACACATCAGATCTCATGATGAATTCAAGGATATTCTTGTCATCATTAAACACTTGAAAGTGAGTGATATTATCTAAGACAACTAGGGTGGATGTCAACTCAAATGTGAGTTTCTTGAGGCCAGACAATGACAAGGGTTGTAAAGTGTTGGCTACCTAAGCCAAAGCATTAGCTGTATGTTCAAGGTGTCTAGACCTTCTAAAAGATCCCAAACTCTATGCCTATAGTTTGCTAACCTTCTATCATGACAGGAGTACAATTTTCTGACTTGTTTGATTACCAACTAGGAATCACCGAAAACTTGTAGCATTTTAGCATTTTTCCTTAAGGCCATCAAAATATATGGATTGGAACTTAATATTTTGCTACATTATTGGTGCAATAAAAATGAAGTTTGTGGGTAGCGAAATAGGTCTTACCCGTGGGGCTGATAAGCTTGAATCCGATGCCAGTTTCTTGCTTGGACTTAGATCCATCAAAGCAAAGCATCCAAAACTTAGAAAGTTCCTTGACACCTAGTCCAACTAGGCTTTCATTTCCCTTTGGCTTGGTGGTTGCCTCCATGACCTTTGGGAGATGTGTTGGTTCAGTGAGATTGATGGCAGGGTATCCTACTGGTATCTCCTTTGACATTTACTTTTGAGAGGTGGCTAATCCCTTGACATGCTCTACCACCATTTGGCATAGGCAGCACTCAAACTCAAAGTGAGCAGCACTATGAACTCTACACCAATTCGGCAACAAGAGCTCTTGGAAATTCATTCTCACACCCAAGCTAAGCTGATTATGTATGCACTTCTCCATAAAGCCCCGAAATCCATCCAACAATCCTAAAGTGCCATCTTTAGGGAATTCCTCATCATCAGCTTCTACTAGCATTTTTGTGCTCTGAGGCATAAAGGATAAATCAACCAGAGGGTTGCATTGTACCAAGAAGACCTCGGAAACCATCCCTTGTTCTTGAATCTTTTCCTCTTCTTGATAAGCAAAGGGACAATAATTTCCCAATTTTTTTTCAGCAAACAACACCTCATTCAAGTTGTATTCTATAATCATGAATTTCATGCATGGCTCCCAATCGATACAGATCTAATTCAGTAGCCCCTTCCATGGTAGCCACAGGTGAAAAAAATTGGTCATAGCATACCCATTCAGTGCATGAGTGAAGTCCCATCCCAAGATGATTCCATATGAGTCCAAAATATCTGCAACCTAGATGTTGATGACCTGTTGCACCCTTGGGTCTACAACAATCTGCATGGGGATCCAATTCATTTCCCCCATAATGTTAATCTTCATCTTTTCTAGCTAAGTCACCTTTTTCCTTGAAGGTGTGGGGGTAATCCCAAGGGCTTTACATATAGCTAGGGGCATAACATTGGCAGATGCTCTGGAGTCAATTAGACAATTGTGCAAATTCTTCCCAAATATCCAAATGGTGGTGAGGAAGGGTGGTGTTTCAAACTTTCCTTGGAAGAGGCCCATAGGAATATCTACCTGAGCCACTTGAGCTTTTTTCTTATTGCTAGTCCCATCCTTAGTTTGTTCAGAGGGCTGATCCTTAGAGTTTTGTCTACTATTTTGATATGATTTTTTTGCCATCTATTTACCCATAGACTGATTTGAGGGAACATCCTTCCTTTTCCCATAATCTCCTGGAGCATAGGCTCCTATCTAGGTTCTTCAAAGGTGACCATCTTGGTTGGTATTTCTTGTGTTGCTTTAGAGGAAAGGGTTCCATTAATTACCCTAAAGAAGGAATGCCTTATAGCAGTGACTTTAAGTAACTCAAAAGAAGATAAGCTAACTTTTACTTTTTTGAACTCTTCTACTACATATTCACCCATTTGTTCAATCTTAGAATCAAAGGCTCAACCTATGGCAGAGCTAGAATGTTGGGCTTTTTTTTTACTTGACTATTTTTGGGGTTGGCCTTGAGGCCAATTTTGTGACTAATCCTATGGCTAGTTTTGTAGCCTATCCTTGTTGAAGTATTGAGTGGGCACATTGGGAAGCCCAAGATTATTACCAACATTGGGGTCAAGTGGGGTACTAAAATTATTTAGTGGAGTTGAATTCATGAAAGGTCCACCCACCTATCTATTCCTAAGGTATTAGGGAGTCGTTCTTTGGTGGAACATGTGAACCTCATCTACATATGGTCCTTCCTCATCTTTTGGACCATTGTCTACTGAAATGAAAAGTTGATACAAGGTTTCTTCATTACTCACCTCTTGTACTTCTTCATTCTTGGTGGGGGCAACCTTGATCTCTAGTTCATTGTAGTTGCTCCATGGGAATGGAGCTTGGTTGACTATGAGGCAAGAGGAGTCGTAAGGCTCAGAGGGAACAAGATCTCTACAACTTGCACTGTCGACAACATTCTCAACCTCTACTTGGAATATTTCAACCACTGTTTGGAACTCAGGATAGTCAAACGCTGAATTCTTGCTTGTCTTGTGAATTCGACACCATCTAGATAAGGCAACCTTATCGGGGTATACTCCACTAGTTTTCTTCTCCATGCTAGCAGGTTGATCAAGAGGAGTAAGAACGCCTCCATTATTGGGATTTTTATTCCATGTTTTGTTTTTCCTCTGGGAAGGTCTTCTCTTGAAGTTCTAATTGGAGTTTTTCTCCCTTTCATAATTTTGTCCCGAGGAGGTACTTGCTTCGCAGTTATCCTTGTTGTCTCTATTATCTCTGTTGTCTTGGCTGAGATTAGCCTAGAGGCTATGTTGGGAGGCCTACAATTGATTATTCTAATTTCTTAGGTGTGTCATCTCCATGGAAATTTTCTTTATCATCTCAGTTAGCTCCCCGAGTCAATCCTTCTCGGTGTTGCTAGATTGCGACAATTGATTTTGAAGAAAAACAAGTGGGGCCACTGGCTGATTTTGATGTGCTAGAGGAAATTTTGGTCCTGGCAGGTATAATGGTGCTTGAAGCTACTGAGATTATACTTGTTGATGTTGGGGAGCCTAAGAGTAGGTTGGCTATTGTTGAGGCTGCAACTAAGAAGGCACAGGAGGCGCTTGGTTCATTGGTTGTCCTGGATGCGAGACTATAAGTAGTTGAGGCACCTAGTTCATAAGAGCTGTCTAATGAACAAATGCTTGGTTGAGCCCTTGGACTTGCATTAGATGATCCACTGGGCCCAAAGAAGGTATTAGACTAGAGATTTTTTGTCCCAAATCAGTACTAGCGATGACCACCTCTAAAAATTCATTCACCAACATAGTAAGCAGTGGGTGCATTCTCTTTACCAATGTAGACATAAGATTATCCAAGGATGCATAATAGATGGGTAGGGAAACAACATCATTGAGCACGTAAGGAGGATGAAGTCTCATGTAGGTGTGATGGAAACAATCATTGAAAGAGCTGATTGACTCATTGATTTCCCTGTGTACGAACATAAACTATCGGTACAGCTCTAAAGAGCTGATTGGAATTTTATATTTACATAGGAACACATTCATCATAAGGTCCCATGAGGTAATGGACCCCCTCAGCAAATTGATGTACCAGAAAAAAGATTCTTCTCCTAACGAGTATGGAAAGAGCCAACATGCCACGTCCTCATGGTCAATCTACATATCTTTGTTGTTCAAATATCTTAATGTGTTCTTTTGTTGTCCTTTGTGTGTCACATGGATTGAATTTAGTGTAGAAGCCTTCTAAATTCTTGGGCATGTCATGGTAAGTGTTGAAGTCCAATGGGGAAGGATTTTGCAACAACCAATCCATGAGGGGAGGCAGAGGTGGTACTTGTTGTTGCAGAATAGTAACTTGGGGCTGCACTGAGGTAGCGGCACTTGGGACTACACCCTAGACTTGGAGAGCAAGAAAAGAGGTTACTCCCTGGCTACCAGAAGAATGAGGCCCAAAGGCAGTTTGGAGTGGCTGAGTGGAGGGTGGCTAAAAGGTGGAGAAAGGTGAAGGTGGAAGGAAAGTGGAAGGGATGGAGGAAGAGGAAGAGGCTATGTCTCCTCCCTTCGTTTGTTTAGCCCTTGTGGGGGGCTGCAACTCTTGAAATTCCTCTTTGTGTGGCATTGACCTTAAAATTATTTGAAATCTCTCAGGGGAGAATGATCCAATTCAATCCATCTTAACTCAGCCCTCCTTCTACTGCCAATTTTTTTGATGTGTGTTTTAGAACTTTCTTAACATAGGTAGTGCACAGGCGCACTACCTCTCTTGAAAGGTAGAAATTCACAAGAAAATCACCAATCACTACCCCAAGGTCTCTCAGGCATCAGGTCTTGACGTGCATGGAATTTCTTAGTTGATGTGTGATGTTATTTTTCTAGTAATCACAGGGAAGACTTACATAGCTAGATGCGAGATGAATCTTGAAATGGAGTTCCTAAGATGGGGAATTAGAGTGCAATTTACTATAGGTTTGAATAGCAGTCATAAACTCCAATCTTATCTTGAAATTTAGCTTTAAAATTTGTAATGAACCTTAAAATAGGTCTCTTATTAAAAGAAAAGGAAAAAGACAGGGATGAGAAGAGGTTCCTATATCTGAAACTAACTATGAACAATTATCATGGAGGGTTCTACTATGGAAAACTTCCTTAAAACAAAATTTCACTTAACCAAAAAACTCATAGTATCATGAAATTTGTGCTATCTTCTAAGGATTGCAAATGTTCTACCATTCATCCACCATAAACATGCATGAACAAAGATAAGAGTTTGGAGCAAATTTCAATTTAAGTATAGACTAACTTTACACAGTTATCCACCATTAGTAAATAGCAAAAAGTATGGACAAGAAAGGTATCAACACGACAAAAATCTTCATAACCATTGAACAACACTGCTAAATCTATCAAATCAATCTAAAACTAACTAAAACAACCAAGTAAATCCAACTAAATTAGTTAACTATGGGAGATGAATCATGAAACATGCCAAGAAACTCAAGAATCCACCAAGTCAATGAACTTCTATTAAAATTTCAGTAGCATTTCATTACAACAACTCAACTCTTACTTGAAAATGAGAGGAGACCCCCTATTTATAGTGCCCAAAATGTAGAATGAATGGCCAAGATTGGTTTTCATTATGTGGCCAAGATTCACCACAAACTAGGGTTTCACCTACCCCTAAACTGTAGCATTTTGTCTTTTTGCTAATTTCCTTTGCTGCAACTATTCTGTAAGGAGTTCATCGTCAATAATAGGGTTCCCTTTCACTTCTTCAAAGTGGCATATTCCATGAACTTCAAGATTAATGGTAGAGCTTATCAATTTCAATAATTTTGGAATGTAGCACTTGGTAACTCCAGTGCTTGGACCTATCGGTGAGATTTTCCTAATCTTCATTGTATTTGGCAGTATGGTCTATGAATTGTTTATATTGGGTGAAGTCTCGGGAAGCAAAACTCATGAAATACATTGTGATCTCACCTAACATTCCATCTTCCATCTTACAAAAATGAGGCTTTATCTTCTCTGGATCAATTTGAATGACATGCATATCATATCATGTCATTAGTTTCAAATACTGAATGCAATCTGCCCTAACATCCTTGGAACAATCAATATCTAGATCCACCTTATAGAGTACCTACTCCAATCTTTCCTTCTAGTGTTTGAAGTCCAGCTTCCACATATCCACTAGCCAATGATCCTCCTCCTTGAATGCAAGCTCCTTTTCCCAATTTTTCTTTGGCAATTTGAGGATGGCCTTAATTTTGGGGTAAGTAGACCCATACATTCTCAGGAAGTCAGTGCAAAACTTCCTTGTGCCCTTAAGAGAATTTTTCACCTCCAAGAACTTGTTTGTTGTCCTAATAGCACAACTAATTCCTAGGTTTCCAACATATAAGACCTGTCGGAACCAGTCTTCTATGGCCTTAGTAAAGTTCTTCCTTTTCTCGAGCTTGTCAATTTTCTCTTTGGACAACAGTTGTGGTAGAGCCAAGGATGTAGTAGGAAGCTCTTCTGTTGATGACCATTATTGAATATAGGCTGTCAAATCAGCCAACTGTGTCATAAGTTCTTCCTTGGAAACCTTATCCTACTGTATCAAGTGCACCATGGTGGCAACAAATTCCTCAAGATGGTTTACTATCTTCTCCCTAGTGGCTATCCCCAATTCAATGGTGGAGACGTTGTAACTTATCCCTTCTTCTCCCACCACTGGTGTAGCTACTTGCATTGTTCTGGATCTAGAGGCATCCATTATCACCTTTGATCTAACTTTAGGCTTCTTCTCCTTCTTAGTGTTGATTTGAGCTTGGGACAAGATGTCCTCCAACCTAGCAATTGGATCCCTTAGAGTAGGAGCTTTCTTCTCTAATTTATTTTTGAACCATTTAGGCATTGGGGACTTCTCCTTGAGTGATTCCTAGTCACCCACCTCTTCACCCCTCCTGATTTCAATCTCCTTATCCCTGGGAGCTTCTTTGTTATCCTTGTGTCATCTTCTTCTTCATCGGAGTCCTAGATGAACACCATGCATTTGATGGGAGATTTGGTGGGAAATCGTTCTTTGGATTTTTCTTCCCCTTCAATATCCTTCTCTTCTTCTTCATGCCCATGTTCTTCAGGCTACTTAGTTTCTGGACCCTTGTGGATTTGAGGCTCTTCTTTAGGCTTGTCTTTTTCTTTATCTTTCTCTTCCTCGTGTGGAGGTGGCACATCTTCTTGTTTCTCCTTTTCTTGTTCTTCTTTCCCTTCTAAGATGGGTACCTCTTCACTATGCTTGGGGCTTTCTTCTTGCTCCCCTATTGTATTTTTAGTGTCTTCTTCCATTTTATCACTTAACTCTTTTTCTCCCTCAAAGGGTGACTTTTCTATTTCCTCTCTAACATCTTTCAATTGTTGGGCCAACTCTTCTTCAAAATATGTATCAAAAATTTGTACAATGTATCTGATGCCAACATCTTCTTCTTTATTGGTCTTGGAGGATTTTTTTTCCTCCCCTTCATAGACTACCTTATCAATTTGTAGATGCTAGTGCTCTGGATGTTCATGGTAGTCATCTACCTCTTCCTCCAATGCCCTAGCAACTTCCAACTCTTGCCAGTACAACTCCTCGAATATTTGCATTGTGGCTTTCATCTCTGGTGGTTTAGTTGGAGGCTTTGAGGGAGGAACACTAGCGAGAACCTATTCTAGGGCAGCCTGGATGGTCGAATTCATCAATACCTCAGAGATCTCAGATGCAACATTTTGCATATGTCATAAAAATTCCTTTGTAAGTGAGAGTGTTGGCATGGGTATTGTTGTTGTGACTAATGAGAGAGATGTGGTTGGCGACATGGAGGCAAAAGAAAGTGGAGAGGTGGTGGAAGAAGAAGAATCAATCATTACAATTGGTCCAACTGGTGAAGAAAAGGCAAGGTTGAATGAGATGTCCACCGTAGGTGGGGAGGTAGCCACCATGGCCTGAGAAGTAGGTGGAGGAGTAGAAATAGTGGAGGTAGATGGTGGGGACTTTGGCTGATCAGCCTCCATTTCCTCACCTCCATGGAGTGGATCTTCTTGAATAGTTAGCATCTCAGTGACACTACCTAATTTCTTATGTTTCTTGGAAGGCTCACCCTTTGAGGCCTTTCTAGCATACACTTTTGGATTAGGTTGTTGTTCATTAGTTTCTTTCCTTTTCCTTAATCGAGTGAGTGGAGGGGATTTTGAATTTTATCTTGTTGAGGAAGTAACTACACCACCATTTATTCCACTTGGCTCACTTTCAAGCCCCTCATTGGTCAAAGTGACCCCTTGTTGCTTCAATTAGGAAACTTTCCCATCAATCCATTCTTTTGTTCGAGCCTCAATGGGCTTGGTTAAGATATTGAGGTCATCAACCTCTTGCTAGTCCCAGTCAATTAATGGTAACAAAAAATTAGAAACTACACCATATCAGGGGTCTATTACTATGCTCTCATCCTCCTCTACTTGGTCAGGCACTGGGAATAAGTTTACCCTTTTTACAAATTACGTGGTCATCCACATAGAGTACCTCATCCACACCTCATTATTTTCTTTACAGTTAGCCTAAAAATCCTCAATGTTATGCAGGTGGGCATATTTGGGTCCAAATATTTTCCTAATATGGCCATATGGATCCATCCATGGCCGGGCAGTGTGGAGTCTCAAATGGTACTCTGTGAGCTCCTTCTCTGAGTTGTGGGCACATTGTGAGGTATGGATCTTATACATCCCCTGGCCAAAGGATAGGGGATAAGAAATCCCTTCCAAATGTTTACTACTTAAGACAGCGTGCACATGTGGCAACTGTCATGTGAGCTCCAACAATATTATTTGGTCATTAGGATATCAAGGCATCTTGTTCGGTCTTTCTAGGTATCCTTCTACACGAATGTATGTAAACTTCAAATATTGAATTAATAGAAAGGAATATTGCATCAAGAAAGTGTTGGCAATGTGAGAGACTCACCTCCAGAGGTCACCCCTAAGAAACCTGATGATATGACCTATGAAAGCATCATTGACCCTGCAGTAATCTTTCTTAAAGTTCTTGAATTGCAGCTGGGGGTACCTATCATAGACCTTGAGCTCCCTACGAGGTTCTTCATCTAGAGCTCTAAAAAATCCACTGTATTTCCTCCACTCAGCCACTGAGTTGACCAAGTAGGATGTCATGTAAAATTTGGAGGTCTTTTTGACAACCATGATCCGCTCATGAAAGCAATCACTAATTATTTCACCTTAATAGAATGCATTATCTTCTCCATAGAGGATCTCTTCAATGAAGTAGACCATCCACTCTTGGAAGTAAGCAGCAGTAGGAAGGCCCATTACTTTGCTTAACAGGGTCACTAGATCATGATAATCTTCATAAAAATTGCTACGGAAGAGCTTCTGGGGAACTTTTGTAGCGCTACCCCTCTTCTCCTTTAGCCAATGCTAATTTATGAGTTTATTACATTTTATTGGACCTTTGTCCCACATTGCCTTACAATCCTTTATAGTTGGCAGTTCCATCTCCCCGAAGGTAGGTATGTGAAAGGTCTTTGTTATTTCCTTCGTAGACATATTAGCTAATATATTCCCATCCTTGTCCACTATTGTTCAGGTCTCAGGTTGGTATACCTCCCTACAAGCCATTACTAGCTCATGGGCGATAAGAGTGGGAGGGAAGCCTACAGCTTTGGCTAGTCCACTACCCCTGACTAATCTAGCATTCTCCATCTTGGGGCTGATCCTAAAGAAGTATCCATGGAGAAGAGTATCCAATTTCAATATGTGGGTCAAAGTTTGTTTTTTGGATTAGGAGGCATTTGGGTCATCATTGAGCCATTCAGAGTCAAGAGGAGGGATGGCCATCTAGAGTTTTTCATTTAGAATAGCCATGGTGAGGTGACATTCATGATAGAGTTCCATAAGGCAAGACCTATGAGCTCAGATGACAGTCAGAAATAGAGATTAGTCTCTTAAGCATTCAGGTCAGAGGAAGCAGGAAGCTATGAGGAGATCGTCGTTTGAAATAGTGGGAAGTATGCAAAAGTCTGATGGGGTTAACCCAAGGGGTCGGACCTGGCTAAGGGATTAGGCTCTATGTTTTTTTTTTTTCACCTAATGCAATTTAGAGGATTGGATCCTGAAGGTCGGAAGGACAAAGGTGGTTTTCTTTTTGGAACGACCAAGACGGGACAGAGTCCTAATGACGAAAGTACAATGAGAATGACCTGCCAAAGGTTGGGGCACTTGTTTAACATTTTATTAGTGCTACTAAGGGATGAATGGGGTCCAGAGGCTGGAAGGAAGTCGCCCGAAAGCTGTGAGAAAGAGCGATGTCACCATGGTGGTCCACGAATGGAAGTCCGTGGACCAGGACCCAGAGGGCCTATAGAGTGTAGTGATTTCATCTTCAACGTCATGAGACAAACAAATGAGAAGAGCCTAAAGGCAAGATGGATAGAGCCATAATGCCATGTGAAATGAAAAATGATGGGTAGCATCCCGAGGAAAAAATCCTCTAGGAACAGACCTGAGCAATGTGAAGGAATCTATTTCATTTTAGTTCGGAAGATTGATACTCCAACCTCGATAGACAAAAGTCTCCCTACCATGGCGGGCCTGCAAGGTGGGTTCGTCGCTCGATAGTTTGTTTCACTTTTTATGTAGTTGATGGCATTGGGAGTCAATGGGTCTGAGGGTCATAAGTTCCCTAGCCAAAGAACAATGCCAAGAGAGTGAGGTTCCGCACTCATTTATTAGGTTATTTCGAATGGTTTTCAAGTTTTCCACCACATGGGTTTTATGCGCAAGGCTTTTCTCTATCTATTTAATTTGTTTCTCATTCTTTTCATTCATTTCTCTTGCACAAAATCATAGAAAAATGCAACAGGAGGGCGGACGACCGACTTATCGCTAGAAACCAATGAAGGAAGACAATGAAACCACCAATAAATGCAAAGGACTGGTAATGGGAGGCTTTGGGCTTGGAGGCAGCATGCAAAGACTACTTTGGATCACTCTGATCTACTCTAGATATCCTAACATGTGAAAATTATTCGTCAAATTGGCCTATTTATAGAATTTTATTGCATTAACTTCCATCAATAAATGCATGTACGATGGCCAAAAAGTTGGTGAGTTTGAAATTCAAAAATGGTTGTGACAAGTCTAGAACCTAGAGGTTGGAAGGCTATGAGTTGATGGTTGTTTGAAGCGTTTAGTGGAAAACCACAGGCGAAGAGGATCCTATGGTGCGATGAGTGGAAATTTGGCAGAAGACGGTTGTTTGGGAAAGGCAAGTGAATAATGGAAACTCGGGAAGGGAGATTCGACAGACTGGGCCCGATGAGTTCTGTTGACAGTAGGTTATACTTAGTAATTGAAAGCATAAGAAATAGTGATCAGGATGGCAGGTCTCAGGCTACAGAAGGCCGAGGTCTTTTGGTCGTTAGAAATAGAGAATGAAGTAGGGAAATCTTCCAAGGGAAACTTGACAGGGTGGACCCGCCTAGACCCAGGGACGCTGGTAGAGGAAAATTGCCAAGGGATCCCTAGAAGGACACCTGACTTAGAAAATTTAAGGGGCTGAAACATGTCCAACTTGATATGACACTTTGAGGCTCGCTGACCACTTGGGACACCAAAATGGGGGCATAATAGATTAAGTGGCAACAAAAATGACTCAGGAAGGTGAAGGAAAGAGAGGGTCCCCTTTCCAAACCGAACGTGTGTGTTGAGGGCACAACAGGGTGTAAGAGTAATCTTGCATCAACCAAAAAGATCTATGTTATTTATTTTCAATTAAGGTTGAATTAGCATAAGTTTGCTAAGTATGAAGGACTATGCAAGTTTGGGTTTCAGACTTCACGTTTGAGGAATACTCGATGTTGTGAATAGTTAGACATTTGGCTTTGACATTAAGCCATATGCCTTTATTTAATTGTTAAAGATGTCTGATGTATACTGGACCTACAAACCCTGACACCCGAAAGGATGGAAGATGGTAAGCGGCATGAAGGGGGGAATGAACTTTGAGTTCCAACGATCTAATGTACCTTTCATTCTTTGTGGCTTGAAGGTAAGTCTGTTGGTTTGGTATGCTGATCGAGGTAGCCCACAATCTCATCACAGTCCATGAGGGAGTCTATGATATGGTGGTATAGAGCCCACAATCCCGCGACAATTCAATGAGGGGGGTTGCAGTATAGTGATAACCCGTGAACACCACAATGTTCATTTGGATGGCCCATGGTGGAGTGGTATCGTGCAGTATGGTGGTAACTAGTAGGGTGACGAAGGATAAGCACAACACTATGACTTTTCAAGTTGGTGTTAGCGGTATTGTAGAAAAGATCAATAGTGTGGGTTTAAAGAAGATTAATCAAATGGTGATCACTGCATCAATTCACATCATTGTTGTCAATTGAAAAATTGGTGAAGAGTGGCAGTATGCAATTTTTGGGTCAACATTTTATAAAGCGATTAATTCTAAATCTTGCATTGCTAATTAAAACAAACCCCAAAGTGAATGAAATCCATCTAATGATGAAGCACAAGTTTCAGGCATGATGTTCATTGGACGAATGTGGTGGTACTAAGACAACATGGGGGGAAATAATGCTTATAAGATAATCCAACAAGAAGGAGGAGGATAGACAGGAAGGAAATGAAATAGGATATGGGTTAGGAGATTATGGAGTAGAGTTTGAAGGCCCCAATCTGCATATTTGGCCAATGTTTTTGTAGCCAAAGCCCATGTAATGTTGTAATTTCTCTTCCATTCTAGAAATAATAAAATATCTTTGTTTTCTTCTTGCATATTGGTTGTACTATTTTTGTTGTTGATGTGAGGTTTAGATGATAAGGGGAGTACCCTTCATCAAGTGGTATCAAAGCAGGTTATCTTAAGTCTATAAACAAAGTGCCAAATGTGAGGTAGTTTGCAGTAAGACCTGTGAGTGTGAGTTGAGATCAAAATTCTTCCTAGACTTGCCCAACATGGTAGAGGCAGAGGCAGAGGTGGTGGAGGAATAAATCCACCTAAAGATGAAATTAGAGCCATCATAAGGAAATTAGAAACCTTGTAGGAAAAGGTACGTAGGAGAGAAGTGCATCAAGAAAGAGATGATAGTGAAGAGGAATTTGAAGAGGAAATGAAAGAAGAAGAACAAGATCAAATGGATCCTGGAGAAATGAGACTGCTTAGAGCAATATCCAACCTTGGAAAGAAACCTAAAATGGAGCTTTTGACTTTTAGTGGAAATATAAATCCTAAAGAGTTGATCATTTGGATCAATTACATGGAGGAATTTTTTGAGTTTGAGGAGATTGAAGACCCTTACAAAGTGAGGTTTGCAAAGACAAAGTTAAAAGTTCATGCAAGCATATGGTGGAAAGAGATCCATCTTGAAAGAGGAAGAGAAGGGAAGGATAAAATTTATAAATGGGATAGAATGGTGAAAAAAATGAAGAAGTAATTTATTCTAGTTTATTATGAGTTTGAACTACTCAAGAATATACAAAGTCTGAGACAATCAATGAGGAAGATGAAGGAATACATAGAGGAATTTCACAAGATCCTGATTAGAACAAGATATTTTGAAGAACACAAAGGAGAAAGTAGCTTGTTATCTTGATGGGCTGAAACCTAGCATACAAGAAGAGTTGGCATTAGTGAGAATATACACCATTGAGGATTCCTATCAGTTTTCTTTGAAGATAGAAGAAAGATTGAAAAAAAAGTTTGAGAATAAGAAAAAAAGAGAAGAGTAGAGATTATGTGTAGCAAAAAGAGAATGAACAGAAAATTAGAGACATTAAGGACAACAAGGATGAAAGAGGTGAAAGATCAAACAAGTTTTGTGAGCAAAATTTTAGAGGAAGAGAAAGATTGAGTAGGGGAATTGGAAGAGGAGGCTTCCTTGGAACCTATTTTCAATGCAAAGAAGGAAATAGAGCCTTTGAGTGTCCTCAAAATCAAGGAAGGATAAATAAAAGACTAGAAGGTAATGCTTAAGATGCCCATGTGGATGAAGATGCTCAGTCTTCACATTCTAAAGATGTTGAAAGGGTCAAGTCCCTTGTTTTTAGAATATCCTTATTGAATAAGGAGAAAGAACTAGACAAAAGAAAGAGCTTGTTTCACACTCGATGCGAATGTGAAGGTAAAGTTTGTAATGTTATCATTGATGGAGGTAGTAAAAAAATCTTGTGTTGGAGGAAATGGTCACTAAGCTACAACTACAAAGGAGAAGGTACCCACATCCATATATAATTGCTTGGTTGCAGGATGACCGTAAGGTTTTGGTGAATGAACAATGCTTGGTAAGGTTTAATATAGGTGATTGTCATGATGAAGTTTTGTGTGATGTTATGCTTATGGATTTTTTCCACTTGTTATTAGGAAGACCTTGGTAGTTTTACAGGAGAGCATTGCATGTTGGGTATGCCAATACCTACTCCTTTATAAAGGATGGATTCAAGCACAAATTGAAACCTTTGAATAAAGAAGAAGGAAAGGTATGTAATAACACTAGAAAATTATTGGTTAATGGAGTTAGATAATTAGTTAAAAAGGATGGGATGAGGGCCACACTACCCTAAACCTTCACAAATCACAACAATAGATACCAACACAGAATATGTGAGACAAAAAATAACTCACTTTTAATTATTTTTAGAAAATAAAATTATAGATTCAAAACTTACAATGCTACAACCTTATAGGCTTGATTCATTACAACAAAATTGACTCTAAAAACAAAATATAGTAATTGGAGCCACAATTTGCACTAATGCATCCACCTTTTACAACCCCCACTTATCCCTTTTTATTTTACCTAATAACTTCCCTAGAATGTTCTAGAAAGTTTAACTTTCCCTTTTTTTTTGGTGCCAAAAGTCTTGTCATTTGATTTCTTCCCTAGGAGCATATTTTGATGAAATTCACTTTTGAGTGGGGCAACTTCATTGGGCCATAACTTTTGATCTGGACGTCCAATTTTCTATTATAACATATTGTTGGAAAGCTCTCAAAGAGATCTATAATTTCAAACCCATTAGAGACCAGTTTGTCCACTTTTCAAGCTATTTCAAGGCCTCTAAGGTTTTCATATATGAATTTGAAGGTGTAATGGAGAAATTTCTTAGGACGGAAACTTGAATATCTCCCAAACCATTCAGGGTATTGAGGTGATTCTTTTGTGACCAAAAATATTTTTCAGCTCTGCTCCTTTGGTTAAATTTTTAAGTCCATATGGTCTCATTTAGGTCGACTTACTAAACATAGCAAGTGACTTTTTTTCCTTTTCTGACTCCTAACTGTCTTACACCCCTTAAGTGCCAGCATGGGACTCAAAAAAACTAAAGAAAATAATGAGAAACATTTTTTGGGGTGATGCAAGATTTCCCTACACCACTAGATGCTCTTGCATCAAACACCCAGGGTAATTGAAAAAGTGACCTTGTCACTTCTCAGGATTTAGAGGGAAACCAAGATGGTTAACCTCAACCTTAAACAACCATGATGAATCTTCAATAGGAATTCATCTCCATTTCACCAAGTTCTCTGTGTATTTCTTATTTCTTATGCTTCTACCCACACGACTATCCAAAATTTCTTCTATCTCCTCCTTTTTTGAAGTAGGTGCTAGAATTTTCCATTGTGCTTGTATTATTTATTCATTAATTCCCCCTTCATGATATTCTATTAAATCTGAAATGTTAAACATAGGTGAAATATGAATTTCATCAAGCAACTCTACCTCATATGCATTTCCTGAGTTATGCTTCTTCGGGATCTTGCATGGCCCAAACTTCTTCATCTTTAACTTATTATATGTACCAAAACCTATCATTTCACAAATGAACTAGGACATCATCTCCTACCTGGAACTCCTTATACGTCATTTTCTAATCTACCTTAGCCTTATATTGTGAGTTCATCTTATTGATATGTTTCTTCACCTCTTCATGCAAATTCTTTAGGTGCTCAACAAAATCTTCAACCTCAACACTACTCTTCTCCCCCTTATCCATCTTTCTTAGTTCAGAAGTAGCTCTTGGACTACTCCCATACACAATCTAGAATGGTGATTTACCAATGCTCCTATTAATAAAATTGTTGTAAGTGAATTGTGCTTGTGGTATAATCAAGTCCCATCCCTTGGGCTTATCTCCTACTAAGCATATTAGTAGGTTACCCAAACTCCTATTCACCACCTTTTTTTGCCATCATTTTTTGGATGGTGTGTAGAACTAAACTTAAAATCTATCTTCAAGTTCTTCCATAATATCCTCTAGAAATAACCAAAAAATTTGGCATCTCTGTCTGAAACAATACTCTTTGGTAGACCATGTAGCCTCACCACCTCTATAAAAAACAAATCCACAATATGAACAACATCACTAGTCTTATGACATGGAATGAAATTTTTCATCTTTGAAAATCTATCCACCACCACAAATATGGAATCATACCCTCTCTATGTCCTTAGTAAGCTAGGAACAAAATCCATGTTAATATCCTCCCATGGCTCTTAGGTATAGGTAATGGCTGATACGATCCAGTATTCTGACTTGTTCCTTTTTCCATCTAACATACTCTACAATTTTGTAAAAACTTCTTCACATCTTGTTGTAACTATGGCCATTAATAACTCACTAACAAGAGCAATGGTCTTATCTTGACTGAAATCTCCATCCAATCCTCTACTATGCTTCTCCTTGATCAGATTCTCTCTCTCAGAGATCTCCTTGGAATGCACAATTGGATTCCTCTAAACAACATCCCATCTTAGATTAATAAATCTAATCATCTTGTCCTATCCAATGTAACAGGTTCTAAACAAGACTTCCAAGCTTCTGGAAAGTCTGGATCTTCAAGATACAAACTTTTGAGTTTATTGAACCCAACAACCTCTATATTCATCTCTATCAATAAATTTTTCCTTCTACTTAAGGCATATGTAACTCTATTTGACCTTCCACTCCTGTGTTTCAAAACAAAATTATAGCTTTGCAAAAACTCGACCCATTGTAAGTGCTTTTGATTAAACTTTCCTTGACTATTGAGATACTACAAAGCCTAGTGATCAATATATAAAAAAATCTTTTGGAAACAAATAGAGTCTCCATTTCTTCAAATCCTGAACTATAGCATAAAACTCCCAATCATAGACAAAATATTTCTTCTTAGCATCATTCAACTTCTTACTAAAATAGGCAAAATGCTTACCTTCTTGACTCAAAACAACTCCTATGGTAGTGCCACTAGCATCACAATCTACCTAAAAGACTTTATTGAAATCTGGAAGTGCCAAAAAAGGTTGCTTTGTGACTTTCTTCTTCAACATATTATAACTCTTTTCTGCTCCTACAATCCATTTAAAATCCTTCCTATCCCCTCTCTTTTCTTTAGTTAGAGGTGCACAAATACTACTAAAATTCTTAATAAACTTTATGTAAAAACTTGATAGACCATGAAATGATCTTACCTCTATAACACTCCTTGAGGTAGGACATTCAATGATATCTCTCACCTTCTCTAGATCCATTCTAAGACCCTATGATAAGACAACAAATCCTAGATACACCAACTCCCTCTTCACAAAACTACATTTCTTCAAATTAATCAACAACTTCTCCTTCCTTAGATTCTCAAAAACTCTTTAGATATGCATCAGGTGCTCCTCCAATGTCTTACTGAAAATCAAAATATCATCCAAATAAACAATAAAAAAAAATTCCAAAAATTATTTCAATACCTTATTCATAAGCTGCATAAATGTGCTTGGTGTATTGGTTAGCCCAAAAGACATGACTAACCACTCATACAATCCCTCCTTGGTTTTGAAGGTTGTCTTCCATTCATATCCTTCTCTAATCTAGATCTGGCAATATCTACTCTTTAAATCTATCTTTGTGAAGTGCTCAAATCCACTCAAACAATCTATAATGTCATCTATTCTCGGCAAGGGGAATCTATACTTGATGGTTATCTTGTTGATGGCTCTATAATTTGTACACATCTATCATTCCCATCCTTCTTTGGTGCTAGTACTATAGGTACTACACATGGACTCAAACTCTCTCTGATCAATCCCTTTTGTAACTCTTGTACTTGTTTGTTCAACTCTTAACTCTTTGTTGGATTCATACGATGAGCTGTCTTATTTGGAAAATTCGCTCCAAGAATTAGGTCTATTTGATGACTAATCTTTCTTACTAGAGGTGAAACTTTAGGTACGCTATCAAAAACAATATCTTGAAACTCATTCAACATATCTGAAACCTCTATGTGTAGCTCATTAGTATCTTCTTTATCAACTCTAGGGATCAATGCAAAACACATATGCTCATGCCTCATACCTTCTAGGAAGTTTTTTACATCAAAAAAAAAATTCTTGCATTACTGCATACCTTTTCCTCTACCTCTTTCAAGGGATTCAACTTATGAGAAACTCCATCCTTTGTCAAAGAATAGGTGTTGATATTTCCATCATGTATTTATTTTTGATCAAACTGTCACAGTCTACCTAACAACATATGAAAAACATCCATAGGAATAATATCACACAATACCTCATCATGGTAATTTCCAATCTTGAACTTTACTAAAAAATTTCCATTTACCAAAGCTTTATGATCCTTTTGCAACCAAGCAATCTGGTATGGGTTCGGATTCCTTCTTCTCTCCAATTGAAACTTGCTAACCATTTCTTCTAAAACAAGTTTGTCAGTACTACCTCCATCAATAATAACATTGCAAAATTTACCTACACACTTACATCTAGAGTGAAAAAAATTCTTCCTGGGTTGGTTCCTTCTCCTCATTCAACAAGGCTCTTCTAGTAACAAGAACCTCTCCCCTTTTTGCATCCTCAGAATGTGAAGACGTAGCATCTCCATCTACATGTACAACTCGTGCATCATCGTTAGGTATTTTATTTTTCCTTCCTTGATGTTGAGGACACTCATAGGCTCTATGTCCTTCTTTTCACTAGAAATAGGTTCCATGAAAGCCTCCTCTACCTAGTCCTCATCTAGATCTTCCTCTTCCCCTTTGGTCTCCATTATTCTTATCACGAGGACAGTAGGTGCTATCTCCTTTCTAGTTTTGGATGCTACTAGATCCTTCACCCTTATTTTGATCTTCATTTTGACCTCCATATGACCATCCACTAGTCTTTCCACCACCACGGTTTCTTCACGGAGGCATTCTGATCACTTTTCTCAGAAACCCACAACCACAAGTCTTGGTGCAAACTACCTCCTATTCAGCAATTTGTTTACACACTTAGGAAAAAATGCTTTGATACCACTTGATGAGGGCCACACCTCCTTAAACCTTCACAAATCGCAACAATAAATACCAACACAAAATATGCAAGACAAAAAATAACTCACTTTCAATTATTTTTTAGAAAATGAAATTACAAATTTAGAACTCACAATGCTACAGCCTCATAGGCTTGATTCATTAAACCAAAATCCACTCTAAAAACAAAATATATTATTCAAAGCCACAATCTACACTAATGGAGACACCTTTTACAACCCCCACTTATCCCTTTTTATTTTACCCAATAACCACCATAGAATGTTCTAGAAAGTGTAACTTTCCCTTTTGTATTGGTGCCAAAAGTCTCGCCATTTGATTTCTTGCCTAGGAGGATATTTTGATGAAATTCACTTTTTAGTGGGGAAATTATGTGGGGCCATTTTCATTTGGAAATCAAAAATATAAATTCTTTGTATACATCTTTTATAATATATATATATATAGGCTATGTCTCTTACCAAAAAAAATCTTCCCGGGGCCATAACTTTTGATCCTGGTGTCTGATTTGCTATTATAACATATCATTGCAATGCTCTCAAAGAGATCTACAATGTTGAACCCATTGGAGATCATTTAGTATACTCTTATAGCTATTTTGGAGCCTCTAAGCTTTTCATATATGAATTTGAAGCTTTGGATAAATTTCTTAGGACAAAAACTTGAATATCTCCCAAACCATTCAGGGTATTGAGGTGATTCTTTCGTTACCAATTTTTTTTTCATCTCTACTGCTTAGGGTAAATTTTCAAGTCCATATGAGCCTATTTAGGCCAACTTACTAAAAATAGCAAGTGACTATTTTCTACCTTTTTTGACTCTTGACTATCTTACACCCCTTAAGTGTCATCATGGGACTCAAAACAACTTGAGAAAATAAGCAGAAATATTTTTTTGGGTGATGCAAGATTTCCCTACACCACTAGATACTCTTGAATTAGGATGAAAATGAAGATCATGATTTTCTAATGTAAGAAACAGCTATGTTGATTGCATTCAGAAGGGTAGAATGAATTTTTTTGTGGAGGAAGAGGTAAAATATATTTTTTGTGAAAATGTTGTTACTAATTTATGTGAGCATGATGATATTAGTGTAGATGAAGGTATTGCAGAAGTTAGTATATTGATGAATGAAGGTACTATGGTTGTAAGTAAGGGAGAAGGTGAGAAATCGCATGTTGATTTGTTTGGTGAGATTTCGTTTACATCAGTTGATGAAAGTTTATTGTAGGATGAAAAGGAAGAATATTTTGATTTTGTTATTGAAATTGATAAGGATACAAAGGAGAGAGATGGAAAGTATGAGTATTTTGATTGCAATACTGACATTGAATTTGTGGTTGAGAACTACTTATCAGGAGATAAAGGAAAGGAGGAAAACATGGAATAAATGGGGATTGAAAATGAAATAATTGTTGCAACAGTAATAGGGGAAGAGGTAATGAATGAGTTTCCTTATTTTACTGAAGAAGATAAAATTGACGATTATTATTTTCTAGCATTTCATAGTGCAAATCGGTGGGAATTGGAATTTATGAAAAGAGGAAGGAAGAGGGGAAGAATGAAGGATGGAAGGGACATTAAATTATAGAGGAAAGCTAAGAAAGATGTTTAGACTGATAAGGTAGCTAGATAGATCTAGGATAAGCACAGGATCTACAAATTTTTATGAGTTCAACTCATGAAACATTTCAATTTACCTCAGGTGTTTGATGCAAGAGCATCTAGGGCGTAAGAGAAATCTTGCATCAACCAAAAAGATCTCTGTTGTTTCTTTTTAATAAGGGTTGAATTGGCTTAAGTTTGTTAAGTATGAAGGACTGTGAAAGTTTGGATTTCAAACTTCAGGTTTGAGGCGTACTCGATGTTGTGAACAGTCAGACATCAGGCTTCAACGTTAAGCCTTGCACCTTGAATTAACTACTAAAGATTTCTAATGCATGTCAGAACTACGAGCCATGACACTCCAAATGAAAAAGGATGGTAAGCAACATGAAGGGGGGAATGAACTCCAACTTCTGAAGATCCAATGTACCTTTCTCTCTTTGTGGCTTGAAGGTAAGTCTACCAATTTGGTATGAAGAAAAAGGCAGCCTACAATCCCACAATAGTCCATGAGGGAGTTTGTGGTGTGGTGGTATATAGCTTGCAATCCTACAAAACTTCGATGAGGGGGGCTATGGTATAATGGTAACCTACAGACACTGCAATGGTCATTTGGATGGCCATGGTGGAGCGGTATCATGTAGTATGGTGATAACTAATAGGGTGATGAAGGATAAGTGCAACACTGTGACTGTTCAAGTAGGTGTCGATGGTATTACGGTAAAGATCAATAGTGTGTGTTTAAAGAAGATTAATCGAATGGTGATCGATGCATCGATTCACATCATTGTTGTGAATTGAATGATTGGTGAAGAGTAGTAGTATGTGATGTTTGGGTCAACATTTTATAAAGTGGTTAATTTTAAATCTTGTGGTGGTGATTGAAGCAAACCCTAAAGTGAATGTCATCAATCTATTTAATGTAGCACAGGATTCGGGAATGATGTTCATTGGACAATCATGGTGGTACTAAGACAACATGGGGGGAAAGAATTCCTATAAGATAAGCCGACTAGAAGGAAAAGGACATACAGGAAGATGACATAATAGGATGTGGGTTAGGAAATCATGGAGTAGAGTTTGAAGGCCCCAATTTGCATATTTGGCTGATGTTTTTGTAATCAAAGCCCATGTAATGTTGTAATTTCTCTTCTATTCTAGAAATAATATTTAAATATTTGTTTTTCTTCCTACATATTGGTTGTAATATTTGTGTTGTTGTTTTGAGGCTGAGATGGTAAGGGGAGTACCCTTCATCAAATTTTATCATGTTTCGGCTTTTGGTTTGAGAGATCTCAGTAACTGAAGTTCAGCTTGGAAGATTACAGTTATTTTTTGTACAATGCATTGTGGGAGAGTTTGCACTGAACTCCATGAACAAGTTGTTAGCTTTTTAATTTTTGAGGATATGTTGACAGATGGAATTAGTGTGTGAATTCTAGTTGGCATTCAATTTTGAGGTCCACATGTTTGAATGTGGATACACAGTTGAATAATTTTTGTATTAGTTCTTTTGTTGTGTCAAACTAATAAGTTTGAAGGTATGTGAAGGTTAAAAAAGTGTTGCAGTCTTATGTGGGATCTATTATAGGTCCATGCCAACCTATTTCAAGTTATTTTGAAATTTAAATTTTGGTGTGATGCATGTATGGAAAGAGTTGAAGCTAACAAGTTATATTTTGAATGTTACATCTATTTAGGCTGACCTAATTTATGTTATGCTTGATGTGGATGTTAGAACTGTAAAATTTTGAAAATTTTATAGTCGACTATATTCATGAGTTTCCAAAATAGGTCCTCATCATATGCACAATTTCCTCTCTTCATAATATTTTGCTCATATTTTTGCCATGTGGTCCCATGGTTTCCATCAGGTCATGAATATTTCACTGTATAATCCATTTTGGCAAGAGAAGGTCAAGGTCTCCCTAATCTATAATGTTTTTTCCACTAATATATACTTGTTGCAGACTATCGGAAAGACTTCAAAAAGATCACACCGATCAGAATTTATACTCAAGCACTTATCGACAAAACACATCTATTGTCTCGGTGACAGAAAGCTCATATCGGCAAGAGAGTTGTTATCAAAATGAGTCATAATGAACTCACATATGTCTCACTGACTAGCGCATGGGGTGATGTATCGACCAAAAAAAATATTATCAGAGTAATGTCTTACCAAAAGCATCAGGTCTTGCCGATAGAGCAGAAAGGGATTCCAGATGGCTATCAGGAGGAAGTCACCTAGTCTTGCTGACTCAAATGTCACACCGATGAAATACTTCAGGGAGAGTCTCACTAAATAAAACATAATCTAGGGAAGCAGGTTTGGTGAGACAATTGGCATCCGTATGAAGTCTTTTCAAGATTCTAGGTCTTGCCGATAGAATTTATTTTATCCGTAAGATAAATTTCATTAGTGAGAAACTTGAGGGTCATGCCAAAGTGTGGTTTCATCGACAAAAGAGTGGTTATGTCTCAGTGATCAAGAAAATACCATGGGGTTCATCTCAGTAAGACAAAATGAATTCTATGAAACATCTCCCCGACTTGGAATTGTCACAGCGACACATAAAACTAAAGCAATACCTATCAATGAGACTTGAAGGCTTTGGGGAGACTATAGGATGTTTCGAAAAATGATCTAATGAATGTTGAAAAAGGATATCACCCCAGATTTGAAATTTTCTCACCGACAAGACATTTGATGCGACAGTGCAAGTTTCAAATAAATCTTCATTTGTGCTTTAGCTGACACATTAATGGCACGACGGGATATAAGAAGGAAAATTTAATCCAAAGCATTAGTGTTGAATTGATAGCAGAAGAGCCAGTAGAGCGAACAGAGCCATGGCATTCTTTCATTCTGAAAAATTCAAGCAAATATAGGGGATGCGCAAGGATTAATAGATGTTGCTAAGAAGACATCGATTGCATTCTCTGATGACAAAGGGAAACTTAAAGAAGCTACCAGATGGAAAAATGAGGGTGAGTCATTACTAAATGAAGTCATGAGAATAGCTTCTGCGGAGAATACAACATTAGAATAAATGAGCAAGTAGAATGAGAAGATGATAATGATGGAGATCACGATATGGAATACAGTTGGAGATGCGGATACATATGAGCACCGGGATTATTTGGATCATCTTGCTAAAACTCACTTATGGCTAAATAGAACTTAACTATCCTCTAATCTATTTGTTATGTAAACATATGACATTTATGAAAGGATGCGTCCTTTCATGTATTTGATGTATAAATATCTATTTCGATCACGAAATAGAAATATAAGATATAGGATAGAAAATAGGTTAGAAGAGATATAGTAGAATACAATGTTTCGCAAATATGAGACTGTGATGCATGTTTGAAATTATGGAGTTATCAATGGAAATCATTTAATATGGTGCAGTCATTTCTGGTATCAGTTGTTCATTGTGTTCATTGAGAGCATTATTGAAGTTGTCTCCAAAGTTGGTGTTTTTTGGTTATTTGAATTGGTATAACAAGTTTATATCCAGTTTCTCAGTGCACATTTGCTATATCTGTATGGTGTTGATAAGGGTAAAAGGATAAGTGAGGACATGTGCATGATGAACAAAGAAAAATCATCAATACCACATGGTGAAACATATGACCGTTATGATACATGGAGAGATAATTCAAGTGCAGAGCCTTGTACCCCAGAAGATCAAAGAAATCCTTTTTACGATCCTCAAAAATAGGCTGAGTTTAGAGCTGAACTTGAGACTGAACGAATCAAAAATCAGCAAGAATATGATCTAAAAATGCAAGGTGATCAGAATGAACTTATTGATCATGAATCTCCTCAAGAAAATTATGAATCTTTAACCTATGAAGAAGTTAAAGCACGGTTTGAATCTCAGAAAAAGGAGAGGGGAGAACAAGAGAAAGCCCAAATGATACAAGCAATGAGAGAATTCAAATTGCAGAAAGCTCAAAACATTACTCAGATGGTTGGTTGCCCCCCAAAGTATGTACCACCTCATAAGTAGGGTAATCATGGTGCAGGGCATTCTGATCCACCAAGGGTTCCTCACCATCAAGTAGGGAATCAATACAGACAGCCAAATCAACCACCTCATATTCCCACACAATATACAAATATGTAGCCACCTCATAATCAAAATTATGCACCACAACATCATCCACAATTCAATAATCCGATGTACCAATATCAGTATCCACGTAACCCTCCCCCTCACCAGTATACAACAATGGTCAGACAATTTGATTTAGCAAGGTTTCAACTATACCCTTACCCTATGGATGGCAGTTGGAGAGGTTTGGTGCCTAAATTTATAGGAAGTAGTTCAATTACTGTTGAGGATCATTTAAGGAGTTTCAATGCCTTCATTCAAGATTTGGATGTACCTTATGAAGATTTACATATGAGGTTATTCATGATGTCACTTATTGAAGAAGCCAGAGATTGGTTCAACAGCCTAACAACAACCTCTATTGATTCCCTCCAAATATTTCAAGACCGATTCCTTGAGCAATATGGAAATCAAAGTGCTCCTGATGCTGCTATTCATGAATTGATGTGAATTCTGAAAAATTAGAATGACTCAATTTATGATTTCAACTGAAGATTCAATAAACTACAGAATAAAATACCTCCTGGATCAAAATTGCCAAACTCTATGGCATTGAGTGTTTATTTGAATGCATTTGATCCTAAAACGGGGTATGAACTGATAAATAGGTTCCCAAGAGATTTGGCTAAAGCCCAGAAGATAGCATTGACAATTGAAAATAATAGGAGAGCCACTAGGATAATTGATAAAAGAGACAACCCTAGGGCTCCCCAACAAACCAATAATTATCAATACAAACAGGAGAACACATACAGGAATGAAAGGCTGAGGTTACATGACATGCCTTATATAACACAAACTAGAAAGATAAAAAACCTATAACAGATAGGCCTAGAAACAAATAAACTCCTAATCCATTGAGGAAGAAGGGAACCTATATGGTAAATAACAATTATTTCTGTGAAGTTTGTGATAAGCCACATTCCCCAGATTATTGTGTTGTAGCCCAAAGAATGCAAGAAGAAGGAATGTTGATGGGAAACAGTGGGGAAGATCACACAGTGTATTTGACTACAAATACTTTTCACCATGTTGAGGAGAGGTATTCATCTTCAGAGGATGAAAGTTATGAATACGATGTTTCAAATATGAGATACAACATCCATATGGCTGAACAACAGGTCCTTTCTGACTCTGAAGAGGATTATACAGAGCCACATTTTGTTGAGGTGCCTACTCAATGCAGTATGCGGAAACTTACTGAAGAGGAGATAGAGAGACTAACCTTTGCTACAGTTGAAGAGGAAAATAGTAAGTACTGGTTGAGAAATAGGATAGTGAATGAGAAGGAAGGTGTCCCAGAGGAATTTTTATGAAAGATCAAAAGGTGACACAAGGAGTATCGAAGAAAATAGAAAATAAACATGACAAAAGTGAACAGAAGCCTATCCAAAAGGAAGAAGTAAAGGAATTACACAAATAAATGCAAAATTCTGATTAGCCAAGTAAAAGAGAAAAGGAAGAAAACAAAGGAGAAATGTCAGAACAAAAGAAAATGGTTAAGGCGGAGGGTTCTTCTTTTGACTTCACTCATACTTTATCTCAGGTAAAGATGTCTGTTCCACTCCTTGAGATAATGAAAATTAAGTAATACAGAGACAATGTTGTTCAATTAATAACAAATGGGAGTGAAAAACATATAAATTCTGAAAGCAAGATGGCCACTAAAACTATTAATAAGCAAGAGAATGTGAATGTCCCAGAGGTGGGCCTTAATAATGCATTTCCCCCACAAGTTGATCATTTTTTCACTATATTACTCATAAATAACAAACTGTTGAGGAATTGCATGATAAACTCTGGTGCTGCTATAAATATCATTCTAGTAGGAGTTATGAAACAAATTGGCATGTGGGTGGATACCAATGGAGGCAAGTGCTATGCAATGGATAATCGACCTGTTCTTGTGGTGGGTATAATGAAAGATGTTGAAGTCAAGCTAGTTGTGTATCCTCAGGTGGCCTATAACATTGATATAACAGTAATTGACACCCCTCAGTTTGGAATGCTTCTATCAAGACAGTGGATGGCAAAAGTTGGTGGAAATGTTCAGTTTGATCTGTCTTATGCAACTATTCCAGTAAATGGTCAGGAAGTGAAGTTATACAGGGAGCCAAGGATGAACCAAGTTGTCGACTATGTACCACAAGATCAAATAAATTTCATTTGTGATGTTGATCTTGGAAGTTTTAAGATAGAACCAGCCCAGCCAAAATTAACCAATAGTGATCCAATTGAGAAGCATGTTGTACAAAACTTCAACGATGTGTGGAAGATGTACTTTGATGGATCTTGCAGCCAAGAAGGTAATGGAGCATAGATAGTATTCATTTCACCTGAAGGCATTATATTTAATTATTCATTTCTGTTAACATTTGAATGTACAAAAAATGTGGCAGAGTATGAAGCTTTGTTAACAGGTTTTAATATAGCTTTGAAACACAAAATCAAGTTGTTGGCTGTCTTAGGGGATTCTGAGTTGGTTGTTTCACAAATTAAGTCAAAGTATGTAGCAAAACATAAAAGATTGAAGCAATACATAAATGTTGTATGGGACATAATTGAGTTGTTTGATGCCTTCTCAATTGAGTGGATTGATAGGTCAAAGAACATAATGGCAGATTTTTTAGCAAATGTGGCGCTGAAAAGAGATGACATTACACTGGCTGGAATATCACAAATTGAGTTCAAGACAAGGCCTATTGTTCCTGATAACATTTATAGTTGGTATGTCTTTAATGATGATACTGAACTTTTGAAATTCCTTCATTGTATAGATCAATATGAAGCCCAAGAGATTGACTTCAATGCCTTTGTTGAAGAGGTGGATGGGAAGCAAACAGTATTTGGGAAGGAGATCTTACAACTTAAAAAAAATAAGCTTCCTAAAGGGTTGGTGGCACTAAAGAGGGTGTATGATAGAAATGATCAGTCCCTCATGAAGCAAGCACTAGTCAAGAGGGAGGGTATTGAAGAGATTAAATTGGGAACTAAGATGGCACCAAGAAAGGTGTACATAGGGAAAAAGATAAGCCCTACAATTAGAAAAATGTTGATAGAGTTGCTGAGAAAATATAAACATGTGTTTGCTTGGTCTTATGGAGATCTAAAATCATATAGGGAAGATTTGTTTCAGCATGAAATACCATTGAAGTAAGATGCTAATCCATTCAGACAAAATCAAAGACCCATAAATCCAACATTGGAGCCTAAAATGCAGGAGGAATTGGAAAAACTCAGAGATGGGGGAATCATGAAACCAATCAGGCATTCAATGTGGGTCTCAAACTTGGTCCCTATGAGAAAGAAAAATAGAGATATCAAGCTATGTGTAGATTTCATAAATCTAAACATGGAATCCCTCAAAGATAATTATCCTCTACCCAATATGAAGGCTATATTGCATAAGGTAACAGGTTACGAACTATTATCTATGATGGATGGGTTTTCAAGGTATAACTAGGTTAAAGTCAAAGAATCTGAGCAATATAAGACAACTTTTACAACTCCTTGGGGAATGTATGTATACATAAGAATTCCATTTGGTCTCACTAATGCAGGAGTGACCTTCCAAAGAGCTATGGATGTGGCATTTGCAGATTTGATCAATGATATCATGGTGGTGTATCGGGATGACCTAACTGCTTATTCAAAGAAGGCTAAAGATCATGTACAACATCTGGAGAAGGTATTTATTAAAGCCTTAGAATATGGTATTAGCTTGAACCCTAAGAAGTTTCATTTTTCAGTCATTGAAGGTAAGATCTTGGGACATATTGTTTCAAAAGAGGGGATTAGGATAGATCCTGAAAGGGTTGAGGCCATTGATAAAATTCCTGTCCCTAAAATTGTTAAGGCTATACAGTCATTTTTTGGACAGATTAATTTTGTTAGGAGATTTGTTTCTAACTTTGCTGAGATCATTAAACCCATATCAAAAATGTTGAAGAAAGGAAAAAAAATGGAATGGACTGCAGAGGCCTTGGAAGCTTTTATATCCATCAAAAGGGCCATCAAGGAAGCTCCTGTCCTTAAATCTCTAGATTTTGCAAAGCCTTTTCAGATATTTTCATTCGCTTCAATGCACACTATTGTTGTTGTTATGTTATAGAAGAATGAGGAAGGTCATGAACAACCCGTGTCTTTCTTTAGTAAGTCATTACAGGGGTCAGAATTAAAGTATGATATAATGGAAAAACAAGCATTCGCATTAGTAAAAGCTACCAAAGCTTTCAGGCCATATCTTGTTGGAGCAAAGGTGATTGCTTATGTACCTCATGTAGTTGTCAAGGATATTCTAACACAGTCTGAAGTAACAGGAAAAAGATGCAGATGGATTAACAAAATCCAAGAGTTTGACATGGAAATACAAATTACTAAACTAGTAAGAGGTCAAGGCTTGGCTAAGTTAATGGCAGAAGTGAATATTGAAGCAAATCAAATTTGCAATGTGGAAGAAGAGACTGCAATTGCAAGCATTAAGCATACTCCATGGTATGCATATATCATGTATTACCTTAAATACATGAAGTGTCCAAAGGGGTTGAGTGACAGCCAGAAAAGAACTTTGAGGTTGCAGGCATCTAAGTATGTCTTCATGGATGGAGATTTGTTTTGAAAAAATAGGGATGGTAGACTATTGTTATGTCTAGATGAATCACAAGCCAGGAATGTCTTAAGTGAAATGCATTAGGGGGTTTTTGGAGGACATTACTCAACAAAGACAACTGTGCATAAAATTCTTAGGGAAAGTTATTACTGGCCAAAGGTTTTTAATGACTCTTTTACATATGTAAGAAAATGTGAAGCCTGCCAGAAATTCTCTGGAAAATTGAAGTATCAAGGAGCTTTTCCACTTCGACCCTTGCAGGTTGATGCCCCTTTCCATCAATGGGGAATTGATTTCATTGGAGAGATACAAGAAAAATCAAGTCTTGGACATAAGTGGATATTGGTGGCCACTGATTATTTTACCAAATGGGTAGAAGTAGTCCCAACTAAACGGGCTGCAAGTAGAGTTGTGACAAATTTTCTAATGGACAACATCATTACCAGATTTGGTACACCACTAAGATTGATCACTGACAATGGGATGTGTTTTAGATCAGATGAATTTAGAAATTTCTATAGCACATATGGCATTACCATTTCTTATGTAGCTCCTTACCATCCACAGGCTAATGGTCAGGCAGAATCTAGTAACAAAATCCTTCTGAAGATTATAAGGAGGATGTTGGGATAGAACAAAAAGGCTTGGGATTCAAAATTGAGATTGGCTATTTGGGTTGACAGGATCATTGCTAAAAAGGAAATTGGAAAATCCCCATTTGAGCCAGTGTATGGAACACAGGCTAGAATGCCTTTACAGAATTTGTTACCAGTCTACAAGTTTTTCCTTCAGGGAGATTTGGATATTCCAGAACCTATGGAGGAAAGAATGGAACAACTAGCTAAACTTGATGAAATAAGGAGAGTGGCCAAAAACCAAAACATGAAGTTACAAACATAGAGGAAGTATCTATTTGATAAAAAGGAAAAAGATAGGAAATTTGAAGAAAATGACTTGGTATTGATGTGGAACGCAAGGTGTCAGGAGAAAGACAAGCATGGGAAATTTTAAGCTTTGTGGTTGGGACCTTTTGTGGTTGTTGGAAAGAAAGGTGAAGATTCATATTATCTACAGAATATGGCTGGTGAAGATCAGGACTTGCCTATACATGGGAAATTTCTGAAGCATTTTTTCTCTTGAACAATACAGAGGATTAAGGGTTGCCAGTGCATGGACAACTCTTAACAATCCTCTCAAAATTCTATCTTCCGTGCACAATAGTCTAGGAAATAAAAGGAATAGGAATTGACAGTACATGGATAATCCTAATTTTCCTTCTTTCAAAATAATTTTTTTTCCATGTACAGTACTATAGGGTCACATTCATTTTCCATTCATTCCATCATGCTCACATGATCCATCACATTGAGTTTGGTCTACTCACCCAGAGATTTGGATCCTTGCAATTATCTTACAATCATTCATTCCCAGATGGAGCCACTGTTAGAACTATAAAATTTTGAAAATTTTATAGTCGACTATATTCATGAGTTTCCAAAATAGGTCCTCATCATATGCACAATTTCCTCTCTTCATAATATTTTGCCCATATTTTTTCCATGTGGCCCCATGGTTTCCATCGGGTCATGAATATTTCACTATATAATCTATTTCAACAAGAGAAGGTCAGGGTCTCCCCAATCTATAATGTTTTTTCCACTAATATATACTTGTTGCAGACTATCGACAAGACTTCAAAAAGATCACACCGATCAGAATTTATACTCAAGCACTTATCAATAGAACACATCTATTGTCTCGGTGATAGAAAGATCATATCAGCAAGAGAGTTGTTATCAGAATGAGTCATAACAAACTCACATATGTCTCACCGACTAGCGGATGGAGTGATGTATCATCCAAACAAAAGATTATCAAAGTAATGTCTTATCGAAAGCATCAGGTCTTGCCAATAGAGCGCAAAGGGATTCCATCAAATGGCTATCGGAAGGAAGTCACATAGTCTTGCCAACTCAAATGTCACACTGATGAAATACTTTGGGGAGAGTCTCACCAAATAAAACATAATCTAGGGAAACAAGTTCGGCGAGACAATTGGCATCGGTATGAAGTCTTTTCGAGATTCTGGGTCTTACTGATAGAATTCATTTTATCGATAAGATAAATTTCATCGGTGAGAAACTTAAGGGTCACGCTGAAGTGTGGTTTCATCAGAAAAAGAGTGGTTATGTCTCAGTGATCAAGAAAATACCATGGGGTTCATCTCAATAAGACACAATGAAGTCTATGAAACATCTCCCCGACTTGGAATTGTCACAGCAACACATAAAACTAAAGCGATACCTATCAATGAGACTTGAAGGCTTTGGGGAGACTATAGGATGTTTCGGAAAATGATCTAATGAACGTTGAAAAAGGATATCACCCCATATTTGAAATTTTCTCACCGACAAGACATTTGATGGGACAGTGCAAGTTTCAAATAAATCTTCATTTGTGCTTCAGCTGACACATTAATGGCACGACAGGATATAAGAAGGAAAATTTAATCAAAAGAATTAGTGTTGAATTGATAGAAGAAGAGCCAATAGAGCGAACGAAGCCAGGGAATTCTTTCATTCTGAAAAATTCAAGCAAATACAGGGGATGCGTAGGGATTAATAGATGCCGCTAAGAAGACATCGATTGCATTCTTTGATGACAAAGGGGAACTTAAAGAAGCTACCAGATGGAAAAATGAGGGTGAGTCATTACTAAATGAATTCATGAGAATAGCTTTTGTGGAGAATACAACATTAGAAGAAATGAGCAAGTAGAATGAGAAGATGATAATGATGGAGATCACGATATGGAATACAGTTGGAGATGCGGATACATATGAGCACCGGGATTATTTGGATCATTTTGCTAAAACTCACTTATGGCTAAACAGAACTTAACTATCCTCTAATCTATTTGTTATGTAAACATATGACATTTCTAAAAGGATGCATCCTTTCATGTATTCGATGTATAAATATCTATTTCGATCATGAAATAGAAATATAAGATATAGGATAGAAAATAGGATAGAAGAGATACAGTAGAATACAATGTTTCACAAATATGAGACTATGATGCATGTTTCAAATTATGGAGTTATCAATGGAAATCATTTAATATGGTGTAGTCATTTTTGGTATCAGTTGTTCATTGTGTTCATTGAGAGCATTATTGAAGTTGTCTCCAAAGTTGGTGTTTTCTAGTTATTTGAATTGGTATAACAAGTTTATATCTAGTTTCTCAGTGCACATTTGCTATATCTGTATGGTCAATTGATTGGTTCTTTCAAGTAAAGATTAAATCCTTTAAGTTGATCATAGTAATTAGAGAATGTCAGTTGGATCATTAAGGAGAAATCAGTAATCGTAACCCTACATGTTTATACAAGTTATAAACTAGATTATATGCTAAACGACTTGAGTACCTGCCAGAAAGAAGCACTTGTTTTATATCCTTTTGACTCTGCATACCCTATAAGGCACTAGTCTCCACATTTCCATCATTCAGTTTTATTCAATTCCTTTTTACATCTGTTAACTGAGCATATTAGGATTAAGTTTTGAATATTGCTATACAATTTATACCAAAATTAATTTTATTTGTCCATTTCCATCTGCCATCATGGAAAAATCACTGCAAGAGAGAAGATCATAATTCAAGCCTTCCCAATTCATATAGGTACACCCAGCTAGGTCTAGCAGCACCTAAAGAGTAGAAAGCTTAAACCATTGGCTTTGTCTATTACCCTAAAACGTACCAAGAGATTGGCAACCTCTTGAGGTATTCTTATGTGTGTTTTTGAGAGCTAACATATAACACCCCGTCACGCAAACCCCAAAGGACACTAAGTACATAACAATTTTTTTTATAAACAGAAAGTAAAAGCATTATGCTATCTATTGCAACTAACATAATTACAAATACAAACTAAGCTCCTAAGTCCCTTGGGGTACATGAAGAGACATTACGTTAACTACCCATTAACAAATTTGACTAACCTAACACTCATTTCCACTGATATGAGTTCACATATAAACTGTGACAAACGATAAGCATTAAAATAAGAATGAACCACATAAATGCTATACAAGATTACATAGCCCATAAAACTTGGAAATAATGAGAACTAATTTACTCAACATATCAACATCAAATATAATTACATCTATGAATAATTTTTGAATTACAAAGTGTGATAATACAATACATCATGTTACAAACTAAATCTCAATAAACAATTGTCCAAGTTACAAAATACATTATCCCAACACATGGGAGAGTACAATATAATTTACTTGATATGGATAAAGTACAAATGTATACATCTGAAGAAACATAAATCTAGAACAAACTGTCACCACAATCTCTACACTAAAGGTACGACTGCGAAATGGGAAACCCAACGGGGTGCAAAGCACGTTCCAGTCGACCACCCCCATGATAGGAGTAGTTAAGAAAGGATTCATGACCAAGACGTCAAAAGAAACACATAAGACTCAACACCAAACATTGAAAGAGAAAATACACAAATAGGATACATAACAACAAAAGTCTACTAGCAAAACATAACAACAATGACTCCAAGTCAAAATAATAAACCACTTCCAGAGGATTCCAATTAAAAACAACTAAGGGGAAGGCTAGAGGAGAGCGTCATCGCATGGCCTTCATGGATTATCCTAACATCCTATCACAAGGTGCCACCTGCATCTATGGTTATCCTGACTGCCTATCTCAAGGCACTGCCCATAGGGTGACTCATCCGAAATCGTGCATTCCTCATGGAGACGAGATCACGATTATGCCAACCACGGCCTTCTCGTCCACCTTTAGTCTTTGGAAGCCCTAATAGGTGAGTGAAGTATCTATCATTATCTTTTAGTGTTTAACTACCCATCCCCTAATTAATTATTTAGATTTTCACTTTTTACTCTAACTCTAGTGTGGGTTATCCTGACAACCTCTTTGTGGGTCGGTGCCCACATAGAGCCACTCTCTCTAGAACCCCTAACATACAACAAGATCAAAGAATTGTACTCTCATGTACTCAAAACACTGAATGCACAATCACGAGGAAAAACCATCTTGCTATAATCATATAACTCAGTAACTTAACAAAACAACACAACCCAATGTATACATAAGATTACAACCACAAAGAAGATGAAATTAAATACCCAAAATAGAAGCCTCTTGACTTAATATACCAAATTCCCTAACCTCTAGAAAGTTTAACGACAACCCTATCTCTTATAATAAAGTTAACCAAATAAAAGAACACTCATGTTGTTATCTCAACTCAAGAGTCAAAAATGAACTCCATAAAATAAATCAATAGTTCACTCAAAATAAAGAAATTGATTAATAACATAAATCCACAAATCATACAACATTATCGTACTACAAAAAATTTCTTTACAAAGATCAAACCACTAATTTCCTCAATTAATTTCACTAATAGAAAACATTCAAATAAATTTAATAAATCATTAACTTCTATTTTCATTTAATAAGAAAATATAAAAACGTATTTACTAATCATCGAGAATATAATACTCAATTAAATCATATATATATTTGTATATAGATATCATTCTATATATATATATACTATATATATATAAATATATATTTATAATTATAAATACATACATACATACATATATATATATATGAAAATAATTTAATTTTAACAATTCTAAATTTCGAATTTAAAAGAACTAAAATATAAAATATAAAATATATTTTATTTTTATTTTTTATAAAACAACCCACTTGGGGTTGTGTACCTCCCCATAGGGGAGAACGCAGCCTCCAAGGGCTGCTGACAACAGTCCTTGGACTATTGTACAACAGTCCTTCGACTGTTGTGCGCGGCCCTTTATGGGCTGCGTAGGGGTTACAGCTGTAGCCGTCCCCCCCCCCCTTTCTATATAATTTTATTTTTAATTTTATTCTTTTAATTAATTTTTTCAATTTTATTTTTATAATTCTGAAATACGAAATTCCAAATGAAATTTCTCAGCTAAATTTTTTTAATAGAATATTTATGTACGGACGGAAATTAACATTTTGCACAGAAATTTAAAATATTCACTGTGCACAAATTAATTTCATAGAAATAGCATGACATGACTATAGAGGATTTCTTTCGGAAATTTTCTTTAAAAGGAATTAAAAAGAATAAATTGAAAGGGGAAATACCATATCTAACTACAAATAAAATAAAATAAAAACTTGTACAATATCTTTTCTAATTGCATGAGTTTTTTCACAATTTTCCTTGCACAAAGATTTTCTAAATTTCCTCTGTTCAACAACGGGGTTTTGGATTAAAATCTAAGAGGTTTTCTTTTTCTACTGTTTCCTCAGAGCTTCTAATTGAATAATTTCATTTAACTAGATTCTCTAATTTGTTGTGTATTTTTTTCCACAGAGGCAACACAATTTTAATGGCATCAACTAGGAACAATATTTTCCACAGAAAAGAAAACTTCTAAAATCTACAAAGGTACAGACAAGCCTTTACAAACAAACAATCTTTCTAAAGTAGGAAAAAATTCAAAACCAAATAAAGAAAAAAACAAAGGGAACCTATTTCCTGTAGGCTGTAGAAGCAAATGATGTGCCAATCCTTGCCAGGAGAGCCTCCAGTTATTACCCTCTTCCCAAAGCTTCTCCTCTAGCCAAAATGCAACTCCAGAAGCTCTCCTGCAGCTTTTTCCAAATTCTCACACAAGTATTCAACAAAAAACCCAAAATTCATTCACATAGAGCTTCCCCACTGTTCTCAGCCAAAATTTTCCCGTCAAAAACTTCTGTTACCCATGCCTCTTTTTCTTCCGGGAATAATTTCCTTAACAGAAATCCATTATTCCCCACTACTTCCCGTACAATTCCAATAAATAAAATTTAATCAATTTAAAAATCAATTTTAACTAATTTATTTATATTCCATATTATTAATTTTCTAATAATAATAATATAGCTTTATAAGCTATTTAATTAACTCCAAAATTAAATGGAAAATTTAACATTCTACAAATCAACAAAACACTTATATTTTATTTAAACTATCCCTTAAATCAAGAATATTAAACAATCAACTTAACCATAATTAATTATAATAACTCTATTAATTAAACAAAATAATTAATCACACTTAACTAAAATTAATTAAATCACAACAAAAATATTAATCAACACTAACACATTTACATACAAGGACAAATAGAACAAAGACAACCAAAGACTCAAAGTAGACGAACTTGGGACGGGAATTCTTTCCTAACCACTCCATTTTTTAACATCAATCCCGTTGAGTTTGTGAGACACGCTCAAACCTGACAAGCAGGTGGAGTCAATGTCCAGTACCTACATCCTGCATAAAAAAAATGTCATGAAGCATGTAAATTTCCATAGAAAACACACCGTGAAAGGCAATCGCAGGGCAACAGGGCACTTGCAAGCAAGTGATGCCACTCTGTCCTTTCACCAAGACTCACAAGTAAACACACCAAACATTATAACAACATAAACTAACAACTTCACCATATATATTATTAAAGAACACCACAAAAATTCATATAACATAATCACCATAAAATGTATCATCTAACAATATATGTAAAATCTAATGCAACTAATCAACCAAGCCATAAAACCATGCACAACCAAAATGGTGAACAAATCACCCACACAACCAAGTACAAGATCTGTCCATAAGAGTAACAACAACATGAGTGGTATCACATCCTTCGCCCCTAGAATATGCCTTACTCCTAGAAGCCACTAAATAAAAATGGAAATGCCTCTCTAATACGGGATGCATCCTCCCATTTCGCTGAAGTCTCATCATTCGGGTCCCACTGAACCCGCACCTGCTCAAGATCTCTGCCCCTGAGGGCGAGTCTCCGATGCTATAGCATGGCCACGGGCTTGAGTGCTAGCTGCTCGTCCTCGACCTGAAGAGAATTCCAATCAAGTACATGAGTAACATCAGGAAAATATGGTCTAAGTACAGAAACATGAAAAACATTGTGAATCCGCGATAGGCTGGGTGGCAATGCTAGGTGATAAGCAACGGGGCCAATCCTCTCCAAAACTTCAAAAGGGCCTACAAAACGAGGTGCAAGCTTGGAACCCTTTATCTAACAGATTGGGCTCTTCCACGATCGCACTCTCAAAAAGACTCAATCACCAACAAAGAACTGATGATCAACTCTATGTGCATCTGCATATTTCTTCTGTCTGTCTTGAGCTGCCACAAGATGCTCTCTGATGCATACTACCTGCTGTTCCATGTCCTGAAGCATTTCGGGACCAAGGAGAACTCTATCATCAAGACAGTCCCAACTTAATGGAGTCCTGTAATGATGACCATATAGTGCCTGAAAGGGAGCCATACCAATTGAGCTATGATATCCATTATTATAGGAAAACTCCACAAGATGCAAATACTCCTCCCAACATGACTGTCGATCCATCACGTACGTACGAAGCATGTCCTCTAGAACCTGATTAACTCTTTCTGTTTGTCCATCTATCTCAAGATGGTAGGTAGAACTAAAGTTTAGCTGTGTTCCTAAGGCATGCTGCAATGATGTCCACAATGCAAATGTGAACACTGGATCCCTATCAGATATGATTCTCTATGGAATACCATGCAAGCGGACAATGTCTTCCATGAAGATTCTAGCAACTGAAGAAGCTGTGTAAGATGATCGGACTGGGGAAAAGTGTGCCACCTTGGTCAATCTGTCAAATGTGACCATGATAGCATCATGACATCGAGAAGTCATAGACAATCCCATAATAAAGTCAATAGGAATTATGTCCCACTTCCATTCTGGAATGAGATGTGGTTGTAATAGACCTGTAGAATGCTGATGTTCTGCCTTGACCCTCTAACACTCCAAGCATCTAGCTACCAAATCTACAATATCCCTCTTCATGCCAACCCAAAAGTATAAAGCCTGAAGATCTGCATACATTTTCTTAATGCCCAGATGAGCAGAATAGGGAGCTCGATGTGCTTCAGTCATAATTAGAGTCCAAAGGCACTTAAATGCGACCCGAATACCTTAGAAGACCATCAGACTCAAGTGAGTACCCTACAAAATTTCCTTCTAGAGCTCTACCAGACTCAATTTCTAATTTCACTTCCTGATACCAACTATCAGATGGAAATGCTATGAGGACTTGACTCCTCAAATCTACCTCAAGAGCCACTACAGAAATCTCATGTATCCACCAACTCAAAGCATCTGCAACTAAATTTTCCTTTCCTTGAACATATTTGACCTCAAACTCATATTCGCAGAGGAATTCCATCCATCTTCTCTGCCTAGCATTCAGGTTCGGCTGAGTAAAAATGTATTGCAAACTACGATGGTCACTGTGAAGCTCGAACCTATGACCCAACAAGAAGTGTCTCCATCTCACAAGGGCATGAACCACTGTGGATAACTCCAAGTCATGTGTGGGGTAATTAATCTCATGGTCCTTGAGCTTATGGGATTCATATGCAATTACACATCCCTCTTGCATCAAAACAGATCCTAAACCCTCCAAGGATGCATCCATGCACACCACGAAATCCTTAGTAGGATCAAGAACCACCAATATTGGTGCACTAGTCAATCTATCCTTAAGGATCTCAAATGCTATCTAACACTGTTCAGACCAAATGAACTTCTTCCCTTTCCTCTGAAGAGAAGTAATAGGATATGCAATCCTAGACAAACCCTATACAAACTATCGATAATAGCCCCGCTAACCCCATAAAGCTACGAATCTCTAGAACATTCTTAGGTGTTGGCCAATCAACTATAGCTTGGATCTTTGAAGAATCCACTGCAATACCTGCACCTGAGATGATGTGCCCCAAGTATTTTACCTCTATTTTGTAAAAATCACACTTAGCCAAATTAGCAAATAGTTGATTGTCCCTCAAGCATTGTAATACCTGCCTCAAATGTTCCTCATGCTCCTCCATATATTTTGAGTACACTAGAATATCATCAAGGAACACAAGTATGAACCTATCCAAATAGGTATGAAAAACTCCATTCATCAGGCTCATAAACACTGATGGTGCATTAGTTAACCCGAATGGCATAACCGTAAATTCATAATGCCCATAGCGAGTACAAAATGCAGTTTTATGAATATCAAGATCAGCTATTCACAACTGATGATAACCAAACTTAAGATCAATCTTAGAGAAGACTTGAGCTCCTTTTATTTGATCAAATAAGTCATCAATCCTTAGGAAAGGATACCGATTTTTGATCGTCACCTTGTTGAGTTGCCTATAATCAATACACAATCGGAGCGAACCATCCTTCTTTTTCACAAATATAACTAGTGCTCCCCAAGGGGAAACACTAGGATGGATAAATCCTTTCTCTAAGAGCTCCTCCAACTACAACCTAAGCTCCTGCAATTCTTGTGTTGTCATCCCATATGGAGCCCGAGAAATAGGCTTAGCTCTAGGAACAAGATCGATTTTGAAATCGATGTCACGCTTTGGTGGCATCCCAGGAATTTCACTAGGAAAGACATCAGAATATTCCTTAAGAAGGGGATAATCATCCAATGAAATCCCTTGACTCTCATCTGAGTCCAAATCATTAAATGACACTGCAAATAGCTAACCCTGTCTGAAACACCTTTTTAATTGCATAGCTGAGATTAAGTGTAATGAGATAGGTCTCTGAATGCCAATGATCTCCACCTCACTACCCACATCATCAACACAACGCACTACCTTATGTCGACAATCGATTAAAGCACGATGAGCGTACAACCAATCCATACCCAAAACCACATCATATGAGCCAAGGGGTAGGATTCGAAGATCCACCATAGTTGTGAGTGACCCTATTTGCAATTTGCAACCCTAAACTAGTGACTCAACTGCAACCTTTGCCTCGAAGGCCAATTCAACCTACCATTTAATGCCTTACCTAGCTGCCACCAGTCTACAACATTCCACAACTGAAGGAGAAATGAAAGAATCTGATGCACCTGAATCAAAGAGAATAGATATACCAATACCATTCAACACACCTGAAGTTTCAACTACAGTGCCTTGATATTCAGCTTGACGATTCTCTACTACTGCAAATACCCAATGTGCTCTCCCTGCATCTCCCACTGTCAGCTTGGAAGTAGCTAGTCTCTGACTAAATCCTGTAGTACTCCTCTGTGGGCACTATCTAGCTATATGCCCCTGTTGCCCACAAGAGAAGCAACATGTACCATGTCCATACCCTCTAACACCTGATGGTGCACTCGACTGTTGGAAGCTGCCTCGAGATGGTGTTGTCTATGTCTCTGAGTAGGTTGCACAAAGCGATCCTGTCTAACTCATTGCCAGCTACGGTTCCTTCTACTCTAAGATCTATCACCTTGCTATGTCTGTTGTTGCTGCTGCCGACCACCCTTAGAGGGTGCCCAAAAATTTCTAGAAGTCCCTACCACTTGAGGTTGTCCACCTCGAGAACCAAAGCCTGTGACTGGAGCACTACCAATCTATACTCCTATGTGTCCTCCTAAATCCATAGTCAGATTTTCTTCCATAAGGCAGGCTTTCTCAACCTCCACCTCCATCGTCTTTAGCTCGAAGACTCAAACACCACTGCTGATACGGGCATTTAAGCCCCTAAAAAAATGTTGCACTAGCATGGCCTCATCATTTCCGATACCTGCATACTGCTTGAGCTCATAAAAATGACACTCATATTGTTCCATGGTCATAGTCATCTATCTTAATTCGTGGAACTTGTCAGCTCTACGTTGCCTCCAGTGATCAGAAAGAAATTGGGCCCTAAACATCTCCATAAATAACTCCCAAGTAACCATACTGATGTCAATGTGCAATTTCTGCTCCTCTAGCCTCCACCAAGTGGAAGTAAAACCTTTGAGGTGCATGGTAGTGCACCTAGCCCTAGTGTTACTGCTGTAGGGATGCATCGCAAAGCATCGATCCAAATTGATCAACCAAGTCTCTGCCTCTAGACCTCCACTAGATCCATCAAAAGTAGGGGGTTGTGCTCTTAATAGGTCCCTCATATGACCTTCCACTACTACCTCGTGCTCAGCTGTGTTTTCCCCACGTCTAGGGGATCTCTCCCTTTCCCTGTCTAATCTCTATTCCTCATCTTGCCTAGGGCCTAGACGACCCAATATATCCTCTAACAGATGTTGCAACTGACCACCCAGACTAGGTTGTTCTGGGTTCTGACCACCACCTTCTATCAAAATGCTTTGAGAAATCTGCAGTTCCTCACACTCTAACCCATGTGAGCTCAAAAGTGATGGAATTTGGCGATTGGCCCCATGGCCACCACCTCAGCCTCTTCTTCGGCCATGACCTCTACACCTAGGCATGATCTTGCACAACAATTAAGTTATTTCAAATCAAGAGTTGCGCAAGGTTGCCTAATGGACTCAACTACCTAGAGTACCTAGTGTTTGCAAACTTGGCTCTAATACCAAGTTGTAACACCCCGTCGCGCAAACCCCAAAGGACACTAAGTACACAAATTTTTTTTTTATAAATAGAAAGTAAAAACACTATGTTATCTATTGCAACTAACATAATTACAAATACAAACTAAACTTCTAAGTCCCTTGGGGTACACAAAGAGACATTACGTTAACTACCCATTAACAAATTTGACTAACCTAACACTCATTTCCACTTATATGAGTTCGCATATAAACTGTGACAAACGATAAGCATTAAAATAAGAATGAACCACATAAATGTTATACAAGATTACATAGCCCATAAAACTTGGAAACAATGAGAACTAATTTACTCAACATATCAACATCAAATATAATTACATCTGTGAATAATTTTTGAATTACAAAGTGTGATAATACAATACATCATGTTACAAACTAAATCTCAATAAACAATTGTCCAAGTTACAAAATACATTATCCCAACACATGGGAGAGTACAATATAATTTACTTGATATGGATAAAGTACAAATGTATACATCTGAAGAAACATAAATCTGGAACAAACTGTCACCACAATCTATGCACTGAAGGTACAACTGCCAAATGGGAAACCTAACGGGGTGTGAAGCACGTTCCACCTGACCACCCCCGTGCTAGGAGTAGTTAAGAAAGGATTCCTGACCAAGATGTTAAAAGAAACACATAAGACTCAACACCAAACATGGAAAGAGAAAACACACACATAGGATACGTAACAACAAAAGTCTACTAACCAAACATAACAACAATGACTCCAAGTCAAAAATAATAAACCACTTCCAGAGGATTCCAATTAAAAACAACTAAGGGGAAGGCTAGAGGAGAGTGTCATTGCATGGCCTTCATGGATTATCTTGACATCCTATCACAAGGTGCCGCCTCCATCTATGGTTATCCTGACTGCCTATCTCAAGGCGCCACCCCATAGGGTGACTCATGCAGAATCATGCATTCCTCGTGGAGACGAGATCACGATTATGCCAACCACAGCCTTCTCAGCCACCTTTAGTCTTTGGAAGCCCTAATAGGTGAGTGAGGTATCTATCATTATCTTTTAGTGTTTAACTACCCATCCCCTAATTAATTAGTTAGATTTTCACTTTTTACTCTAACTCTAGTGTGGGTTATCCTGACAGCCTCTTTGTGTGCTGGCGCCCACATAGAGACACTCTCTCTAGAACCCCTAACATACAACAAGATCAAAGAATTGTACTCTCATGTACTCAAAACATTGAATGAACAATCGTGAGGCAAAACCATCTCGCTATAATCATATAACTCAATAACTTAACAAAACAACACAACCCAATGTATACATAAGATTACAACCACAAAGAAGGTGAAATTGAATACCCAAAATAGAAGCCTCCTGACTCAATATACGAAATTCCCTAACCTCTGGAAAGTTTAACGACAACCCTATCTCTTATAATAAAGTTAACCAAATAAAAGAATACTCATGTTGTTATCACAACTCAAGAGTCAAAAATGAACTCCATAAAATAAATCAATAGTTTACTCAAAATCAAGAAATTGATTAATAACATAAATCCACAAATCATACAACATTATCGTACTACAAAAAAAATTCTTTACAAAGATCAAACCACTAATTTCCTCAATTAATTTCACTAATAGAAAACATTCAAATAAATTTAATAAATCATTAACTTCTATTTTCATTTAATAAGAAAATATAAAAATGTATTAACTAATCATCGAGAATATAATACTCCTCAATTAAATCATATATATATTTGTATATAGATATCATTCTATTTATATATATATACTATATATATATAAATATATATATTTATAATTATAAATACATACATACATACATACATACATATATATATATTAAAATAATTTTATTTTAACAATTCTAAATTTCGAATTTAAAAGAACCAAAATATAAAATATAATATATATATATATATATATATATATATATTTTTATAAAACCACAACCCACTTAGGGCTGCGTACCTCCCATAGGGGAGAACGCAACCTCCAAGGGTTGCGTACAATAGTCCTTCCACTACTGTGTGCAGCCCTTTATGGGCTGCTCAGGGCGTATGGCTGTAGCCATACCCCCCCTTGCCATATAATTTTTTTTTTTAATTAATTTTTTTATTTTTATTTTTATAATTCTGAAATACGGAATTCTAAACAAAATTTCTCATCTAAATTTTTTTAATAGAATATTTCCGTACGGATGGAAATTAACATTTTGCACAGAAATTTAAAATATTCACTGTGCACAAATTAATTTCATAGAAATAGCATGACATGACTATAGAGGATTTCTTTCAGAAATTTTCTTTAAAAGGAATTAAAAAGAATAAATTGAAAGGGGCAATACCATATCTAACTACAAATAAAATAAAATAAAACTTGTACAATAGCTTTTCTAATTGCATGAGTTTTTTCACAATTTTCCTTGCACAAAGATTTTCTAAATTTCCTTTGTTCAATAGTGGGGTTTTGGATTAAAATCTAAGAGGTTTTCTTTTTCTACTGTTTCCTCAGAGCTTCTAATCAAGAATTTCATTTAACTAGATTCTCTAATTTGTTGTGTAATTTTTTCCACAGAGGCAACACAATTTTAACGGCACCAGCCGGGAACAATATTCTCCACAGAAAAAAAACTTCTAAAATCTACAAAGGTATAGACAAGCCTTTACAAACAAACAATCTTTCTAAAGCAGGAAAGAATTCAAAACCAAATAAAAAAAAAAAAAACAAAGGGAACCTGTTTCTTGTAGGCTGTAGAAGCAAATGTTGTGCCAATCCTTGCCATGAGAGCCTCCAGTTATTACCCTCTTCCCAAAGCTTCTCCTCCAGCCAAAATGCAACTCCAGAAGCTCTCCACAAGTATTCAACAGAAAACCCAAAATTCATTCACACAGAGCTTCCCCACTATTCTCAGCCAAAATTTTCCCCTCAAAAACTTCTGTTACCCATGCCTCTTTTTCTTCTGAGAATAATTTCCTTAACAGAAATTCATTGTTCCCCACTACTTCCCGTACAATTCCAATAAATAAAATTTAATCAATTTAAAAATCAATTTTAACTAATTTATTTATATTCCATATTATTAATTTTCTAATAATAATAATATAGCTTTATAAGCTATTTAATTAACTCCAAAATTAAATGGAAAATTTAACATTCTACAAATCAACAAAACACTTATATTTTATTTAAACTATCCCTTAAATCAAGAATATTAAACAATCAACTTAACCATAATTAATTATAATAAATCTATTAATTAAACAAAATAATTAATCACACTTAACTGAAATTAATTAAATCACAACAAAAATATTAATCAACACTAACACATTTACATACAAGGACAAATAGAACAAAGACAACCAAAGACTCAAAGTAGACGAACTTGGGACGGAAATTTTTTCATAACCACTCCTTTTTTTAACATCAATCCTGTTCAGTTTGTGAGACACGCTCAAACCTAACAAGCAGGTGGAGTCGATGTCCAGTACCTACATCCTGCATACAAACAAATGTCGTGAAGCATGTAAATCTCCATAGAAAACACACAGTGAAAGGCAATCGCGAGGCAGCAGGGCACTTGCAAGCAAGTGATGCCACTCTGTCCTTTCACCAAGACTCACAAGTAAACACACCAAACATTATAACAGCATAAACTCACAACTTCACCATATATATTATTAAAGAACACCACAAAAATTCATATAACATAATCACCATAAAATGCATCATCTAACAACATATGTAAAATCTAATGTAACTAATCAACCAAGCCATAAAACCATGCACAACCAAAATGGTGAACAAATCACCCACACAACCAAGTACAAGATTTTTCCATAAGAGTAACAACAACATGAGGGGTATCACATAACAATGGGTATATATGTTAGATATTTTTTGGTGGTTTCTAGTAAGGAATGAATGTTGCAATTTTTCTACATGTATGTGATGTGAATATTATCAAAGTAGTGTGAGTGTAAGTTGTGAATGTTGAGTCGAATATTAGAGTGATGTAAATGAAGAGGAAAGAAGAGTGTTAGATCTGAATGAGATGAAGTGTGTAAAGTTTGTTTATTGAGCTTCATTGGAACTATAATTCATGCATATGTTAGATGCAATTGTAAGAGTTCAAATTAGGTTGTGAGACACAGTCTCTCTTCTATTTTTTTCTCTGTGGGCAGTGAGTACACTTGGATAGTGAGTCCACCTGCAATGAGCAATTCTATAAATATACTATAATCGATTATAATATATTGTGAGCTAATCCTCACCGTGGTTTTTCCCATTTTGGGTTTTCTACATAAAAATCCTGGTCTTCATGTGTTATGAGATGTTGTTGAATATTTCATGCTTTCTTTCATTACTTCAGTTGAATGTGCTAAGTGGATTGGATGTTTAAATGCTTGAATGGTTTAAAAGAATATTGATTCACCCCCCTCTTAGTATTTTGGGTGTTCAAAATGAGTGAGATAAATAGATAGGTATACAAAGGGAGATAGATAGGAAGAGAGATGATTTTTTCTTCACATAATATTATAATTCACTTGAATTTGCATGAAGAGCAATAGAGGTAGGTTGAGGAAGACCAATTTTCATTCATAGAAATGTGAGCACATTATAACACGAGCATGATATAATGTGCTCATGCTATTGTATTCTTTAGGAATTTCCAATCCTTAGGGTTATATTTTACTTGAAAATAAAACCTAAAGGGTTGGACTAACATGTTAATGCCCTTAGGCATGTTATATGCAATTTCTCAAAAAATAATACAATCTTGAGTAGGATCTCCATCAAGTTTGCATGTCATTCAATGTCGAGCTAAAAAATACCATAATAATAGTGAGCACTCTCTTAGATTTCTAGCCATGTAATTTTTTAATGCTTTGATTATGTTAAGGTTTTGATCTTTAATTTATTTTTCTATTGTCTCTTTTTTTTCAGAAACTTACATATTGTATTTTTTGGTTTCATTTTTTTTACCCTTTATTAAAATTTGAAACAAATTACATTTTTACAAACTAGATTCTATTATTTGCATGCTCAATTTATTTTATTACTTTCCAAAAAATTTAGGGGAGCACATGCTCAATATAATGTGTCCACTTTGAACATTAGTTAAAAGTAATATAATGATTAAAAAATTAGTAGAAAAATTAAGCATAAATTACATGGTGTTAGCTAAGATTTTACTGAAGCAATTTTTGAAATATAAAAAGTAAGTTAAGATTTTAGGGGGGCCACACCAAATTCTATGTTATATTTTTTTGATAAAAATCAAGAGAAATTCATGTGGCCCCCTATTTGAACTCCTCAATATCCAACATTTTAAAAAATAGTAGTTTAGAAAGTAGATTCAGAGCACTATGACTTGTGTTCTTGTTGTGTCTTCAAGATTGAATATGGATGCATGATTCCAAGATTGAATATATGATGTGCATATGATGCCTTGCTTATAGAAGGAAAATTGTGAGATATTATTAGATAAGATATTGACATGTTTCTTAATCCTATACAATTAGCCAACTACCTCAACAATCTTAAATGATCTAGGACATGAGCATTAAATAAAATCCAAAGATATAAGACATGATAAGATCTTATCTAGATAACTAAGACTTCTAAAAAATACACCTAGGACCTAAGTAAAATTATCATGTAAGCAGGACCTATTAGAAAACTAGATAGGTAAAACAATTATTTACACCAGCACCCCCACTAAGTGCAAGTTAGGGAGAATATTATTATGCAAATAATGCAAATATGCAAGATGGGTCCTAGCTACAAGGTTATTTCATATTCACAATATATTGTCCTTCACTAAATTGTTCCCTAAGAACACATTAATAATATAATTAACAATATTCATTTAGATAAGGAGAGAGATAGAGAGATAGATCCCTAATTACCAACTAGGTTCTAATTAATAAAAAATGCATGATGAGGTTGTGGAACTGGTGGAGGGTGATGATGTTATAATAAATCTTATAATATCTAGGCACTTTACAAAGAAGAGAATTTATATTCTATGATTTATATTATTTTGGTGATGCATTCAAAGTTGCAAAAAATTAGGTAGTATTTGAGGTTGGAGATACATAGGTACCACTAGAAATTCCCTCACTTTGATAGCCATGTTGATGAAGAGTGGAAAGAGAGCTATCTAGGCATAATGTAATGATTTTTTCTTATTAATTACAAGTATTTCATTATATCTACATATGAATAATAAATGACCATATGATATCTAAAATGTATAGTGGATTGGGTTACCCTAAGCTCTTCCACTATAAAAATTTCACTTAAGGTACTCTAGTTACACTAAGAAAACATATTATGCATGTTCATACTCATGTCCACTAATTTATTTTGTTATTTGATCAAGTTAGCTAATATCATGAGGCATATATAGGTGCCACTACTAAGTGTGTGGCATTTTGTGTGTGTGTGTGTGTGCATGTATTTTCTTTTGTATGTGAATGTGTGATATAATATATAGAGTTCATCGATGACTAGAGGAGATTATGTGCAAATTGTGATACCATTCAAGTGGAGTGAGATAGATTACAGGAAAAAAAATTATTGGTGGAAGGAACATAGATTCATGTCCATGCCTTGAAGTGATGAAATTATTAGGGTCCTCAAATAAAAGCAATGAGATGCAAGGTAGCCACATGAACTAGTAAAGTGAAGGTAGATAACCTTTAAGAGGAGATCAAGTAACTATGAGGTACAATGATGGTATTGGAGGAATAGTTACAATCATCATCAAGGTTGAGGACTAAGACTCATGAAGATTCAAGGAGTGAGATATGGAAGTGGTCCTTAAGACAACCTCGTACGAAGCAATGTATACTCATGGATTTTTGTTATTGCTACATTTTAGAAACTTGATTTATTAGAGATCTTTTTAATAATGTTAAACAATTTATTTTTCATGTGATGATATAGATGTAGACACTGAAAAATGTCCTGAGCCTACGAACACCATTTTTCTTCATCAATCCCCTTTTCTTCCCTACATGATTAAATAATTTTAATTATTTAATTAATTCATTTCTTTCCCTTATTCTTCCTTTTAATTAATTAAATTAATTAAATTTATTTAATTATGTCACTAATGTCCCCTTTTCCTCTATAATTAAATAAATTTTATTTATTTAATTATTTACTATTTTTTCCTTTTCCCTCACTTTTAATTAAATTGTTATTTTAATAATTAAAAGTCAATCTTTCCCTTTCTTCTATAATTAAATAATCATTTTTATCTAATTATTCGCTTCCCTCCTAAATTAAATAATTTTATTTAATTATTTAATTTACTCCAACAACCTCTTTTTCTTTCTCAACCTCTTTATTTGTGTCTTTTTTTTTAGGCAAAGAGCATAAAGCCCATATATATATACAAAGGATTTACATTGATCATAGTAGCAAGATCAACTTTGAAGGCTCTTTAGTAGCCAAATAAGACACTTTAGCCATATAATTTTGACAAAAATATGATACGAAGGCTCTAGATAGTCAAAATACCCGTAGCCAAATAGACTAAAACTACATGCCAACCCATACATATAAAATATACCAAACTTAAGAATCTTTTTCTAATTATACGAGTCCTTCAAACAATTTTGGCAGACAATTCTTCATCCACCTCTACAACAAACTTTTCCAAAGCTTGATTCACATGTCGCATGGATTGAGAATTTTATAGCATGAAATACTATGATAAAAACTTAATGATGGAGAAGATAATGATGAGGGAAAATCCCTCTAGCATATCCCTAACCTCTCCAAAGGCCATACTATTGCACCAACCTTAGCAGAGAATTACCATGAATAAATTCCTCCTTGATAGTCTTTCTAACAATCACTTCCAATGAAGGCATTGACACACACTTGATACACTTAAGAAAATACTTGCAATGGCTCTTGAATACCACAACAATCTGCTTGTCATCAGCAACTTCAAATAAGGGATACTTCCAATCCCTCACAGGAAAGAAAACCCTAAAGATCCTCGGTAGATATTCTAAATGAAAAAGATGACATCTAAGCAGCCTTCAAAGAGACACTAATGTCCTGTCCAAGAACAATGTGATGTCAACCATGTGCCATGTTTCCCTTGAACACTTAACATGATCAAAGTGAATATTCATTTTTAACAAGGGACTCAATACTTTGGAAGCCATGAATATTACCATCCTTAGATAATTGAATTTCCTTCCCCTCACACCCCAAATTGGCTAAGGAATCAGCCAACTAGTTGCTTTCCTAGTAGATATGAGATATGATAACCGAATCAAAGTAAGAGAATAACTACCAACTTTTGAAGAATATAATTGAGTTGCCAATTAGGAGAAGATTGCAGCTTACAAGCATTGATAATCAACAAAGAATCACCTCAATATGAATATTTTTAATGCAAAAACTATGTGCCAAATTCAAACCATGCAATAATGTTTGTGCCTTAGCCAAATTATTGGTTCCCCTAGATAAATGAACAGATTTGGCTACTAAAAGACATCCTTTTGAATCACAAATACAAAACCCTACCCCTGAGACACCTGGATTACCACGTGAAGCACCATCAAAATTAAGGTTAATAAAGCCAAGATGGGGGGCCAACCATTTTTTCTATCGACTTTCTACTTCAATGGTTGCAACAAACCTCCTTTAAACAAAAGCATAATATAATGCCAACCCTTCAAAATTTGACTATCCCAATCTGTGAAGACAAAAGCAACTAACTTGTGATTTTGAACATAAGAATTTACACCCTCTAAAACTACCTTCTCAATTGTTATTAAAATTTAATCAATCAAGGATTTTGAATCCCTGAAAATTATCTTATTACGTTCCCACCAAATACTCCAAATCAAAACTACTAGAATGATCCACCAGATACAAGAAAACAATGTAAATTTATAAAGAATAAGCCAGGAAGAGAATAATTCCCAAAGTGTATTTGGAAAAATAAGATGACAACTTAGCTTTTACTTAATAAAATCCCAACAACTCTGAGCATATGCGCATTGAACAAACAAATGGTCAACTATTTCACGAGCTTCACCACAAAGGACACATTGAAAAGTATCCACAATTCCTAATTTGGTCAACTTATTACTTGTAATAATTTTATGCCTTAGAGCCAACCAAGCAAAACTACCTACTTTCAAAGGCACCATCGAGTTCCAACAAAAAGAATAAGCTCTATGCTTGTACAAGTGTTGCCCCTTTCTAGATAAAGCTACATAATTGATGCAGAGCAAGGAGGGAACTTGTTTCCAATCATAATTTGACTCAATTCAAACAAACTTTCAAATCATACAACCCTATCTTGACAGATTTCTTCATTCCCACCTATTCTTCCTTGTAGGGTTCCAAACACTGAAATCAAGGAAAAACTCCTCAAATCCTACTCAAACCCACACATAGATTAGGGTTTTAGATACCCTTTATTCCCATTCAAATCATATCTCAAATTCAATCTAGATCACTTTGGACCAACCTTTTCAAAACTTAACTAGTACGTTATCTTGAACCCCAAATTAGGTCACTTTTTCAAAGGAACCCTATTGTAAACACTTCAACCCAAAACTCAATTGGGAAGCATTAACTAGTCAACAAAACCACTAGTTCCAAACTTATCTTTAGAGACATGCTTCCCAAGACACCATTTCAAGAAACCCTCTTTTTTAGCAATTTACAAGGGGTTTTAATGAAAAACACTATTCCAAAACTTCCCACACACAAACATCTCTTCAATAAATTTACTAAATTCCTGCACAAACTTAACATAACATTAGATATTTCTACTCCCAAGTTCTTCAACCATTTCCATAATCAAACCTCTCAATTTCACTCAAAGTCCGCCATTTTTACAACTAGGCTTCCTACAAGCTCCATCAATTCGCCTCTCCTACTCTCAAGAATTATTAATACTTAATAATAACT
>VDFB02168118.1:192547305-192627585 GCA_007258455.2 Sequoia sempervirens | reverse complement strand
CACCAAATGTCAAGAGGAGACACAAGATTTTGTAAGGGGAAAAAAAAGGGGAAAAAAAAAATCCCCAATATTCTGAAGATTGCATAAAGCCTAAGAATATTACAATGAGAGAGAGAGATAGAGAGCATATAATGCTTCATGGCAAAGGAGAGAAAAGCTTGGATAAATAGAGGTGAGAAGGGAGTTGCATAAGAAACTCCCATTTCTATGCATTCCACCTTTCATCCTATGTGTGTACAAGGTGTCAAGATCCTCATAAGGAGGAGGCTACACCTAAGCCTTAATATTCCTCTAAAAAGGAATTATAAAAAATGACTCATCCTCACACATGTGTGAGGATACCCAAATGAGACGTCCTCACAAAGGTGTGAGGATACTCAAATGAGACAAAATACTTGCAAGGATTCCTTTTAAATATTCCTACAAGTATTAGACAATACACATAAATAAATAATATTCACTTAGGTAAAGATTAAAGTCTAATAAAAACACCTAAAAGTTTGACCTTTAACATGATCAGGATCCATTACCAAAAATCTCCCACTTGGAGACTAGTTACAAAAACTCCACCACCTCTAAATCAAGAAGATAATTGGGCTCCATACTAAAAATCTCCCACTTGGAGACTAATTACAACAAATCCATCATTACTACACTGTTAGACTAGGATCCAACTTTGAACTTGGGAAGTTTCTCATCTGCACCATCATACTTGAAGGCCAATCAAAATTGAGTAGTAAATCAGTTTCTACTGAGTTACTACATTTGTCAACATGTATACAATATTTTGGCTAGTGTGTATCTTTGCCAGCTTCAATTGTCCATCTTCCAAAATTGATCGTATGAATTGGTATCTAAATTATATGTGTTTAGTCTTAGAATGAAGGGTTGAGTTCTTTGGAAGATGAATGATACTCTAGCTATCACTATACAACCTACTATTCTCCTTCTTCTTTCCCAATTCCTCCATAAAACTTTGTAACTAAATGATCTCTTTACTAGCCTTTGTAGCAAATACATACTCTAATTCTATTGTTGAAAGTGCAACAACCTTTTGCAATCTTGAAATCCAACTTACTATTGTTCTACCTTTAGTAAAAACATACCATGTGGTTCTACTCTTGATATCTATATCACCTGCCATATATGAATCAACATATCTCAATAAAGTAGAGTTTGAACCTCCAAAACATAATTCCTAGGTATTAGTACCTCTCAAATATTTGAGAATCCACTTTACTATGTTCTAATGCTCTTTTCCTGGATTGTTCATATACATTCTTACAACTCTCCTGCATGTGCAATATCTGGCCTTGTGCACACCATCACATACATAAAACTATCAACTATTGATGAATATGAAACCTTAGACATGTATTATATCTCCTCTTATATCTTTGGACACATACCATTAAATTTTGAAATGGTTGGGAAAAGATGTACTAACTAATTTTGCATCTTGCATTTGAAATCTTTTGAACACCTTCTCTATATACTCACTCTAAGTCAATTTTGTGATTTTTCTTGTCTCTTGTTATTCTCATACCAAGAATTTGATTTGTAGCACCCAAATCCTTCATCACAAATAAATTACCTAATTTTTAAAAGAAAATTTATATCTTTCATGTTATACCTTGCAACAATCATGTCATCTACATATAATAACAAGATAATATAGCTACCATTAGTTAGTCTCTTGAAATAAACATAGTGGTCAAAGTGACATCTAATATAACCTTGTTCAGTCATAAACTTGTCAAATTTCAAATACCACTGCCTTGGATATTACATTGGCCCATACAAGTTCTTCTTCAACCTACATACTAAGTTCTCCTTCCCTTTGACTACATACCATTGTTGTTGTTGCATATACATCTCTCCCTCCAAATCCCCATAAAGAAGAGTTTTATTTACATCTATTTTTTCACGATGCAAATATTATATTTCCACAAAGCTTAAACTAGTTCTAGCTGAAGTCATTTTAACAACAGGAGAAAATATTTCATGAAAATCTATACCTTTCTTCTATGCAAAACACTTTACAAAAAATCTATCCTTGTGCATTTTTTCCTCCATCTTCTTCCTTCAATCTTTAAACCCGTTTATTTTTTAATTCTCTTTTTCTTTAAGGAAACTAAACCAAGCCCCAAGTTTGGTTTTATACTGAAGAGTCCATCTCCTCTTTCATTCCTTGCTCTCACTTCTTTTTGTTTTATACTTGCATTTATTTTTAATATCTTTCTAGTTCACAAAAATCATTCAATAATGCATAATGCAATAAAGGAGAGTATCATTCAAGGATCTAACTAACTTGGTAGATCTTCTAGAAACACTTGTATGAGTTTGATGTACCTATTTTTGTTCTTTTTGTTGATTTTTTTTATTTTATAGCACCTTTGAAACTTCATTTTCTGTGATTTCATCAAGCACCGTATGTTTTGTGTTTTCCTTTTCTTGTTATTTTCCTTGCAACTAATCTTTGTACATGACCTTCTCATTAAATATCACATATCTACTCCTAATTATTTTATTATTTTCATAATCCCATCAGTGATAACCAAAACCATTAACTTCCTATCCAATAAAAGTGCATTTCTTGGATTTTTCCTCAAGCTTTGTTCTATTTTCTATATCAACATGGACAATAGCTTCACAACCAAAAGTATTTAGAAATGAGTAGTTTTCCTTTTTATCTATCCATGCCTCCTCTGGAATGCCACCATCCAAGGAACTTGAGGGTCCTCTATTTATTAAGTAAACAAAATTATCCACAACATCAACCCAAAATTGGAAGGGAAATCTTGCATGTAATCTCATATTCCTTGCACACTCCATGATTGTCCTATTCATCCTTTTTGGCATACCATTTACTTGTGGTGTTCTTGGAACCAAATTATCTCTACGAATCCCATGGTATGGAAAATAAATATCAAAATACTTGCTATAATATTCACCTACATTATCTGATCTGAGACACTTCAACATATTTCATATCTCATTCTCAACCAAATCTTTCCATTTCTTAAAAGTATCAAAGACATGTCATATTTTATTTGAAAGAAATAAACCCAATTTTTCTAGTTGCATCATCAATAAAAGTAACATAATAATAAGAGCCAACAAGATATGATACTTGAGTTGGTCCCCATACATATAAATGCACAAGCTCTAACTTTTTACTCTTCTTTTCCTTCCCAACTCTAGGAAATTCATCTCTCTTCTATTTTGCATTAACATAATTTTCACAAAAATCAAAATCAATCTACTTCAAACCTAGCAACAAATTCCTTGAGTAGAGAATCCTCACCCCCTTCTCACTCATGTGCACAAGCCTATGGTGCCACAATGTTGTATTTACTCTTGTAAAAGCTAAGGCAATATAAAATTAAAATTACTAGTACACAAATACAATGTACCTACCTTTTCTCCTTTAGTGACCTTCCATGATTTTTTTGTAAATGCAATTGTATTAAATTCAATTCCCACATTTTCCTACTAAAATTAAATTTCTTTTCAAATGAGGAACAAGCCTCACCTCTTTTAACAACAATTGGTTTTTATTTTTTAAATTTATCTGTATCTTACCCTTACCAATAATTTTATATGGTTCATCATCACCTAAATAAAATTTTCCAAAATCACCTTGAACATAGTATAAAAAATATTTCATATGGGGTGTGGCATGAAATGAAGCCCTTGAGTCTAACACCTAACGATCAATAATATTATCTAATGACAATACTAAAGTATCTTGCAACACATCACTTGCTACATTTTTTTCCTTATTATTCTATTGTTATCCATCTCCTTGTTTTCCTTTTCGAGACCAACATTCTTTCTTAAGGTGTCCTTGCATCCTACAATGCAAACACTCCATCCTTTCTCTAGATTTGGATATTCCATTCTTATACTTACCACGATTTATTAGGTTCTTTCCTCTCTCCCTTTGTCTTCCCCTATTCTCCATAGTCAAATCAATACCTAATGTCTCATGTGTACTTTTCTATTGCATTTCCTCACTAAGGATAACACCAAAAACATCATTAAACTTTAAAGTGCTTGAACCAGAGACAAAATTACTCACATCCATGACAAAGCTATTCCCAAAGCTTTCTAGTAATGAGAATAAAATAAAAATAGCCATAAACTCATCATCAAATTTTAATCTTACAAAACTTAATCAATTGGTGATTACATTAAACTCATTTAAATGATCAATGAAAAACCCACCTTTTAACATATTCATATTCAATAAATGTTTCATACGAAATACCTTGTTGGAAGCTAAAGTTTTTCACACAACCTTCATTAGATCCTTCATTTTCATTGCTTTTGATATTTTGAAAGCCCCCGATGCTACTAGGCACAGTCGTATTGTTCATAGAGCCTTTCTATCAAGAATCTCTCATTTTTCATTTTTTCATATTTTTCAACTTCTTAGCTTTTCCACCCAATGGTAAGAAAATATCCTTTTGATATAGAAAATCCTCCATTTACATATTTTGTAGCTAATAATTTTGAATGTTAAATTTATCGACCGTAAATTTTCCTTCTTCCATCATTTCTCCCACTTGAACCAAGAACCCTCCTTTCAAGTTTATTAGCCAAATATATATGTACAAATATAATACTAATTTTTAGGAATAGGATCATAGAGAAATATATAATAAAATGAATGCAAAATTAAAAAATAAAAATAAATAACACAAAACACAAAGACACAAATATATGTGGTTCACCCAATATGGGCTACGTCCATGAATAAACAAGTCCTTCCTTTTATTTTTCTAGAAAAATTAAGGGATACAACCTACAACACATTCATTGCAACTTTCTATTTTCTCTATCATAATCTCCACACACAATACCCATTCATTATATAATGCCCTCGTAAAAGAGGGTTGCCTTCTAGGGAAACAATACCAACATAACTTCTACTATCAAATTTGTGACCTAAAGATGAATAATCCAGATTTACTATGGAAAAATAACATTTTACAATTTAAATATGTATCTAAAATTTGGCTTATAAAGGGGCTCTAATGGGCTTCAAACGTGACTGCAAAAATTCCTAAAAAATATACCTTTAACAAGATCAAACTCCATTACCAACAATTTCCCTCCTCTTCTAGAATTGGCACAATGTCAACATCCAATATACCTCAACACTACACATGTCTATCCAATTATAAAGGATGAAAGCACTTAAATGAAAAAAAATGGTGCTCACTCTAGTATTCATCAACCGTTCCACATTGTCAAGGCCAAGCAATATATTAAGCAAGAAAATGGTACAACTTGGATCAACTTCATGATTAATTTCCTACACTTAATGCAATTATAATGGAAACCATTTATTCTCAAGAAGGGGAAAATGATCTAAGTATAGATGCATGTGCAATATAAGTCTCATACATTCCCTCAAATTGCATGCTTGTTTACACTCAATGTGTTCCAATCACCTTGAGTTCAACTCCACACAAGATAGTTCTACACATCTCTTGATACATATCTACACATATCCACACAATTCTACACACCACTTAGTGTATAATCCTTGCACATCTTTGCATAATTACTTACTCACACATTTCAACCTTGCACACAGATGCTCTTGTCTTCACTCGGATATATCTTGTTTGCCACCATACATGTCTAACACCTAGCCACACATTCTCTATATATTCTCCCAACCATACAGGTTTGACACTTGGCACCATAAAGCTCAAAATCTATCATAATCATGTCCACATGAGGATCTTATCATACACTTTTGACCTTCATTATCATATTATTAAATACCTAGCTAACAACCCCATTTTATATAAATAGTTCTACATACCACTTGATATGAAAAATCTACACATATTTTCATAGTTCTACACACCACTTAGCACACAATCCCTACAAATTTTGCACAATTAAATTCTTACATATTTTATCCTTGCACATGGATGAACATGTCTTTTCTTGGATCGTGTCTAGTTCTACACACCATTCTCTACACAATCATTACACATCTTAACACAACTACTCATTCACATATTTTAGCCTTACAAATGGATACACATAACTTCACTTGGATAGATTTTATTTGAAACTATAAATGTCTGACACCTATCCACACATAATCCCCATATTCTCCCAACCATTCAAGTTTAAGATTTGAAACCATACAAGCTCAAAACCTATCATAATCATGTGCATATGAGGAGCATATCATACACTTTTGACATCTATCATCATATCATTAAAGGGCTAGTTGACAACCACATTATATAAATTTTTATACACCACTCAATGCACAATATCTACACATATTTTCATAATTCTACATGCCACACTACATAATCTATACAAATCTTTGCATAATTACTTGCTCACATATTTTAGCCTTGCACATGGATGCACATTTCTTCACTTACATACATCTAATTCTATACACCACTCAACATACAATCCCAACACATATTTTTACAATTATTCACCCATATATTTTATCCTTGTATATGGATGCACATGTCTTAACTTGGATACATCTAGTTTGGCACCATACATGTTCAACACCTAGTCATACATACTCAACATATTATTCCAACTGTACAAGTTCAAAACTTGACATCATACAAGTTCAAAAACCTATATTAATCATGTCCACATGAGGAGCATAACATACACTTTGATATCCATCAACATATAATTAAAGGCCTACATGACAACCCAATTATATAAATAGTTATCTTATAGAAGGTTCAAAAAAGGAATTTCAAGCCAACGATTATTATATATATCATATTATAAAAAAAATTCTCTCATACAACACAATTACATTGAAAAGCATTTTTCTTTTTTTTTTGAATGTGCAAGAACATACTTATATAGGGTCTTATTCATATTATATAAATTTTGTATATCATTACTTTAATTTACATTTTTTTCCTCTAATCCTCCTAGGGTTTATGTAACACCCCGTCGCGCAAACCCCAAAGGACAACTAACTACACAACAATTTTTTTTTTTAAACATAAAGTAAAAGTACTATGTTATCTATTGCAACTAACATAATTACAAATACAAACTAAACTCCTAAGTCCCTTGGGGTGCACGAAGAGACATTACGTTAACTGCCAATAACAAACTTGACTAACCTAACACTCATTTCCACTAATATGAGTTCTCATATAAAGTGATAAAAGCGATAAGCATAAGACAAGAGTGAACCATAAGGATGCTATACAAGATTTCCTAAGCCATTCAACTTAGAAATAATAGAACACATTTACTCAATATAATACAACATCAAGTAATTACATCCATGAATAAAGTTTGAATTGCAAAGTGTGATAATACAATACATCATGTTACAAACTAAATCTCAATAAACAATTGTCCAAGTTACAAGATACATTATCCCAACACATGGGAGAGTTACAATATAATTTACAAGATATGATAAAGTACAAATGTATACATCTGAAGAAACATAAATCTGGAACAAACTGTCACCACAATCTATGCACTGAAGGTACAACTGCCAAATGGGAAACCTAACGGGGTGTGAAGCACGTTCCACCTGACCACCCCCGTGCTAGGAGTAGTTAAGAAAGGATTCCTGACCAAGATGTTAAAAGAAACACATAAGACTCAACACCAAACATGGAAAGAGAAAACACACACATAGGATACGTAACAACAAAAGTCTACTAACCAAACATAACAACAATGACTCCAAGTCAAAAATAATAAACCACTTCCAGAGGATTCCAATTAAAAACAACTAAGGGGAAGGCTAGAGGAGAGTGTCATTGCATGGCCTTCATGGATTATCTTGACATCCTATCACAAGGTGCCGCCTCCATCTATGGTTATCCTGACTGCCTATCTCAAGGCGCCACCCCATAGGGTGACTCATGCAGAATCATGCATTCCTCGTGGAGACGAGATCACGATTATGCCAACCACAGCCTTCTCAGCCACCTTTAGTCTTTGGAAGCCCTAATAGGTGAGTGAGGTATCTATCATTATCTTTTAGTGTTTAACTACCCATCCCCTAATTAATTAGTTAGATTTTCACTTTTTACTCTAACTCTAGTGTGGGTTATCCTGACAGCCTCTTTGTGTGCTGGCGCCCACATAGAGACACTCTCTCTAGAACCCCTAACATACAACAAGATCAAAGAATTGTACTCTCATGTACTCAAAACATTGAATGAACAATCGTGAGGCAAAACCATCTCGCTATAATCATATAACTCAATAACTTAACAAAACAACACAACCCAATGTATACATAAGATTACAACCACAAAGAAGGTGAAATTGAATACCCAAAATAGAAGCCTCCTGACTCAATATACGAAATTCCCTAACCTCTGGAAAGTTTAACGACAACCCTATCTCTTATAATAAAGTTAACCAAATAAAAGAATACTCATGTTGTTATCACAACTCAAGAGTCAAAAATGAACTCCATAAAATAAATCAATAGTTTACTCAAAATCAAGAAATTGATTAATAACATAAATCCACAAATCATACAACATTATCGTACTACAAAAAAAATTCTTTACAAAGATCAAACCACTAATTTCCTCAATTAATTTCACTAATAGAAAACATTCAAATAAATTTAATAAATCATTAACTTCTATTTTCATTTAATAAGAAAATATAAAAATGTATTAACTAATCATCGAGAATATAATACTCCTCAATTAAATCATATATATATTTGTATATAGATATCATTCTATTTATATATATATACTATATATATATAAATATATATATTTATAATTATAAATACATACATACATACATACATACATATATATATATTAAAATAATTTTATTTTAACAATTCTAAATTTCGAATTTAAAAGAACCAAAATATAAAATATAATATATATATATATATATATATATATATATATTTTATAAAACCACAACCCACTTAGGGCTGCGTACCTCCCATAGGGGAGAACGCAACCTCCAAGGGTTGCGTACAATAGTCCTTCCACTACTGTGTGCAGCCCTTTATGGGCTGCTCAGGGCGTATGGCTGTAGCCATACCCCCCCTTGCCATATAATTTTTTTTTTTAATTAATTTTTTTATTTTTATTTTTATAATTCTGAAATACGGAATTCTAAACAAAATTTCTCATCTAAATTTTTTTAATAGAATATTTCCGTACGGATGGAAATTAACATTTTGCACAGAAATTTAAAATATTCACTGTGCACAAATTAATTTCATAGAAATAGCATGACATGACTATAGAGGATTTCTTTCAGAAATTTTCTTTAAAAGGAATTAAAAAGAATAAATTGAAAGGGGCAATACCATATCTAACTACAAATAAAATAAAATAAAACTTGTACAATAGCTTTTCTAATTGCATGAGTTTTTTCACAATTTTCCTTGCACAAAGATTTTCTAAATTTCCTTTGTTCAATAGTGGGGTTTTGGATTAAAATCTAAGAGGTTTTCTTTTTCTACTGTTTCCTCAGAGCTTCTAATCAAGAATTTCATTTAACTAGATTCTCTAATTTGTTGTGTAATTTTTTCCACAGAGGCAACACAATTTTAACGGCACCAGCCGGGAACAATATTCTCCACAGAAAAAAAACTTCTAAAATCTACAAAGGTATAGACAAGCCTTTACAAACAAACAATCTTTCTAAAGCAGGAAAGAATTCAAAACCAAATAAAAAAAAAAAAAACAAAGGGAACCTGTTTCTTGTAGGCTGTAGAAGCAAATGTTGTGCCAATCCTTGCCATGAGAGCCTCCAGTTATTACCCTCTTCCCAAAGCTTCTCCTCCAGCCAAAATGCAACTCCAGAAGCTCTCCACAAGTATTCAACAGAAAACCCAAAATTCATTCACACAGAGCTTCCCCACTATTCTCAGCCAAAATTTTCCCCTCAAAAACTTCTGTTACCCATGCCTCTTTTTCTTCTGAGAATAATTTCCTTAACAGAAATTCATTGTTCCCCACTACTTCCCGTACAATTCCAATAAATAAAATTTAATCAATTTAAAAATCAATTTTAACTAATTTATTTATATTCCATATTATTAATTTTCTAATAATAATAATATAGCTTTATAAGCTATTTAATTAACTCCAAAATTAAATGGAAAATTTAACATTCTACAAATCAACAAAACACTTATATTTTATTTAAACTATCCCTTAAATCAAGAATATTAAACAATCAACTTAACCATAATTAATTATAATAAATCTATTAATTAAACAAAATAATTAATCACACTTAACTGAAATTAATTAAATCACAACAAAAATATTAATCAACACTAACACATTTACATACAAGGACAAATAGAACAAAGACAACCAAAGACTCAAAGTAGACGAACTTGGGACGGAAATTTTTTCATAACCACTCCTTTTTTTAACATCAATCCTGTTCAGTTTGTGAGACACGCTCAAACCTAACAAGCAGGTGGAGTCGATGTCCAGTACCTACATCCTGCATACAAACAAATGTCGTGAAGCATGTAAATCTCCATAGAAAACACACAGTGAAAGGCAATCGCGAGGCAGCAGGGCACTTGCAAGCAAGTGATGCCACTCTGTCCTTTCACCAAGACTCACAAGTAAACACACCAAACATTATAACAGCATAAACTCACAACTTCACCATATATATTATTAAAGAACACCACAAAAATTCATATAACATAATCACCATAAAATGCATCATCTAACAACATATGTAAAATCTAATGTAACTAATCAACCAAGCCATAAAACCATGCACAACCAAAATGGTGAACAAATCACCCACACAACCAAGTACAAGATTTTTCCATAAGAGTAACAACAACATGAGGGGTATCACATAACAATGGGTATATATGTTAGATATTTTTTGGTGGTTTCTAGTAAGGAATGAATGTTGCAATTTTTCTACATGTATGTGATGTGAATATTATCAAAGTAGTGTGAGTGTAAGTTGTGAATGTTGAGTCGAATATTAGAGTGATGTAAATGAAGAGGAAAGAAGAGTGTTAGATCTGAATGAGATGAAGTGTGTAAAGTTTGTTTATTGAGCTTCATTGGAACTATAATTCATGCATATGTTAGATGCAATTGTAAGAGTTCAAATTAGGTTGTGAGACACAGTCTCTCTTCTATTTTTTTCTCTGTGGGCAGTGAGTACACTTGGATAGTGAGTCCACCTGCAATGAGCAATTCTATAAATATACTATAATCGATTATAATATATTGTGAGCTAATCCTCACCGTGGTTTTTCCCATTTTGGGTTTTCTACATAAAAATCCTGGTCTTCATGTGTTATGAGATGTTGTTGAATATTTCATGCTTTCTTTCATTACTTCAGTTGAATGTGCTAAGTGGATTGGATGTTTAAATGCTTGAATGGTTTAAAAGAATATTGATTCACCCCCCTCTTAGTATTTTGGGTGTTCAAAATGAGTGAGATAAATAGATAGGTATACAAAGGGAGATAGATAGGAAGAGAGATGATTTTTTCTTCACATAATATTATAATTCACTTGAATTTGCATGAAGAGCAATAGAGGTAGGTTGAGGAAGACCAATTTTCATTCATAGAAATGTGAGCACATTATAACACGAGCATGATATAATGTGCTCATGCTATTGTATTCTTTAGGAATTTCCAATCCTTAGGGTTATATTTTACTTGAAAATAAAACCTAAAGGGTTGGACTAACATGTTAATGCCCTTAGGCATGTTATATGCAATTTCTCAAAAAATAATACAATCTTGAGTAGGATCTCCATCAAGTTTGCATGTCATTCAATGTCGAGCTAAAAAATACCATAATAATAGTGAGCACTCTCTTAGATTTCTAGCCATGTAATTTTTTAATGCTTTGATTATGTTAAGGTTTTGATCTTTAATTTATTTTTCTATTGTCTCTTTTTTTTCAGAAACTTACATATTGTATTTTTTGGTTTCATTTTTTTTACCCTTTATTAAAATTTGAAACAAATTACATTTTTACAAACTAGATTCTATTATTTGCATGCTCAATTTATTTTATTACTTTCCAAAAAATTTAGGGGAGCACATGCTCAATATAATGTGTCCACTTTGAACATTAGTTAAAAGTAATATAATGATTAAAAAATTAGTAGAAAAATTAAGCATAAATTACATGGTGTTAGCTAAGATTTTACTGAAGCAATTTTTGAAATATAAAAAGTAAGTTAAGATTTTAGGGGGGCCACACCAAATTCTATGTTATATTTTTTTGATAAAAATCAAGAGAAATTCATGTGGCCCCCTATTTGAACTCCTCAATATCCAACATTTTAAAAAATAGTAGTTTAGAAAGTAGATTCAGAGCACTATGACTTGTGTTCTTGTTGTGTCTTCAAGATTGAATATGGATGCATGATTCCAAGATTGAATATATGATGTGCATATGATGCCTTGCTTATAGAAGGAAAATTGTGAGATATTATTAGATAAGATATTGACATGTTTCTTAATCCTATACAATTAGCCAACTACCTCAACAATCTTAAATGATCTAGGACATGAGCATTAAATAAAATCCAAAGATATAAGACATGATAAGATCTTATCTAGATAACTAAGACTTCTAAAAAATACACCTAGGACCTAAGTAAAATTATCATGTAAGCAGGACCTATTAGAAAACTAGATAGGTAAAACAATTATTTACACCAGCACCCCCACTAAGTGCAAGTTAGGGAGAATATTATTATGCAAATAATGCAAATATGCAAGATGGGTCCTAGCTACAAGGTTATTTCATATTCACAATATATTGTCCTTCACTAAATTGTTCCCTAAGAACACATTAATAATATAATTAACAATATTCATTTAGATAAGGAGAGAGATAGAGAGATAGATCCCTAATTACCAACTAGGTTCTAATTAATAAAAAATGCATGATGAGGTTGTGGAACTGGTGGAGGGTGATGATGTTATAATAAATCTTATAATATCTAGGCACTTTACAAAGAAGAGAATTTATATTCTATGATTTATATTATTTTGGTGATGCATTCAAAGTTGCAAAAAATTAGGTAGTATTTGAGGTTGGAGATACATAGGTACCACTAGAAATTCCCTCACTTTGATAGCCATGTTGATGAAGAGTGGAAAGAGAGCTATCTAGGCATAATGTAATGATTTTTTCTTATTAATTACAAGTATTTCATTATATCTACATATGAATAATAAATGACCATATGATATCTAAAATGTATAGTGGATTGGGTTACCCTAAGCTCTTCCACTATAAAAATTTCACTTAAGGTACTCTAGTTACACTAAGAAAACATATTATGCATGTTCATACTCATGTCCACTAATTTATTTTGTTATTTGATCAAGTTAGCTAATATCATGAGGCATATATAGGTGCCACTACTAAGTGTGTGGCATTTTGTGTGTGTGTGTGTGTGCATGTATTTTCTTTTGTATGTGAATGTGTGATATAATATATAGAGTTCATCGATGACTAGAGGAGATTATGTGCAAATTGTGATACCATTCAAGTGGAGTGAGATAGATTACAGGAAAAAAAATTATTGGTGGAAGGAACATAGATTCATGTCCATGCCTTGAAGTGATGAAATTATTAGGGTCCTCAAATAAAAGCAATGAGATGCAAGGTAGCCACATGAACTAGTAAAGTGAAGGTAGATAACCTTTAAGAGGAGATCAAGTAACTATGAGGTACAATGATGGTATTGGAGGAATAGTTACAATCATCATCAAGGTTGAGGACTAAGACTCATGAAGATTCAAGGAGTGAGATATGGAAGTGGTCCTTAAGACAACCTCGTACGAAGCAATGTATACTCATGGATTTTTGTTATTGCTACATTTTAGAAACTTGATTTATTAGAGATCTTTTTAATAATGTTAAACAATTTATTTTTCATGTGATGATATAGATGTAGACACTGAAAAATGTCCTGAGCCTACGAACACCATTTTTCTTCATCAATCCCCTTTTCTTCCCTACATGATTAAATAATTTTAATTATTTAATTAATTCATTTCTTTCCCTTATTCTTCCTTTTAATTAATTAAATTAATTAAATTTATTTAATTATGTCACTAATGTCCCCTTTTCCTCTATAATTAAATAAATTTTATTTATTTAATTATTTACTATTTTTTCCTTTTCCCTCACTTTTAATTAAATTGTTATTTTAATAATTAAAAGTCAATCTTTCCCTTTCTTCTATAATTAAATAATCATTTTTATCTAATTATTCGCTTCCCTCCTAAATTAAATAATTTTATTTAATTATTTAATTTACTCCAACAACCTCTTTTTCTTTCTCAACCTCTTTATTTGTGTCTTTTTTTTTAGGCAAAGAGCATAAAGCCCATATATATATACAAAGGATTTACATTGATCATAGTAGCAAGATCAACTTTGAAGGCTCTTTAGTAGCCAAATAAGACACTTTAGCCATATAATTTTGACAAAAATATGATACGAAGGCTCTAGATAGTCAAAATACCCGTAGCCAAATAGACTAAAACTACATGCCAACCCATACATATAAAATATACCAAACTTAAGAATCTTTTTCTAATTATACGAGTCCTTCAAACAATTTTGGCAGACAATTCTTCATCCACCTCTACAACAAACTTTTCCAAAGCTTGATTCACATGTCGCATGGATTGAGAATTTTATAGCATGAAATACTATGATAAAAACTTAATGATGGAGAAGATAATGATGAGGGAAAATCCCTCTAGCATATCCCTAACCTCTCCAAAGGCCATACTATTGCACCAACCTTAGCAGAGAATTACCATGAATAAATTCCTCCTTGATAGTCTTTCTAACAATCACTTCCAATGAAGGCATTGACACACACTTGATACACTTAAGAAAATACTTGCAATGGCTCTTGAATACCACAACAATCTGCTTGTCATCAGCAACTTCAAATAAGGGATACTTCCAATCCCTCACAGGAAAGAAAACCCTAAAGATCCTCGGTAGATATTCTAAATGAAAAAGATGACATCTAAGCAGCCTTCAAAGAGACACTAATGTCCTGTCCAAGAACAATGTGATGTCAACCATGTGCCATGTTTCCCTTGAACACTTAACATGATCAAAGTGAATATTCATTTTTAACAAGGGACTCAATACTTTGGAAGCCATGAATATTACCATCCTTAGATAATTGAATTTCCTTCCCCTCACACCCCAAATTGGCTAAGGAATCAGCCAACTAGTTGCTTTCCTAGTAGATATGAGATATGATAACCGAATCAAAGTAAGAGAATAACTACCAACTTTTGAAGAATATAATTGAGTTGCCAATTAGGAGAAGATTGCAGCTTACAAGCATTGATAATCAACAAAGAATCACCTCAATATGAATATTTTTAATGCAAAAACTATGTGCCAAATTCAAACCATGCAATAATGTTTGTGCCTTAGCCAAATTATTGGTTCCCCTAGATAAATGAACAGATTTGGCTACTAAAAGACATCCTTTTGAATCACAAATACAAAACCCTACCCCTGAGACACCTGGATTACCACGTGAAGCACCATCAAAATTAAGGTTAATAAAGCCAAGATGGGGGGCCAACCATTTTTTCTATCGACTTTCTACTTCAATGGTTGCAACAAACCTCCTTTAAACAAAAGCATAATATAATGCCAACCCTTCAAAATTTGACTATCCCAATCTGTGAAGACAAAAGCAACTAACTTGTGATTTTGAACATAAGAATTTACACCCTCTAAAACTACCTTCTCAATTGTTATTAAAATTTAATCAATCAAGGATTTTGAATCCCTGAAAATTATCTTATTACGTTCCCACCAAATACTCCAAATCAAAACTACTAGAATGATCCACCAGATACAAGAAAACAATGTAAATTTATAAAGAATAAGCCAGGAAGAGAATAATTCCCAAAGTGTATTTGGAAAAATAAGATGACAACTTAGCTTTTACTTAATAAAATCCCAACAACTCTGAGCATATGCGCATTGAACAAACAAATGGTCAACTATTTCACGAGCTTCACCACAAAGGACACATTGAAAAGTATCCACAATTCCTAATTTGGTCAACTTATTACTTGTAATAATTTTATGCCTTAGAGCCAACCAAGCAAAACTACCTACTTTCAAAGGCACCATCGAGTTCCAACAAAAAGAATAAGCTCTATGCTTGTACAAGTGTTGCCCCTTTCTAGATAAAGCTACATAATTGATGCAGAGCAAGGAGGGAACTTGTTTCCAATCATAATTTGACTCAATTCAAACAAACTTTCAAATCATACAACCCTATCTTGACAGATTTCTTCATTCCCACCTATTCTTCCTTGTAGGGTTCCAAACACTGAAATCAAGGAAAAACTCCTCAAATCCTACTCAAACCCACACATAGATTAGGGTTTTAGATACCCTTTATTCCCATTCAAATCATATCTCAAATTCAATCTAGATCACTTTGGACCAACCTTTTCAAAACTTAACTAGTACGTTATCTTGAACCCCAAATTAGGTCACTTTTTCAAAGGAACCCTATTGTAAACACTTCAACCCAAAACTCAATTGGGAAGCATTAACTAGTCAACAAAACCACTAGTTCCAAACTTATCTTTAGAGACATGCTTCCCAAGACACCATTTCAAGAAACCCTCTTTTTTAGCAATTTACAAGGGGTTTTAATGAAAAACACTATTCCAAAACTTCCCACACACAAACATCTCTTCAATAAATTTACTAAATTCCTGCACAAACTTAACATAACATTAGATATTTCTACTCCCAAGTTCTTCAACCATTTCCATAATCAAACCTCTCAATTTCACTCAAAGTCCGCCATTTTTACAACTAGGCTTCCTACAAGCTCCATCAATTCGCCTCTCCTACTCTCAAGAATTATTAATACTTAATAATAACTATTTGGGGCCCATTACACTTAGAAATATAGGGTTTACAAAAGGTGGAATGGATCTATTCATATTTTAGACCTACAAAACCTTGAAACCCTATTTTCTGGTCAATTTTAGTAAATTGACCACCAAATGCTTCAAACACAATAAAAATACCTCAAACCAGTTCTAGAAGGAATCTAGAACATATTCCTCAAGATTCAAAATCAATTTAGACTAATAACACACTATACGGGTCCATACAAAACAAAAGAACAGAATTTTTTTGGAAAATCATAGTATTTTGAGAGCTTTCAATTAGATTTCTTCATCAAAATTTGCCAACTAGCCTTTACAATGACACACCAAAGGTATATATCCCCTTTCCCTCCTAAAAAAAACCAATATAACCAACAAATACCTTTTCAAATCCCCATGACCATTGGAATTCTAAAATCTATCTTTTTGCATCTTTTTTGCAATTTTACATTTTTTATCTTTTTGGTGTGAACCTTTTACAACATTACACAAATGTGACAAAGTGAACTCAAAGACTCCAAATTACATAACTAATGGTCCATCATGACCTTATTTAATGAAAATTACTCAAAACAACCTAAAATCACCATATGACCTTATTGGACAACATTGACACAAAAATGCACTTGGTGCTCCTGCACTAATAACCATGTTTAACTGTATACTGAACATTCCTTGATGGAACCCAAATGATTCTATCTCTCTTATTTGAAATAAAAAACTCTATTTTTTAGAATATTTTTCAAAAATTCAATCTCATTTAATGGAATAGGTAAATCTAAAAATATTTCCATGACACAACACTGATAAAAACATTTACAGAGTTAACATAGTCAACCAATTTAGTGTCCCAACTTGTTGAAAGAAAACCTTTTGCTACTACCAACTCCTGGTAAAAATTCAATGGTGGCTGACCATTCCACAAATCACTCCAAAAAATTACATCCTCCCCATTATGCACCTCCCATAAAATATAGGAAACAATAATATTTCTACAAGCTAACATAAAGTTCCAAATAGCCAAGCTATTTGAAGGATTGGCAGTGGTCAAAATTATAGAAGGTGATTGATTATCTAAGTATTTTGATTGCAAAATACCACACCACTTCAAATTCAGCTTTGAATACATATACCAAATCAATTTAGCACCAAAATCCAGGTTTCTTGCAATTAGATCATGCAAACCCACACCACCTTTAAGCTTTTCTATGCACATTTTTTCCAATGAAATTAGAGGTAGCTTCCTATGATCATCCATATTTCCCCTCCACAAGAGACTTCTAAGAAATTTTTCAATTTGAGAAATAACCAATTTTGGTGCTTTTAAAATAGCAAGATAATAATTTGGAATGGATGAAAGGACTGATTTTATCAACATAATTCTTCCTGACAGCTATAGCCATCTTGCTTTCCATGATAGAATCCTAGCCTTGATTCTTTCTATGATCTTGCCCCAATATGCAGGTTGGTTTGAACCCATGAAGAGGGGAATGCCTAAATATGTGCATGGTATTTTTTCCACTTGAAAACCCAAAATCTTCAAAATTCATCTTCTAAGAGGTGCACTTGTGTTGAAGATATAAATTTTAGATTTTATTGCATTAATCTTTTGACCTGAAACAAAAGTATACTTATCTAGAATACACTTCATCTGAGTAGCCTCAGGGACTACAATGAAGATTTCCAAAATGAAGAAGTATCATCTGTAAACAAATTATGTGTAGCTGCAATACTTTTTTGGGGAATTAAAATTCCTTGCCATAAACCTTGAGAATGCACTTTCTTAATCGACCTACTCAATGATTCAACCATTGTAATAAAAAGGAAAGGAGATAAGGTATCTCCTTGTCTTACTCCTTGGGTTGAGCTAAAGAAACCCACTAGTGCCCCATTAATAATAATAGAAAAATTTGTAGTTGAAATACATGAATAAATCTATTTGCACCACTTGTGGCCAAATCCAAACTTTTGTAGAACTTGCAGCAAGAATTTCCAATTAACTTTATCATAAGCTTTCATCATATCAATCTTAACAATGAAGGATGGAATATTATGTTGTTTGATGAAATGCAAGACTTAGTTTGTAATGATAGCTTCCTCAATCATCTCTCTCCCTAGAACAAATCCACCTTTTTTAGGAGAAATGATCTTTGAAATAAAAGGATGAAGACAAAGATAAATTTCTTTTGTGATAATCTTATACAACGAATTACACAAAGAAATTGGTCTAAATTCTACAAACGTTTTTGGATCTTTGACTTTTGGTATAACAACAATGTTTGTTGTATTGAACTATTTAAGCATGGAACCAATTATTCTTGACTCTTCAATTGCCATTATTAAGTCTACTCCAATAAATTCCCAACACTTTCGGAAGAAAAGTGTCGTAAAACCATCTAGCCCTAGAGCCTTGTCTAGAGATGAGGAAAAAACCACTTGTTTCAGTTCTGATAGAGTAAAGGGCTTTAGTAGAAAATCATTATCATGATTAGAAATCAACCTTGGCATTGAAGATAAAATCTCTTGAAAATGAGAATCCACCGAATGATTTTGAGATGAAGAGTTTGAAATAAAATTTGAAAAAAAAATCACCCTTTCCTTCTGAATGTCACTTTCCTTTGTGAGAACTTCCCCTGAAATACTATCCTAAATTGAAAAAATGGAATTCTTTTCCTTATTCACTTGAGCAGACATATGAAAAAAATTTGTATTTTGATCCCCATCCCTTAGCCATAATTCCTAAGAATTTTGCATCCAACATTCTTCCTCCCTTGCAAGTAATTCTGCCCATTCTATTTGAAGAGCACACTATAGATCAAAAGTTTTAGGATCAAGCACATGCATAATAATATGATCATTTATTTCTTCAAGATGCTTAAACACTTTTTCTTTTTGGTGTAACACATTCTTAAAGACATGAATGTTCCAAAGCTTGACTTGTTTAACATGTAACATCTTCGTACAAAACTGAAACATCTTTGACCCCCTCACAAAAGGGGTTGAAACCCACCATTAGTGCAAAAGCTACAAAAAATATAGGTAGCGAAACCACATTTTTTCAAATTTAAAAGAGGATTTTCTGACCTTACATGAATTTGAGGATGATAATTCTAAGGAAATTGCATAATGATCAGAACCTACAAATGACAAAATATATGATGATAAAATGAAGCCTTCTACTGACCAGTTTAAAGAGACTAGGAACCTATCCAACCTCTACAATTTGTAGAAAATTCCTTCACCGATTGGTCCATGTATATTTACCTTTCTTAGGATTTATATCTATGAGATAATTTTCTTGAATGAAGGAAGCAAAGTCTTCCATTGTCTTGTGGGGAGGAAAAATGAAATCATTTTTCTCATGGAGAGAAGTTATAGCATTAAAATCTCCTGCTAATAATAATTTTTCAACAATAATATCATCCATCACATTTGTCAACATATCCTAAAGAGCTTTCCTATTTGTTGTTGATGTTGGACCATAAACATTAAAGAGTTTAAACTTCAAGTCAAAGCTTTGTAACCCCAACAACTTCCAACTACTTTCATTCTTCATTAACTCAATTGTCATTGTTTTTGGATTCCATAGAGTTATTAGGCCACTAGAAGCACCATTGGTAGGGAAGAGAAAGCTTTCCACTTAGACCATTTTTGAATGTCACTTTGAAATAAAGGTTTAGCCAATTTAGACTCTTGAATAAGGACAATATCTGCTCCACAAACACCTAACTGATGTTTGATCAGAGCCCTTTTGTCAAGGGAATTAATACCCCTGACATTCCAAGAAATGATTATCATTGCACTTGAGGAGAGCAACATGCTCTCCTCGGTCTTTTATTGGCTGGAATTGTAAAACTCCCATCCAAAGTAGCTTGCAAACCTACCTCAATTTCCTCCTTTATATTGGTAGTGCACAACTTCCTCCCCCATTTCCCCATAGACCTCTTGATAGTAGATTGTTCCAAGGGAGTTTTTGAAATTGAGAGAGATTGGGAAAAATCAAAATCATGTCCTCCCCAAAAAAATATTCTTTGAATTGATATCAACATTCAAATGACTAGAAAAAAAGGGGGTAGAAATCACATTTTCCCCAATAATAACCTCCCTCAAACTAAGTGTTGATGATTATTGCAGCTTCGGTTGTCTCTTCTAGCTGATACTTGATAAATTAAATAAGAGCACATAAGGCTATTTAATTTATAAACTCCTAAAGGCATGATTTTATAGAGAGATTCAAATTGAATGAGGCCGACCTCAATTCTCTTAGGCGGAATTATTTATGAAAGGACTTCATTTTATTGGTGGCTAACTCCTTAACAATAATTTGTGATATTACTTTTGAAGGCTAACTTGCTACTTGAAGAGATACGTCTCTTCTACATACATGTATATATACTTGTAGAGTTTCATTTGTTGATGATCCAATTCAATTCATTCACTTTCACTCCATTGTATTCAAGTGCGATGACATTCAAGGTGCAAATTGTCTCTAAGTCAGATTGACATTTGTGTAGAAGGAAAAAGTCTTCATTAGCAGTTCACATCACATAGATGTTGTGATTATATCAGTTTGTGGTGCCTTATCCTTGGCCTTCATTGTAAAGGATTCATCCTTGAGATTTAATATATATAAGAGATATATTGTTGCTGGGTTTTTCTTCCTCTGGAGGAGGGTTTTCCCAGGGTATCTGCTATGTTATTGTGTCTGATTTTGAATTAAATTTCTATGCATCTAATCTGATCACTAAATTAATATGGTATCAGAGCAGGCTTTGTGTGGAGATCCAGTCAGATTCAAAATTCAAATGAGATTAAAGCAGCTTGGCATATGATTGATTTGCCCAGGATCTGTTTTTACTATCTTCATTGCATTCTGGAGAAAGTCGTCAAGTCTATGGAGAAATTAATATTGTCAGACTCATTCTAGTTATTTCATTATTCACACCTGCACCTGGTCATTTGTCGAATATTGAGTATCACTCCCTCAGTTCAATAAAAGTGTTGAGTAGTGTTCCATGCTTTGGCATCTAGACTTTAGTTCTAGATCGAAGTCTGAAGATCAGGCATTTCAAAGGCAACCGAAACTCTTGCTTTGAAATTTTCCTGTGTTAGTCATCATCACCTGAGAGTTCATGGGCCTATGACATCAATGCAACACTAGCATCTTGAGTGCCCTATCATCTTCTTGCTTTCCCATGTTTGGTTATTTCGCATGGAGGTGAGATCAGATTTCCTTGATTAGCATTCACGCAATCTTCCTCCAGCGTCGGGTTTTGACTTCGTCAGGGCCCCTATTTGAGGCTTATCTTTGCTACCTTCTTATCTATGCACTAACCTTATGAAGTCATGTGATCTCTTGTATGTCAGATGAGTGTCATCGGGATAGCGATGGGTGTTGTCTAGACTCACGAGTTCTTGTCATCAGATTTGAGGATTGATAGCATGACGCTGCTATGACCTCAAAACTCAGAACTCATGGATTCACATGTTCATGTGCTACTATGACCTCAAAACTCATGGCCTCATTATTAATCTGGAGTCATTGGTTTTGTGTGACGCCACTGCTAAGGGCGGAGCATATCGCACTATTGAGATCTAATACTCCCTGGGGGTGTGTGTGCTTACCTATGTTTGTTGTTGGAGATAATAATCTATTGTTGGCTTATTCATTATATATCTCTTCCTAAAACATCTGGTGGAGAACATGTCTTTTTTGAGAAGGAACTTCTACTTATGTGAGTTATGTAAGAAGCAGCTGCTACTCATCAGCATTCAGGAATAAAAATTGATACAGATCTCAGGAAAAGTGCAGACTTGAAGAGGAGAGTCTTAACTTTTTTAGAGATAAGTATTTGCTTCTTTTGTCATTTATATTTTTTATGTGAAACTCAACCTACTGAGTTGTGCAGATCTGATGCTGGTTATATGTTTTTCACTAGGATAAGTTAATTGAATCTTATTTTGTGTTGTCTGGTCATCGAGTTTATGCAGTTTAGATGATGATCCTACACAATGTTCCAGTCCCGTGAAGATTTCAACTCCAATGCTGTGTGATCAATTGCAATCAAAATCAAGAGTCTGCATTGAGAGCAGCAGTGATCGACCCCACTGTAAAGGGCAGAGATAGCAGATATTGTGATCGTTGATATCGATCCCTCAATTTCTGCATACAGAATTTTGACTTCATTATGATAAGTATTGCATGGTTAATGTTCATGAATTTTTGTATAGTTATTAATTCATGCTATAACATTGAGAGAGTAAATCATGAATGCTTCTAGCAGTGGTAGTTCTCTTTGAAATAGTTGAGTTATATGAACTATTAGTAATCTCTTCTTAATGTGCATTAGGATGGACCAAGAGATTGCTTTCAAGAGAAAAGTGTGAAGTCACAACTTGCAGCCATGGAACTGAGTTGGTGGTTAGAGGGAGTTCACTTCCAAAAGTTTTCTTTACAATCTATGAAGTAGGGGTCAAAAGGGAGTTTTATAACTCACTGAGAGGAACTGAAGATTACTGTATTGCAAAGCTAGGTGCTAAAACCTTAGAGGATCCCTTCAGCTGCTAAGATCAGAATTGCTCAAGACTATCATCTAGATTTTTCATTGGTAGCTCCACAAACCTATTTATAATAGTGAGATCTGGGATGAGGAGGACTATCCTGAACTCTCTACAATACTAGAGGTGTGCACTAGAAAACATTTATCTAAGTCAAAGTGTTGTAGGAAATCTTGGACGAAGAGGTCAAAAGGTTGATGCAAGTGCTTGAAGATTCAGAGGGAGCCTGTTGAGCTTGAAGAAGATGGTAATCTTGTTGCAACAAAGCATATCCTGAGATACTTGTGTGGCACAGTTGGATATGGATTGAGATATTCTATATTTTGGATTCTGCTATGATATCCTGGTGCAGCAGGAAGTGGTCATCTATGGCATTGAATATAGCCAAGGCAGAGTATATTGCAGCTTGTGTGGCAGCTCGGGAAGTAGTGTGGCTTCGTAAGCTCCTTGCAGGATTGTTTGGACAATCAATGGAACCTACTATCATTCATTGTGATAATTAGAGTTGCATGAAGCCTTCTATCAATCCCGTGTTTCATGACAGAACCAAGCATGTTGAGATCAAGTACCACTATATTAGAGATATGGTAATATAGAAGACTATATAGTTGAGGTATAGATGGCAGTCATTCAAACCAAGCCTCTCTCCAAGATAAAAGTTTGTGTACTTCCGAGATAAGCTTGGTATGATGGAGAATCTAGCCTTGACTGAGGAGTTGCAATATCAGTGAGCCTGCTTTATGAGTTCTTCTCTGTGAGAGAAGTTCGAGGTGAAATCCCTTGTTAATGTATTTCTCTTTGAGAGAGATTTGAGGTGCAAGCCCTTGTTAATGCATTTTCTTCTGAGACGGAGGAATTTGAGGTGCAAGCCCTTGTTAGTGCATTTTCCTCTGAGACGAAGGAATTTGAGATGAAAGCCTTTGTTTCCACCCTCTGAGCTGAGTCATGGTGGATGTCATGTGTGTGACTCCATGACATATTTTTTACTTTTGTTTCACCCTCTAAGAGAGTCATGGTGAAAGTCACGTTGAAGTGACAACATCATGCAAGTGATGAACACTTGTACTTACCATAGTATGGTTGTAGCCATTATGGTTGATATCGTGTTGAGGCAATATCTAATATCACTATGAGGTGATATTCTTCTTTTCACAGTTGGTTGTATCCATTGTGGTAGACATCATGATGAGGTGATTTGTCTTGTGCAGCTGGAAGTATCCTCCCTAGCTGAGAGGGAGTGTTGATGATTATGGCAGCTTCGGTTGTCTCTTCTAGCTGATCTATCCTTTACTTGATAAATTAAATAACAGCACATGAGGCTATTTAATTTATAAACTCCTAAAGGAATGATTTTATAGAGAGATTTAAATTGAATGAGGCCGACCTCAATTCTCTTAGGTGGAATTATTTATGAAAGGACTTCATTTTATTGGTGGCCAACTCCTTAACAATAATTTGTGATATTACTTTTGAAGGCGGACTTGCTACTTGAAGAGACAAGTCTCTTCTACATACATGTATATATACTTGTAGAGTTTCATTTGTTGATGATCCAATTCAATTCATTCACTTTCACTCCATTGTATTCAAGTGCGACAACATTCAAGGGGCAAATTGTCTCTAAGTCAGATCGACATTTGTGTAGAAGGAAAAAGTCTTCATTAGCAGTTTACATCACATAGATGTTGTGATTATATTAGTTTTTGGTGCCTTATCCTTGGCCTTCATTGTAAAGGATTCATCCTTGAGATTTAATATATATAAGAGATATATTGTTGTTGGGTTTTTCTCCCTCAGGAGGAGGGTTTTCCCATGGTATCTGTTGTGTTATTGTGTCTGATTTTGAATTAAATTTCTGTGCATCTAATCTGATCACTAAATTAATACTAAGACCATTATTTTCACCGGAAATAGGTGAAGAAAGAGACGCAATTGAATCCGAAGAGTGAGATCCTTCCTATTCTATTTCATATGCAATTTCATCCATCAAATTTACCCCTTCAGAAACAAATATTGATTCAACCAAATCTTCCAACTAACCCTATTCAAGCATATTTGAAAGCTTAACAACAACCAACTCATCAAAAGAAAGATCCTCCTCACTACTAACAACATTGCAACTATCCTTTTTTTCCTTAGGATTTGAAACCCCTGAAGAAAACATCAGAGACCTTACAACATCATCCAACTATCTTTTTTAGGTGGCCTTAAATGAAAGCATATAAAGTTGGATTGAGTGAGAAGTGTTATCAAACTTTCACTATAGCTCAATTTGACAAAGCTAGCTTGTTCAAAGATTCATTTTAAGGTGGAAATTTTAATTTATCTTTGCAAATGTTTAACAATTGCAAGTATTTGAGTTATTGTGGATTTTGAAATGTAATGTGTTTAAGTTACTTGATTCAATTACAACATTAATAATTACATAAATGAAAAAAGATGCTTTCATTATGTATTCAGTTGCAATGTTCAAACATTGTTTTACATAAAAGGAAACGATACAAAATTGAACAAGTGATTTACAAATTCTTAATTTATATTCATTGGGTAATGAAGAACCAAATGTCCCACACAAGTTGTGGGAGTAGTTGTAACAATGTATCAAGAGGAACGCTCTACACTATTGAAGATGAAAGAAAAGAAGACACATAAGAAAAAACATAATCATCATTGCCTGTAAGTCTTCAAGTTGATTCTAGAATGGTGCACCATCCTTGTTCTCAAGCTTTTGATAGGCCTACAAGAGATATGAAAGGCCGTTAGATCTCCGAATATGAACATTCCTATGTGCATTATCAACAATAGTGGAGAATTTTGCTAATCATACATTGAAACAACTGAGAAAGAACAAGAAATGTGCTAGAAGCCAAGGAGGAAACATCCAAATAATGTATTATTTCTTATCTAACATTGTTTTTTTCCATGTGTAGGTATAGGAAAAGCCATGTTGCTGATCCAGATAGAAAATCATAAAACATGTGGTGTAAAACAGGCTCCCACAAGGGTTGAGACCTGACATGCTATCCCTCAAGCATCCAAAGAGGGATTAATAAAGAAAAAGATCCAAAATTCTCAAGGAAAGACATCCATCAAATGAAATGCATCATGAAGTTCCAAAAGGACTCAAACAGTTGACGATTTAGGATAGTCAAGTCTCAAAGTGCAATGAATTGAAGATCATGAGTGATCAACTGTTCAAGTTCATGATCTCATAATGTGATAGTGAAAAGGCATACATAATGCCTTGTTTATAATCATCAATTACAACTGAAGAAAATGAAAAGCTCCAGAACATCATAATAGAGTGCTCCATATTGCAAAATCTTCCATGCAATGATAAGTTCATATCATCATGTTGTTGTTCAAGAGATAAAAATGCATGAAGAGTATAGAAGAGAGGCCAGCTCCATCATAAACAAAGTGACAGGGGTCTGCAAGTAATCCATTGAAGGAAAAAAATGAATGTAAAATGGCATGGTGAATTAAATACAAGGCATCAAGCGTTGGGAAACAAAGGAAATATGTCTTATGGAGATTCATTATAGAGAGTGTTTCATTGATATCAAGTGTTTCTGTCCCATTTTGAAATGTAAAACTGAAATACATTCTAAAGTTTCTAGTGAGTGCAATCAAGTAAAAACAAGTAGCATGCTAGTGGTATGTACACAATGTAATAAAAAGATACATAAAGAGGTGTGAAAGATTTTTCTTGAAAAATCATGGAGGTGATGTTAAATGAAGATAAGTATTATGATATTATGCACTTAAGGAAAATCAAAGGGAAAACAATGCATTGACAAGACATGGTATCATTTGAATAGCATATTGTTTTTGCATTTCCAAGGGGGCCCTGTGAAGTAAAATCCGACAAAATATGCTTCAGGAATAATATGAGTCTAGGATGGAGTTGTTCCATCATTTCAAATCATGCACTCATGCTACAAAAGAGCAAGCACAAAGCTATATTTACAGAAAATTTAAATACATGTGGTGTCAAGTCTAGTTTGAAACAAACCCCATTGTTTTGCTTTCCATGAGCTATTTCAAAAATGAAAATAGTGGAGTTCAATAAAATTCAAAATCCAAAAGCCATAATACCCATCTAGGGTTGCAAAGTCAAAGTCAAGTGCAAAAGAAGTGAGTAAGGGTTTGAACCCTTTTTCATAATCTCATATCAGTGGAGTGAAAAATACATAGGCTCACGACCATGAAGGTTTCAGAGACACTCATAAAAGGAGCTTTCATCATAATATGTTCATCATTTATCAATGATAGCATCTACAGGTAGAGGGCTAAGCCCTAATGGTTTCTTCAAAGAAAGAAGGAAGCATATAGTGGTCATGGCCAATACAGATAGCCAAGTGAAAAACTCACATAAAATTCACATTTTCTATAGGAGAAATCTTGCTAAAGCTTTGTGTTGAGGCAATGTACAAAGAAATGAAAATAGAGAGAAAAATTTCTTCATAAGCCTTGAAACCCACTTAGGGTTTATGCTCAAAATCCATGTGCAAAGCAATGGAATTATTCACACTGTGTGGGTCAAGCCCAGAAGGGTCTATGTTGTATAAATAAAGAAGAATACATAGTGTGGCCGTGGCTAGAACAATGGCCAAGCTCAATAATCTATAGAGCTTCATTTTTTCTACAAAAGAAAAGCATTAATAAGCTTTATTTAAGAGAGAAATGCAAGGATATAAGGGAGAAGTGAAGGTTACCTTCATATATCTATGGAAAAGTTCGATGGGAAACCACAACCAAAGCCCATAGGTGGCTCAAAATAATCTCCATAGTTGGCCATAAATAATGGTGAAGGCGTCGACACCACAAACAAGAGCAAACAAATGCATCAAATATAGTGGTGGCCATGGCCAAATGGCCATTTTTCTCATCAAATGAGCCAATGAAAGCACAAAAAAATGGAGTCAAAAGCTTACCATAAGTGTGGAGGGCCGAATACATCAAGATTGAAAGGAGGAGAGGCCTGGTGGAAGCCAACAATTCAAACCCTAAATCCTACCTTGGCAGCACAGTAGAGAAACGTTTTCTCTAATGGCCAGTGATGCAAATGATTGATTGGTTCAAGTTTTGGATCCTTTTTGTGTTTAGGGTTTTTACCCTATAAGCAGCTCGATATGATTTTGATCATATTTCTTACATTTTCAAATGTTTTTCCATTGACTTGGCCCATAAGCCTATGGCTTATCTTCATTTTTCTTTTGATTTTTTTTTAGAAAATCAAACCACATAAAATGCTTGTGGCCCCTTCTAGGGTAAGCTCACTTCTTGCCTTAGATAAATTTCATGTCAAGCTGCCCTTGGAGACAAAGTGATGACCTAGAGTCATCAAACATTTTTTTTTTCTTTTGTCCAAGTAGACAAATGGGGAGTACATTTTTATGATTTTTTATATAAAAAACAAGCATGTAAAAGAACAATACATATGTAAAGTATTGATTTTTTGCACAAATTAAATGCAAAAATCAATACAACTAGAGATCAAAAGAGGTAAATGGAAGATTCAAAGGAGAAAATTGGAAAAATTAGATGTAATGGGGAGAGACTTTCTATTCAGGGACTACAAAGTTGTAAAACACTAGCTAAAAAATGTTTCTATAAATTGCTTAAGTTAGTTGTTATTTTAAAATGCAGTTATAGTGCACTTTAGTTCACACTGGGACTTTCCATTTTGAGTTCAGTTCCTGGGCATATTTGGAAAAGAGGTGGCATTTTGAACTTTCTATTTTCAGTTTTGGACAGTTGGAACCTGATTTTTGGGGGATTTTTTGGATCAACCCTTAGGAGATGACAACTTTCTATCTTTTTGATGCCATTTGGAGTTGTTTAGGTGGCTAATTTTCAATATTTTTGGAGGAGTTCGAAAATGTAGAATGAGTTGCTTTTGGGCTTGATTTTTCTATTTTTGCACCATAGGTCACTTGATGCCTTTATATTGGAGAAATTTTGAATTTCTCGAGGTTCAAATTTTTAGTTTCTTACTCTCTTATGAATTGCAAAGAGAGTTTTTTAAACTTTTGAATCAATTTTGATGCTTTGACTCCTTCATTTGCAATAAAATCACCAGATTTTTCCTTCCACTTTGCTTGTCATGGGCTCATAGTAATAATCTAATTTTTTTTGTGATTCAAAATAGTGGATCCTTCCTAGTCTTATTATTGTGAGTTATAATCAAGAGTGACAAATAGTGCAGGATGCATATTGTATTCATTGTTCAGGAATCTTTATGCAAAATACTAATGTGCTAGGTGTTCTAAAGTGGATTGTGATAATAGATTGCCTTGTGAGAGTGATGTTGTGAGTTAGTTTTGTCAAAATTTTAAATTTTTGGTTTATCATCATTAGCTATAGTTTTTTTTTTCTCAGTTTTCTCTCTCCTTTTTCTCAAAAGATTTATAGTTTAGGTGATTATCTAGAGGGAATTAGCCCTAATCTGTAGATTCGCTCTATTGCACAGACTTACCTACAAGTCTAGAGTGTTTCCATGTTGAGGTAGGATAAACAACCCCAACTTGTTTGAGGGTGCAATCCTAATCTCCAATAGGAAGAAAATACACTTTTTAGCCAAAGCATATTATCCTTTAACCAGTCTTGAGATACATAAAGTGAAAGCATCAGTTGACTAGCAAGCCATTTAAATATTGACAAGGAACTAAACCAAACACAATGTGTGCTAGTAGAAATAGTATTGCTCTTATTTAGAATGCTAAAACCATCATTTTGAGGATACCTATGAGGAACAACACTACAAAAAATCCCTATGATTAGCTCCCTTTTTTGCTCTATTTTTTGCTTCCACCCACTGTTTTAATGTATTTCTCTCCAATTTTTTGAAAATGTTGGTGCTATTTATTGGGATGGCACTATTTTTGGCATTTTTTATATCAATTAGAATAAGTAGGAGCTAAATTAGGTGCAAATTAGTGCCAAGTTTAGCATTTATTTTTTCATCAAGTTTAGCGCTAAGTTTAGTGTCGAGTTTTGCATCAAGTTTAGCACCGAGTTTAGTGCTGAGTTTAGTGTCGAGTTTAGCATAGAGTTTAGCACCAAGTCTAGCACTAAGTTTAGTGTCAATTTTTTCACCTAATTTAATGACTACTTTAGCACCTACTTTAGAGCCTACTTTAGTGCCTAATTTAGCACCTAATTGTTCTGATCTAGCAGGGATTAAGGGTTAAGGTATTAGGGATGTTAGAACAAAAATTCCTTCCCCAATATTCACTAGCCTTCAATTCCTTGCCTACATTTCACTTGAATCAAAATATCCCTCAAGCCTCAAGCCTCAACCCTAATCCCTCAACCTAGCCTCAACCTCTATACCCTCTATCCTATACATTGGACCCTCAACCCTAATCTTTCAACCATATACCCTCAAACCTAAACCCTTAAACCCTAAACATCCCTAAACCCTTAAACCTTCTACCCTCTACCCTCAACCCTAATCCTTCAACCCTATACCCTCAATCCAATACCCTAAACCATCAACCTTATAGGTCCTCAACTCTATACCTTCAATTCTCAACCCTCTACCCTATACATTGGATCCTCAACCTTCATATATCTTTGTCCCTCCCTCCTCTTCTCTCCTCTCTATCTCACTTCTCCCTTCATCTCTCGCTCTATCCATCCCTCCCTCTCTACCCTAATCCCTCAACCCTAAATTAGAATCCCTTAAAATCTTAAACACTCAACCCTAAACCCTCAACCCCCTCAGCCCTTAAACCCTAAACCCTTAAACTAGCCTCTAGCCTCTAGCCTCAACCCAATACCCTCAACCCTCAAACCTCAACCCTTAAACCTAAGTAAAATATCTACCCTAATCTCTAAACCCTCAACCATTAAACCCTCAACCCTTAAACCCTCAACCCTTAAACCCTCAACCCTCAACCCTCTACCCTCAGCCCTCAACCCTTAAACCCTAATCCCTCAACCCCTATACATACATTGGACCCTCAACCCTATACCCTCAATCTTCTACCCTCAACCTTAAACCCTAGTCAACCCTTAAACCCTAAACCCTTAAACCCTCTACCCTATACATTAAACCCTCAAAGAATTATTGAAATGGGATTTTGTTAGATATTACAGCTGTAAATGCCCTGATAAACATGCTTCCAAAATATGGAAACATACACAAGGAACATAAAGTGTTTGCTAAAATGTCTAAACGTAAGGTGTTCGCTAAGAAGTTTGTGGTAAATCTTACTAAATTTAGTAATTATTTCTCCCTTCTATTTTTCTAATAAAGTGATAAATAATAGATGAAAAATATTCCTAAATAAAATGGAAGTTCAAAATTTAAAAGTCTAAAAATATCAAAAAAATATACTACAAAAATTTCAAAATAGACTTAAACAATCTTTTAAAAAATAATTTTTTTATAAGATATAGCCACCATTTAAGTCATATTTTAGTCATAGGACATCTTTTAAGGTGAATCTATATTTTTTAATATTTTTGTTGTCCAAATATTATTATGACATCCATATTGCTATAAATATTTCTCATTAGAAAATATTTTTTAATTTTTATTATCCAAATATTATTATGAATAATACATTATGAGCATTGTGTTATTCATTTTAGTGTGATAATGGTGGAATGCATTTCAAGAAAAATTTCCATGATAGACATCATCATCATCATCTACCACAATTTTTTTGAGGATTGAAGGAAGATTCCACATTCATCTTTCACAAAGCAAGCAAATCCACTCTTATCACTCTCACATGGTGTTTACCTTCTTTTGTGTTCAGTTGTGAAGCCCACTCGTTTTAACTTCTAGAAAACGATCCAATGTCAAGCCAATAAACCTTTTCATCATCTTCCTTGTTTTGGTCTCTTCATCTGCATTGATGGGTTTTGCATAAATTTGGGGTTTGAAACATTTGTCAAGCAAAATACATAGGGAGCCAATAATTATATGATTTCTTCAAAATCATAAGAAAAAGTAAAGGAACATAATTCAAATGATTTTATCAAGGAATAATAAAAGGGATCTAAGGCACATTAAATATTGTATTTCTCCCTCCAAATATAGTGAAATTCCCCTAAGGCATCAAGACTACATGATTTCTCAAAATCATAAAAATTGGAATATGACATAAAGCCTAGGCATGAAGGCAATTATATGCAAAGGTAAATAAAATACCACAAAGGTATTAATGGGGAATTTTAATTTTAATTCAATGCGATAAAAGTATAAGCTCAAATTAGGGCACTGTTATCATGAGATATTAGTGTTAAGGTTGGGTTTATGGTCATAGTTAGTGTGAGAATTATGTTAGGGTTAGGGGTAGAATTATGGTAGGGTTAGTTTGGATTATAATTAAAACAGGTTTCAGGTTAGGAATAATGCTTTGGTTAGTGTTAAGGGTAGGGTTGGAATTACTATTAAAGTTTGGATTGGAATTATAATTAGGGGTAGGGTAAGGATTTACATTTGGTCAGGGCTATGGTTTGGGCTAGGGTTAGGGTCAAGGTTAGGATTAAGAAACTTAAGATTAGCATTAAGATTAGGATTTGGTTTATGATTATGATTATGGTGAGGGTTAGGGTTTAGACTTATCATTAGGGTTATAGTTAGTGTTAAGGTTTAGTGTTACACATTGAATAAATTAATAGAATTAGGGTTAAAATTTAGGGTTACAATTTATATCACAATTAGGGTTAACATTAGGGTTAAAGTTTATATCATGGTTAGGGTTAGCATTAGATATAGGGTTAACCATTTAGAATTAGGGTTTATCATTTAGGTTTATTATTATGGTTAGGGTTAGGGTTTATGCTTATGGTTAGGGTTATAGTTATAGTTAGGGTTTAGTGTTAAGGTAAGTGTTAGCATTATGTTTATGGTTAGGGTTAGAATTTTGTTCTATGGTTAGGGTTAGAATTTTGTTCTATGGTTAGTGTTGCAGTTAAAATGACACTGAGAAGGGGGGTGAATCAGTGTCTTAACAGATTTGACCAATTTTCACAAATTCAAAAACCATAGCTCAGATATTATCTCAATATACTTTGATTAATGCATTCATGAGTTGAATGTAATCATTCAAAAATAGAATTGAGAAAAGTAATAACCAAACAGTGAACTGAAATAATCAACAACACAGTAAAGCAAAGGGAACTCAGAAGAACAAGAAGACTCAAGATTTTACTAAGTGGAAAACCCTCCTGGGGTATAAAAGCCACTCCCTAAATTCCTTCCAGGCTTAATCTTTTAAACAAAAGTGCACAATGCCTTATAGGGTGATTTTTGAGCACCCACTCAAGGAGAACCAACCCCTCATTTAGAGATATCTATCTCAAGGAGTACCAACCCCTCAAATTATACATTTGAACAAATAAAAATATCTCAAAGGATCTCTCTGTTTTCAGTCAAGCTCATAACTCTTTGTTTTTCTCATCTACCTAATACATTTTTGATATAGCCAATAAAACAATATTCCCGGATTACAATAAGAGAGCTTTTATAGTTTTCAACGCTGGTATATATTTACATTTCAAGTATGTATGTTGTGAAGAAATCTTCAAAAAACATTTTTTCACAAGATTCTCAGATTCTCTTGCTGATTTTTGAATATAAAGCTGAATACTGAAAGACTATTGATGATGATATAAATCAAGAGTAATGCTTATCCAGAGAGCTGCAAATCATCCATTAAATAAAAAATGCAACAGCTCAGAAAGAAACTCAATGAATATTCTGTTATGTAACCATTCTGAGATTTGATGTCAATCCATGATGATGACCACTGTGTTTTGAGTCTTCGTTAACTATTCGCTAAGACAACTAGATAGTTCTGTTGAAGGCAATTGCACTGCCAGACATTCCTCTTAGTTAACGCTTTCACCATAACCCATCAGAGTCAGGAAGAACACATAGCGAATACATCATGTCTCATCGATAGGCTTCCTTAGAGTATTATTCATTCGCTGAGACATCAGCAAGTCTCTCATCGAGATCTCCTTTAGTTTCATTCACTATCACTGTGACTAAACGATATCAGAGAGACCTCTTATAGACTTCATAATGTTTTGCCGAGAGTCACTTGATACACATTGTCGTCATGACAATTCAATACCTTTGCTGAAGACCTTTGTCATTTCCAAGTCACCAAGACAATACATAGTCAGGGAGACACTATATAGACTGCCCCTTATTTTTCCAAAATATCCCAAGCTCACAATAGATCTCCAAGACATTAAAGTTATCACACCAACAGAAACCTTTTTCCTTATGTGCATCGCTATAACATTATGATATCGGGGAGACCTCTTGTAGAGCACACCATGTCTTTTTGAAAGTCTTCAACCACTTGTGTGTCACTGTGACATTATACTATCAGGGAGATGTTAAAAAACCAACATTGAGTTTCACCGATGGGCTTGTTCGCTGTAACATAAAGGTTCTCTCACTGATGCGCCCTTCTATCTTATGAGGGTCGCTATAACATACCAATATCAGGGAGACCTCGCAATGAAAGCTTGAGTCATACCAAAAAAATTCATTCACTCAGAGTCACTAAGATAGGATATATCCTATGCCAACAAAAGTCTTTTATGTTCCATTGGCGAGACCGGAGGTCACTCGCCGAGACCTCTCGCTGAAAACCCTAGCTCTTATCGAAGAGACTACCTTTATGTTTTTGGTCGGTGTAACAAATCGAATTCTCCAAGACCATATAACGATGCCACAACTCTCATTGATATACTTCCACATGCACTAGTCGGGGAGACAATATGATTTCACTATGACCTCAACCCGATGGCCAAACTCATGTCGATATACTTATTCTAAAGCAAGTCGATGTGACATTGCATATTCAACGAAACATTACACCGAAGACGATTTCCTTTGCCAAAACAATAGAGAAGTCTTGCTGATAGTAGCTTGTAAGATAAATTCAATCGCCATGACATCTGAAATGTCTTGCCGATAGGAAACTCATACATTTCAAAGTGGATCGGGGAGACCCTGCCATTCTCACTCCGATAAGAGTAAGCCTAAAAGAGAAACAACCAATACCTGTGATATGCAAGGAGAACCATCCTGAGACAGATCGTCAATGAGAACAAACTGAAAGAGATTTTTTCATCAAGGACAAACTGTAAACACAACTAAGATCCAACAAACTTCCCCTTTGTCCTTGATGGAAAAACACAAATGACTCTCCCCCTTTTTGCCTCAAGGCAAAGAATAGAAGAAAATGTGAATTTCCATAACACAACTGAGTCAACCAAAAATACCATTAGAAACAGCTGCAAAAAGAGTAACAGTGCAGCAACCAAGATTGTAGGAGAGCTTTAAGTGAGTCAAAACATATAACATGCTCCCCCTAAACCAATGCTAGTAAAATCAGAGAAGTAAAGATTGAGAGAGAACTCCCAATCGAAGTCTCAACCTTTCAAACAACTCTTTAGCTAAGGGCTTAGTAAAAATATCAACCACCTGATCTTGAGATCCAACAAACTCTAAGTAGACTTCATTAGCCAAAACCTTTTCTCAAAGAAAGTGAAACTTGATAGCAATATGTTTAGTGCGAGAGTGCAAAACAGGATTTTTGGAGATACTTATTGCACTTGTGTTATCATAGAGAATAGAAACAAGTTTAGGAATTCCAATACCCATATCAGATAGAGTTTGACTCATCCAAAGAACTTGAGTACAACATGAAGTGGCAGCAATGTATTCTACTTTAGCAGTAGAGAGAGAAACAGATTCTTGTTTCTTGTTGTGCCATGCCACTAAACGATCACCAAGAAAGAATGTAGCACCACTGGTGCTTTTCCTATCATCCAAACAACCAGCCCAGTCAACATCAATATATGCAATCAATGAAAAATCATTGCTTCTAGGATACCAAAGACCATAATTAAGAGTGCCCTAAATATATTTAAAAATCCTTTTAATATCAGTGACATGGGATTCTTTAGGTGATGCCTGAAACCGTGCAACAGTGCAAACTACCTACATAATGTCAGGTCTAGAGGCTATTAAATATAACAGACTGCCAATCATTGATCTATATTCAGTTTGATTTGTATCAGGGGAATCATCAACCTTAGTAAGTTTGCATCAAGTAATCATTGGAGTGCTAACTGGATGGCATTCATCCATCTGAAATTTCTTAAGCATCTCTCTAGCATACTTGGTTTGATAAAGAAATATTCCATTTTCATGTTGAGAGATTTGAAGACCCAAGAAGAAATTTAATTCTCCTAATAATGACATTTCAAATTTAGATTCCATTAGCTGAGAGAATTTTTTACTTAATGTAACATTGTTGTAGCCAAAGATAGTGTCATCAACATAAATTTCAACAATCAGAATATCAAAACCTTCAGTTTGAACATAAAGATTGCTATCTACACCTCCTCTAACAAAACCATTTAAAAGCAAATGACTGTCAAGCCTAGAGTACCAAGCTCTAGGTGTTTGTTTTAAGCCATAGAGGGCCTTTTTCAATTTGTAAACATGATCAGACTTATCTTTGCACATAAATCCTTTAGGCTATTCAACATAGACCTCTTCATCTAAATAGCCATCTAAAAAAGCAGTTTTGACATCCATTTGATAAACAGTGAAGTCTTTATAAACAGAATAAGCCAAGAATATTCTGATAGATTCTAATCTAGCAATAGTGCAAAGGTTTCACCAAAATCAATACCTTCTTGTTGAGCATAGCCTTTGCAGACAAATCTTGTTTTTTTGTGAATGACATTACCATTTTCATCAAGCTTGTTTCTATATATCCATTTTCCTCCAATGACATTCTTGTCATCTGGTCTTGGGACTAACTCCCAAGTCTGATTTTTCTCAATTTGATCAATTTCTTCCTACATAGCATTAAGCCAACATGAGTCTGTGAGAGCTTCATTAAAAAATTTAGGCTCAAACTGAGTAACTAGACAGAAAGCTATTTGTGCCTTTTCATTAGATTCTACAGCCTTTCTTCTAGTTTGAACTCGTGCATTTTTATCCCCAATAATATGATCTTTGGGGTGATATTTAGTTAGAGCTTTTGATGCAACCTTTTTAAGACTTGTTGTTTCATTTCTAGGGCTTGTTGACTCAGTTCCTTCTAAAATTATTTCTAGTTCAAGTTCTTCTTCCTCATTATCCTGCAAAGATTTAGCATACAAATGTGATCTTTCATCAAATTTTACATTAACAACTTCAATAATCTTGTTAAGCCTTTTTTTAAGGCATTTATAAGCTTTGTTGTGAGTTGAGTATCCCAAAAAGATACCCTCATCACTTTTTGATTGAAAACTCCCAAGGTTATCATCATCCTTTTTGATAAAACACTTACTTCCAAAAATTTTAAAGTATTTGATAGAAGTAGTTCTTCCATACCACAGTTCATAAGGAGTGTGTTTAGATTTCACTCTAATCTGCACTCTATTCAAAATGTATACAGCTTTATGAACAACTTATTTCCAGTACATATCAGGCAACTTAGCTTCATCTAACATTGTTCTAGCCATTTCTTTTATAGTTCTGTTTTTACGTTCAACTACCCCATTTTGTTGAGGTGTTTTTGTTGCAGCATACTGTCTTTTAATGTCGTGATGTTCACAATAATCAATAAACTCTTGAGAAGTGAACTCACCTCCTTTGTCAGATCGCAGACATTTAAGTTTCAAATCAGATTCCTTCTCAACCAATTTACGAAATATTTTAAACCTTTCAAATGCTTTTGATTTGTGCTTAAGAAATGTGACCCAAACCATTCTAGTATAATCATCCACAAACAACATAAAGTACCTTTCACCATTAATAGACCTTGTTCTGGTTGGTCCACATAAATCAGTGTGCACAAGTTGTAAAGGTTTTGAAGAAGAATGTTCTTTTGTTTTGAAGCTGATTTTAGTTTGTTTACCACTTAGACATTCTTTGCACACATAATTTTTTGGCTTGTTAAGGATTAGTAAACCTCTAACATTCTGATTCTTACTTATTCTAACCATATTTTCAAAGTTTATGTGTCCTAATCTTTTATCCCATAACCAGATTTCTTCAATTTGGCTCATTAAACACATACCTTGATTATTGTCATTGCTTGATGTGTCAAGAAGATTGTACACATTTCCTTTTGTCCTCCTTCCAGCTGCAATAGCCTTTCCTAGCTTGTTTTTAATCTCACATCCCTACGAAGTGAAAAGAACATGATTACCACTATCACAAATCTAACTAACACTTAGAAGACTGTGCTTGAGACCTTCCACATAGTACACATTATAGATAGGAGTTTCTTCATTCAGAAGAAGTGAACCTCTACCTTTAATTTGAATACCAGAGTTATCACCAAACTTAACATATCCACCTATATAATCTTCAAGATTTACAAACTTATCCTTATCGCCAGTCATATGGTTAGAACATCCACTGTCTAGGACCCATAAGTCCTTTTTCTTGGAATGAAAAGTTGTTTGAACCAACATAGTTTGCTCAATGTTGTTGACAGTCTTTGTTTTCCAAACCTTTTTAATTTTTTGTTGTTTAGATTGCAGATTAGTTCTGCACTGTTTGACAGAATGTCCCAAGGCATTGCATTTAAAACATCTAATTTGTCTAACAAAACCAGAGTGTTGCCTAAGACCAAACCTGGGTATTCTAGGATTCATAAGCCTGCAAGTGCTCACCTTATGGCCAAATTTGTTGCAGAAAAAATAATAACCATAGAAGAAAGGATTGACTCTATATGAAGATCTATTGCCTCTTAAAGAATGAACATGATCCTTACCAAATTCTGAGTGATTTGAACTTGAACCTTGACTTCAGAAGAGGGGTTTTGTTTTGCAAGGTCAATTGAGCATTCACCCTTTTTAAAACCAACACCAATTTTATCTTTGTACATCTTCTGCTTGCTGAGCATCTCATTCAGTTTTAGAGTGCTTTCATATTTTTCAGTTTCCTTCCTAAGATAGACTACTTCTTGTTCCAGTTTTTGAATTTTTTGATCTTTGCAGCTTACAGTCTCTCGAAGACAGTCTTCAACTCTTTTAACTTCTTCAAGCTGAGTTTTCAGACAGACTATTTCTTGATCTGGTTTATGTTCTTGAGCAAGAACTTGTTTTTTGAGTTTTCTGATCTCTTGTAAGGCACATTTCAGCTCACTTTCAAGATCTACTTCACCTTCTTCAATGTCAATGGTGTTTGTATCATTTTGTTGAGTGATTTCAGCCATGAACAAAGTTTCATCTTCTTCAGCTGATGAATCTTTAGACTCAATATCAGATTCATCCTTACTAAATAGACTTTTCTTCTTTTTGAAATAGAAGTTTCGATTAGGTTTGAAGGCCTTCTTCATAGGCTATTTTTCAGTTGTCTCGTTGTCACAGATTTGATCATCATAGGGAAACTTTGCAGAAAAGTGACCTATTTTTCCATAGTTAAAACATTTAAAGGGAATTTTTCCCTTATATTTTCCTGATCCCTTTTTGAATCTTCTAACAAAATGGGATTCTTTAGAATCAGACAACTTTGATTCACTGACTTCAACTTTTTCTTTCTTTTCAGTGTTAAAGGTAGTTTCTTTTCCTATTGAAATGTTTTTGCTAGTTCTCATTTCATAGGTAGTAAGTATTCCTTGAAGGTTGTCTAAGGTAAGCTTATCAAAGTGTTTCTTTTCTTCTAGGGCTGAAACCTTAGATTCAAATTTAGATGGTAAGGTTCTAACAACCTTTGTGACCACATCAAATTCATTAACCTCTTGACCTAGACCTTTCATTGAATTTACAACTTCATCAACTCTTAGGAAATATTCAACCACTTTTTCATCATCCTTCATTTTCAAATCCTCAAACTAATGTTTGAGTGTAATGATTTTTGACAGTTTGACTTTCTGATTCCCTTGATATATAGTTTCAAGTTTTTCCCAGATTCCATGAGCAGATTTGCAATGCATGACTTTAATGAACACATCTTTAGTTAATCCACACAAGAGGTCATGCTTAGCTCTAGAATTTGTTTCACATTTCTTTTTTTCAATAGCATCAGTGGGAATAGTGGCTGGTACATTGTAATCTTCTAAAACAATGCTCCAAACATCAACATCAAAAGAAGCAAGAAAAGCTTCCATTGTGATTCTCCAAAACACATAATCAGTTCCATCAAATAATGGAGCTCTGGATACAGAGGCACCGTCTTGAGAATGTTCCATTAAAAAAAAACTCCAAGACCAAGATCAATCCAAGGTAATTAAACCTATCAGAGGATCCTACGCTCTGATACTAATTGTTGGAGTTAAAATGACACTGAGAGGGGGGGTGAATCAGTGTCTTAATAGATTTGACCAATTTTCACAAATTCAAAAACTATAGCTTAGATATTATCTCAATATACTTTGATTAATGCATTCATGAGTTGAATGTAATCATTCAAAAACAGAATTGAGAAAAGTAATAACCAAACAGTGAACTGAAATAATCAACAACACAGTAAAGCAAAGGGAACTCAAAAGAACAAGAAGACTTAAGATTTTATCGAGTGGAAAACCCTCCTAGGGTATAAAAGCCACTCCCTAAATGCCTTCCAGGCTTAATCTTTTAAACAAAAGTTCACAATGCCTTATAGGGTGATTTTTGAGCACCCACTCAAGGAGCACAAACCCCTCATTTAGAGATATCTATCTCAAGGAGTACCAACCCCTCAAATTATACATTTGAACAAATAAAAATATCTCAGAGGATCTCTTTGTTTTCAATCAAGCTCATAACTCTTTGTTTTTCTCATCTACCTAATACATTTTTGATATAGCCAATAAAACAATATTCCCGGATTACAATCAGAGAGCTTTTACAGTTTTCAACGCTGGTATTTATTTACATTTCAAGTATGTATGTTGTGAAGAAATCTTCAAAAAAAAAAAATTCACAAGATTCTTAGATTCTCTTACTGATTTTTGAATATAAAGCTGAATACTGACAAACTGTCGATGATGATATAAATCAAGAGTAATGCTTATCCAGAGAGCTACAAATCATCCATTAAATAAAAAATGCAACAGCTCAGAAAGAAACTCAATGAATATTTTGTTATGTAACCGTTCTGAGATTTGATGTCAATCCATTATGATGACCACTATGTTTTGAGTCTTCGTTAACTATTCACTGAGACAACTAGATAGTTCTGCCGAAGGCAATTGCACTGCCAGACATTCCTCTTAGTTAATGTTTTCGCCATAACCCATTAGAGTCGGGAAGAACACATAGCGAATACATCATGTCTCATCGATAGGCTTCCTTAGAGTATTATTCATTCACTGAGACATCAACAAGTCTCTCACCGAGATCTCCTTTAGTTTCATTCACTATCATTGTGACTAAACGATAATGGAGAGACCTCTTGTAGACTTCATAATGTTTTTCTGAGAGTCACTTGATACACATTGTCGCCATGACAATTCAATACCTATGCCGAAGACCTTTGTCATTTCCAAGTCACCAAGACAATACATAGTCGGGGAGACACTATATAGACTACCCCTTGTTTTGCCGAAACATCCCGAGCTCACAATATATTGCCAAGACATTAAAGTTCTCACATTGACAGAAACCTTTTTCCTTATGTGCATCGCTATAACATTATGATATCGGGGAGACCTCCTGTAGAGTACACCATGTATTTTCGAAAATATTCAACCACTTGTGTGTCACTATGACATTATACTATCGGGGATACGTTATACAACCAACATTGAGTTTCACTGATGGGCTTGTTCGCTGTAACATAAAGGTTCTCTTGCCGATGCACCCTTCTATCTTATGAGGGTTGCTATAACATACCAATATAAGGGAGACCTCTCGATGAAAGCTTGAGTCATAACGAAAAACTTCATTCACTCGGAGTCGCTGAGATAGGATAGATCCTATGCCGACAAAGTTCTTTTGTGTTCCATCGGCAAGACCGGAGGTCACTAGCCGAGACCTCTCGCCGAAAACCCTATCTCTTACCGAAAAGACTACCTTTATGTTTTTGGTCGGTGTCACAAATCGAATTCACCAAGACCATATAACGATGCCACAACTCTCGTCGATAGACTTCCACATGCACTAGTCGAGGAGACAATATGATTTCGCTATGACCTTAGCTAGACGGCCAAACTCATGCCGATATACTTATTCTGAAGCGGGTCAGTGTGACATTGCATATTCGACGAAACATTACACCGAAGACGATTTCCTTTGCTGAAACAAAAGAGAATTCTTGCCGACAATAGCCTGTAAGATAAATTCAATCACCATGACATCTGAAATGTCTTGCCAATAGGCAACTCAGACATTTCAAAGTGGATTAGGGAGACCCTGCCATTCTCACTCTGATATGAGTAAGCCTGAAAGAGAAACAACCAATACCTGTGATATGTAAGGAGAACCATCCTGAGACAGATCATCAATGAGAAAAAATTGAAAGAGATTTTGTCATGAAGGGAAAACTGTAAACACAACTAAGATCCAACAGTTAGGACTTGAGTTCTTGCCCAAATACAAGGCAAAAATATTAAACATGTTTTATGCAAAAAGGACACATGGGTATTTGATTTTTCTTATTAAAAATCATAAAAATAAGACTAAGTCTTATATGATTTCTTTCAAAATAACAAAATAAAAGCTAAGGCATGATGGTATTTGATTTTTCTAATAAAAATCATAAAAATACATGAGAGGGAATAAATGAAGGCATTTTATTTTAAAATCAAAGTGAAAAGAAATGCCCTATCAACTTGGGGCTAAAGGAAACCCCTAAACAAAAGACTTGAGCCCTAATTTCATTATTCATTTGAAATGTTTTGGAAGATTGGTCTGTAAGGCACCACCACTTCTAGGGTTTGGAGTTGTTCTCTAGCATTTTTGCTCGATTTTCCTCTATTTGATATCGAATCTCTTCAGGAATTCGATGGTAAATGTTTCTTTCACCAATTTGAGATATTTTAACTCCAATTTGACTTACTCTTGGGTCTCCAAGCCATGGCTACTATGGCTTCTCTAATTCATTTCTTGTGCTTTTATTTTCTATTGACTCCTTCATCTCCTTGGCCACCATTAGAGAGTCCTTAGTTGAAAACTTTGAAGGGAAACAATGAAAATCCCATGGCTCCACCTATATCTTCTCACTATTACAAATGGAGGTAAACTCTACTGGTGAATCTCTGTATTTTCTTCATTCCTTTTCTAATGAAACTCAAGTTTCCAGTTGATAAAAAAAGAGAAGTTGTTGGTATTGAAGATACCACACCTTAATTTAGTGTTTTATACACATGCATGGGCGATACATTTGGAGAAGGACTCATATTTTGCAAGATGGTTGCATGCAACTTTGGAGAGTTTTATAACTTAGTATTGTCAATTATTTTAGGTATTTTTGGATGGGAACCAATGAATTGGAAAGGAAGCATTGAAAACAAGTTGCAGAGGGGCGGGAGGTGAAGAGAAAGAAAGGTGGAGGAACGAGAGGACTTTGGATCTTTCAATTCTTTTTTAGCTAAAAAAATGTGTGAGACTTATCTAATAGACCTTGTGAAGAAGATTTAGTAGAGGGTCTAGGCATTAAATTTGCTTAGAGATACAAGTCTTCTTCAACATGTCTGCAAACTCTACCCATTTATTTTTATCACCATCGTTGACAATACAATAAAATTTATGCAGAATCTTGAGGTAAGTCTCTTTCCATGACTTTAGTTACAAAAGGGGCGGGGGAATCTCTACATGATTGAATCATTTTTTTATTTGTGTTTTATTTCATTTTAAAACAATTCCATTTTTATTTGTTAAATGAACACATTGGTTCTTTGTTTTTATTTATGGTTGTTTTTAAATTTGTTTTCCATATCCGCAAACAATCTTAAATGAATACAATTTCATAACTCTTACAAACTTTTTTGGCATATGTTGTAATATCTTCATCTCTATCTTTATATTTAAGGGCTGGATATATGTTTCTTGCATATAGTAGTTATCAGGTAATTGTAATTCTTAGGTTTTATTTTGACATCTTTCTTTGAACAAATTGTCTTTCTTTTCTCACAACTACAATTTTTATCAAAAAATAATGTTAAAACCATGGATCAACTCCAACCAATCAAAGAATAAGTGAAAATTGTAATAAGTTTGATAAAATTCAAAGAATGATTTCATTGATGAAATGAATGTTTCTTTCAGCCTTCTAGTGACTCCTATGTATTTTTGAATAGGCTAGTTCATGTTTTTCTTTCATTTACCTTACATGGCTATAATTGTACTTCACTAGTCTCAGTAGTCTCCTTGGAGTTAGTTCTCAATGGTTCCTTTGACTGAAGGAGAATAGGTTGGAAGCATCATGAATTTTTCTTTCTTTTAACTTATGCATTTCTCCAAAGATTATATGCTTCATTTTTATTTATTTTTATTGATGCAAGATGGAGAAGCTTATGTTGTTATGTTAAATGTTTTGGCACCAGAATATTACAGCCTTACTACCCTAGATACTATGGACCAAATGGAAAGGGAAAAGATAATTCTATCCCAGGCAGAAAAAATGAGTTGTAAACGATATTTGTCTCCAAAATATATTGTGGAAGGGTCTCCAAATCTTAATCTTGCATTTTTTTCTCACCTTTTTCATGAAAGGTAAGAGTGAATCATAATGTAATGCTAGTTCTTTTAATGTCACTGCATACTTTTCTATCAATTTCAAAGAAGCATTTTTAAAAAAATTTGATAGTGTATATTACTAACTTGTTTGGATTTAGAACATGGGGGGTGTATTTAAGTTGAAGAAAAACATAAATTGAAGATGGTTCCTTTAACCTCTTTGAATTTCACATAAACATAAATACTTTGACTTAAAATATGTGATTACTATTTAGAAAACTCTAAATTATCAATGATGCCACTAAATATCTAAAGACACTATTTCTTCAATAACTTGGTAATAATAGAACAATCTTCCTGTAGTTTTATCTTCATACCAACCTTTTACTGAGGTGAGGACTTGGATTATAATATCAATTATTTTATATCTCTTTTGAACAATGATTACTTCTCTTTCTTTCTAGTTCAATTCAATGGGACAAGAGAAGTCAAAGTTATACATTGTTTCATTTATGATCACCGAGGCTCTGCCAGCCTTCCCTTAGGAAGAGGACATAGCAAACGAAACCAACAAAAGATGGTAGGGTACTAAAGGCCAAAGATATTCCCTATTTATGGTTTGAACCCAAAGGTTGGTGGTGAGTCTAACCTTAGCTTTAGAAAGTTGTCTCATAGTCTTAAGTTCCTAGCACCTCACATCGTATTCTTGAAAGACATCATGCAATCTTAGTGCATCGGATCTACCTTAGGAGGAACCCCAAGTATATGGTGCATGAATGGTTAACCTCAATGACAAGATGGAATGGTGGGTCAAAAATTGAGGTTTTCCATCCTATGCTTTTATTGTCCATAACTATTTTATCCATTTGTTCAATTATCAAATCCCAATCATGAAATTATGATTTGGTGATTTAAAGGATGATCTAAGATGTAGTGGAAATGCTTAATAAATTAAATTTCTTATCATATTCATTTTTCTTATTCTAGCATATGCTATAGAATAAACTTGATCAAAGTAATGGATTCGTCTTACACTACTAAGATATGATCTTACTATATGAGTGGCTTCAGGATTTTCCTCATTACAAGTTAGCACTTCTTGCTTATTTCATGATTCAAATTATATATTATCAAGTACCTTAAGATTACTAATACAATAAGCCACCTTTATTCATATCTTTATGTGGTTTTTGGAGTTTCCTTGCATTAAATATTGATATTTGCTGCCAGCATTGAGCAACATGCTAACATGGTTAAACATTTCAATTTTCTTTGATTATGATCTGAGTTATATGATAGAAAGGTAACTCCTTTTCTATTATCTTTTTTCTCATATTAGCTCTCCTATCATCGACACATGGTGAAGGGATCTCATAGAAAGGAAATGCACCTATCTATGGGCTAAATCTACTCACTTGAAAACTTTCATAGAGGAGCAAAACCAATCAAGTAATCATGAGATAAACTATAATGGCACATATTTTGAATGAAAGCTTTCATTATAGAGTATATCACGTAAAACAAGTCATAGTTGGCCTTTGCATGTACAATATTTTTTTGGTATCTCAATCAATTAAGAGTCTATTGAAAGAGATATATATGCTAGAGTCTTTTTGTACAACTTGTACACTTTAGAGATAGTATCTCTAGCTTCCTAAAATTCTTAACAACTCATAATGTATGCCTAGATTCACTTTTTGGTTGAAAAATCTACACTAACATGTTCTCATTTTATTTTTTTCTACATTAATGTGTTGGATTCTTGGGTCACTCAGTTGTTGTTCCTAGGTGTAGAAAATTAGTAGAAACATCTTAAATTTAGTAAACTATATTTAGCTTTCCTAAATTTAAGACACCATATTTGCTGTTATCTTTCCAAAGTTTAGATGTTATATTTTTTTTTTGTTTTATTCAAGGTATAGGAGCATTTAGCTTTCTTATTTTTAGAGAGCTTCTAAGTGATGGAAAACACTATAAGGATCCAAATTTAATTAGTGCTTTAGTTCTATTTTGTGGACCCAAGTGAATAGGTCTATTTAATAGCCATGGGCATTCACTTTTTTCAACACAGAAAAATTAAGAATAGAAGAATATTTCAAACAACAAGTAATGTATTATGATCTCAATTTTTATTCATTTTTTATTTTGTACTTTTAGTAGATTTTTTTGGGAGGTTAATGTACTAAGAAAACAATAGTATTAATTGAAGTTTTAGTTTGTAGTTAGGACCTAGGGTTATTTTGACTACAGATTTAGCTTACCATGGTTCGAATTTTAACATAGCATAAGATAATTGTTACTAAGATCTTCTGCATTCATGAATGGAATATACTGCTACATTTGAGGAGTTATAGGAAAATTTTAATGCCTTACTTTAGTGATTTAATTATCTTGGAAGTGTGAAAGGTTGTAGGATGTGATTCCTTTGTTGCTCATGGAGTGCATCCCACTTAAAGTCTTTGAAAACAATAGCCATATCAAATGCCTTTTTCCCAAGTCCTACTCTCTCAAGGTTAACAATCTCAATCTCACTAATAGTGATTACTACGAAAGGTAATTCCACAAACTCTACCAAATAGTTTACCATAGGAACAATAAAAGTAGATGCTTTGAAAGGAACTCCATCAAAACGAAGCTCTCTAAATGGTATATCAAACTCTAGTTTAAAATTTTTTAGATGAGGCTACTCCCATAACTTTGTTTCTCGCTTGAAAAATCCTTGAAACTCTACATTGATTTTATTTTTCCTGTCCCTCTCTTGTTGTTCTTCCTCAATTTCATCAGGATCATACAATGACCTTCTTTCCCCTCCTAAAGTTTGGACCACATCCATTACCTCCACATAGAACTAGAAATCCTTGGTCTTCTTGGTTCACACCATGATATGGTTATGCAAATGAAAATGAAGCAAAGTAATCATCTCCTTCTTCATTGGTTGGAAGAATGCATGCTTAATGTTTTGATACATGATATCAACTCTCTCTTTTTCTCTCATGGTTGAATACTAAAATCCATTATGGTGGGCCTCCAGAGTTGCAATCATCTTTCTTCCTCTTCCACCAAATGTTGGCATATTTTACTAATGTTTATTAGAATTGTTGCATGTTTTACATCATTGGAATGACATATTTGTTGTAACTTTTTTTAAATTTTATTATGGTATGTGCACTTTTATATGATGTAATATGATTATGGTTTCATTTCATAAGTTGTAATATTATATATATAACAGAAAATAAATTATTGCGTGAAATAAATATAAATTTTCATTTTAAATGTTTTTTTTTTGCAGAACATGGGTCTTCTAGAAGATCAAGATGATCCTCGTGATATAGATCCAGAATATGTTGGTTCTGGTACATATCACATGGCAGAGGATGATGATGATGTAGATACAGAAGACATCAAGGTCAATGACGATGATGATGAAGAAAATGATGATCATGATGATGATGATCTCGATGGTGATGATGATGATGATTAGGCAGTTATTGGTAGTATCCAGTGACATTCATGATTATATAGACTACACCATGGATCATTGTTGATATATTGTTATGATGCCTCTTTTCATGGTTACTATCATATGTATCATTTTCACGGCCTGCAATACCATATTATTGAGTTGTATCATTTTGAATTATATCACTTGGACATGTATCATCTTGACTTGTATAATTTTGAGTTACATAATTTATCATTTTTACTTATATCATTTGTACATGTATCATTTTGACATGTTATTGATCTACTAGCATATTTGACTCACTTGTTTTAATCACTTATATAGATATTTGACTTACTTGTTTTAATTATAAATGATGATCATGTTATAATAATTATCTTGTTATTTAATCATATGAGTTAAATAATTAAATTACTTACTCTATAATCATATGATTTATTTAAGAGGCATGATATATTTAAATAATTAAATTGAAATAAAACATATTAAATTAATAAATGGGAGCAAAAAAGAAGAATTTTTAGAAGCAACAATGGAAGCCAAAATATAAGAAAATTAGAAGCAATCTTGGAAGAAAAACTTGGTGTTATCTAGGAAGAAAAAATAGCAGCAATTCAGGTAGCAAACAAAGAAGTAATAATGGAAGCAATTTTAGAAGCAACAAAAGATGCAATAATAGAAGCCATATTAGAAGCAACAAAAGATGCAAAAATGGAAGAAAATCTAGATGCAACAAGCAATGTTATATCAAAAGAAAAATTGGAAGCAAAACAGGAAGTAAAACTGAAAGCAAAATTGGAAGCAAAAATGGAAGCAAAATTGGAAGCAAAACTGGAAGCAAACTTGGTAGCAAAACTTGAAGCAAACCTAGAAGCAACACAAGAAGTAGAACCAGAAACAAAATCAAAAGCCAAATTGGAAGCTTCAAAAGTCAGCACTAAACACGACGCTAAACCAGGCACTAAACCCAATGCTAAATCTGGCTCAAAATTCGGTGCCGAAGTGAACATGCCATTTAGCACTAAATTTTGTGCCGTAAGATGTTTCCAATTGATGAACTCAAATGCATTAAATTTTGGCACTATTTTAGGCACTAATTGTTTGTTGTGTTGTAGTGTAACAACTGAAGAAACATACATTTCACAACCTTTCTTGGGACCCCATAACCTAGAATGATGCATTTCAGCTTCATGAACAGGTATTTCTTGATGAGTTGAGGTTAGGACATAAGAAGATTGTTTATCTCGACATTCAGGAGAACTATGAGGAATAACAACTGAAGAAATAGACATTTCACAACCTGTCTTGGACCCCATAACCATAGAATGATGACTTGTAGCTTCATGAATAGGTATTTTCCTGATAAGAACTATTATGTCCAACACTATTACAATGATGACATACATTATACGTGTTTTCCACAAATAAATCTTGAACCCAAAGACTGTTTCTTGTAGATATGTGGAGTTGTGCATGAAAATATTTAGTAGTATCAACTAGAACACACACTCGAACCGGCTTGGAAGGATTAGAAAAAAAATTATAGCCATGTTTCAAAAAAATACCCACATAATTTTCCATTATTTCTACAAGTTTGAGCTCTTTGTATTCAATTGGAAAACCATGTAACTGAATCCAAAATGATACAAATCTAACAAGAAATTCCTTTGGGTTGAAATTTGGGCACCATGGCTATATGAATAAACTAGGGCCCTTATAGATCCAAGATTTAATTTTATAGACTACATCTCTATGACATTTTTCCTCAAAAATAACAACAAAAACCCCAGATTTCTCATCTAAATAAAAAAAAATGTTTAGACCCTTCCCATTCTTGAAAGAGAAAATCTTGTAAAGACACTAAATCAAGTGAAAGATTCTAGAATTTACAAATTAGAGCTTTCTGATAGAGATCTTGAGTTTGAGGATTAAGATTATCTTCTAAAAAAAGAGATCTCTACAAAAACTTTTTGAATATTTTCAAAATCTTGATTGGGAGGCTTCTTGACATACTGCAGATACTTTTTTGAGATTCCTCAGGTTTATCTTCTTGAGAAGATCTCTTCACTTTTTATGATTAGCATATCTTCAATTCTTTTTCTTTTGCACATTTTTTTCCCCTCACCCGGTTTCTGAGAATTAGCAAAAAAATTATTTGAAAACTGATTATTTTGACTCAATACTCTGCTCCTTTTGACCAATATGATTCTACTCCTTCTGACCAATGTGATTCTAATCCTTCTGACCAATATGATTCTACTTTTTCATGTCATGCTACACCTGGGAACATCACCCATAGCTGCATCTTTTGGCTAAGGGTTAAACTTGCTATCTTCTGACTGCACATGCTTGGGATTTTTCTCATAAGAGACTTTTCTCCAGACCTTAGCATGGTTAAATCTAGATGGTACAAAACCCTTACTAGAATGATAACCCTTTTGGTTTTGTTGCTTATGATAATAAGCTAGATTGTAGGGAGCACCATTATTAACTACTTTGGGAGGAGGGCATGAAAGTTTTAAATCATTCCCATTTGATTCCTTATCCTCGTCTCCTCTTTGTATAGTCGGCTTATTATGAGAAACCCTAACTAAAGGGTTTTTGTGCAAGTCCCCACTAGAATGCCTATTGTTGATTATTGAGCTTGAATTTTCCAAGTGAAGAATTCCATCTTCCCAAATGTAAAAAATTGGTTGTTTTCCATGAAGTAAATGATGAGATTGATGAAATGGCACCCAGTTTGGCTAAACAAAATGATGCCTTCCATTCTGCCAGCCTTGACCCATTGCATGCCATGTAGGATGACCCTGTTGATTGCTACGGTGTTGATCCTAACATCCATAGCCATGAGGGACCGAAGATGCAAATGACCTGAAAGTATTCAAGATGTAGCTATTAACCTGTCATTTCCTATCAAGTGCCATTTTAGTTTTTTCTCTGTCTTGGGTAGTTCTTTATCTGTGTCTTTATTATCTTTACCTTTTTCATTTAATCTCCACCCTTGATTGAATTATTTTATAATTTAATCTTCACCATCCATCCTTAACCAATCCCTATCTTTTCCCTAATTTAGTCATAACCCTATTTCATTGCTTCTTAAAAAATATTGGCCATTGATTTTCATGTCATATCGGCTTTCATTCCTATCCCTTCATTCAAATTTGGTTTTCTATAAAAAATACCTATGATCATTGTCATTTTATCCCTAATAAGAGAATTTAAACAATCAAGGAGACAAGTACAATCTTCAATATTTTGCTATTATTATCACTAGACTTACGGTTGCATACTCAAACTCTAAGGGAAATCAAGCATATAAAGCAAGAGGAAAAGGACAATGGAGGTGAATCAACCATGGCATAGGAATATTGGCAATACTGCTTTATATTTTATGTTTCTATGTTCATTTGTTCTTCATTGTTGACCAATTTAGGGCCTTTAGGGTTTGAGTTTTATTGATTCATGCCTTTTACCTTAATTTTACCCTATTCTACAATAGACTTGGAAATTTGTTGATGTTATAGATGTTGAAATGGTGATATATACTTTGTTTCTATTTGAATTTTAATGTTATTATATGGATGTATATATTATGCTTTCAATAATGTATGTGTGTATGAGATAGACATATCATGAATAATTTCCACACATTTATTGTTGCTAATCAATGAACAATAAAGAAAATTATGGAATTTTTATAAAATGAAGTGATTAATGCATCAAAAGGAATCCTATAATCATAGTCATGCATAATTTATGAAAAACATTCCTCACTAGGATTTTTGTTAGCTTCAACCCAAAGCATGATTGGCATGTAACTTGGTAGATCATCTAGATAGAATGTGAACTCCTAAAAATTAATTTATTGTGATTTGTACTATATGAAGACTTGCACGAATGGCCATATTTAAAAATACCTCTAGGGAAGTTCTTAGGTTAGTAGGTTCAAGTTCTAATAGATCACCTCCCTTAGTGGATTGGCTTGATGGCCTTGGGAAAATATTTGTAGATAGCATTCTCAAGCATGTAGATGGTCTATATTGCAAATATTGATGCAATAGATCCCTTATAAACTTCAATTTGAAATCTTCCTACAATGAATTGCTCCTTGTAGTCACACCACTTATCAATTAATTGAACATTAAGTTTCTTTAAATATCAAGACATAACAACATACCATGCAAGCATGTACTAAGTCAACTCCTAATGACTAGTAGAAAATGGCAAAAGCTTAGGATTTTGAATGTAAATTTTGAATTTAAGAATCAATATTTTCCATCTCATGATTGAACTTGAACATCACGAAATTAAATTCAAATTAAAAAGTGAATATCTCAAAATAATAATCAAATATATAAATGAATGCGATAATAAATATAAAAAATGAAAGAAATGATAAATATATAAAAATGGGTATATACAAAAATGAAGATAAGCTTAAATATGTCCAAATAAGTACAAATAAATGTAAAACAAAAGCAAATAGATATCATGAAACGAGGCAAGATTAATATAAAGCACTTTATTTGAGTACAATATTTTGGAGGTCAAAAGCATAATTATTAAACCAAGAACATAGGATGCCAACTATCAAAACCTTTTCTTAAGCATACTTTACATGTGATTCACTACATGAAAGAAAAGAAAACTGGCACTCTTTGTTTCTCAACCCCATAAGAACCAGTACAATATACTAAAGATAAATTATCTCTCTCCCCCCATTTGGTGCTAAATTACTCACCAAGCTCCTAATATTATTACTAGATATCCAAGTTTAGAGCATGTCTCTGAAACATTTGATCAGAAAATTTGTAAAAAAGAAAAGAGCCAAAAAATACATGGCATTCCGTATGATGACCAGGAAAATCAATATTCATGGGACAGATTTTGACACTGGAGTAAACTGTACATTCCATTATCATGACGCCTGTGAGCTAACAAATGACATTCCGTATTATGATAAGAAAACAATGAGTATGGGACAGATTTTGACATTTGAGCAAACTGTACATCCATGGACATGCATTGTAAGCTGACACCATTTTATTGGATGCTCTTCTCTTAGCTGGTTACAAGAGAATCTCCGAAAGTGGGCGCCATGAGATCGCCATGGCATGAAAAACAAAATGCCCAACAACTTTTTCAGTGAAAATACATCCCATCCATGAATTTTTATCAATAAGGCCGCCATTCTCCAAAATAGAAAAGACATGAATGTCATTTAGGACAGCGAATAAGACAGTCTTTTTCTGCAGAGGTTTCCAATTCCGAACCAAATTTTATTGATTTGTCTATCCAATGTACCGCAATATATATATGTTTGGGTACTTTAGAATCTGTTACTGTGAGTATTATCAGGATTATATTCCCCATGTTATTCTTTTCTCTGCATCATCAGTATAGTTCGTTGGGACGTTGCTTTCACATTGTCTCTACTTTTTATAGGGAACACTGAATGGTTAAAAGATCAATTATCAGATTAAACATGATCTCAGAAGGTATAGATTTATGTATATTGGGGATGATTGGGGATGGCTATTCTTAAATATTATTATATTAATATAAAATAAGAGATGTAAAGAGATTTTGCATAGGATTTATCTAAGTTGGTAATTAAATGATAAAAATATATGAGGTTTTTTAATATAAATTTGTATGTTTTTTAAATATTTAGAACATTTCAATGAAGATGTCAAACAAGCCATCATTAGGTATCATGAAGGATGTTATTTCTATTGTAGGGTAAGAATCAAACCCCAAGAAAGTGATACTACGATCAAGGAAATTGTCATATATAAATTACTTTAATACCATAAATTCATAGTATCCTATATTTACTTACTTTCCTATTGAAAGATGAAGGAAGATTGTTGGGAATGACAAGAGAAAATATGAAGTGAAAGGTGCAAGGTGGTGACATGAAATTCAACAAATGAAGAGCTTGTTAGCATATGAAGTGTTTAGCATGAACTATTTTGTCTAGTTTTGAGTTATTCACATTATATACTGCAATCAAATTAAATAGTGATGAATTGTATTGAAGCTTAATCAGATGTTAGAGAATGCATAAAAGACTAATGATGTCAAATTAAATGTAAAACAAAGAAAAAGAGGAGCACCACAAATGAGATTAACCAATTGGGTACACCTAATTTTGACTTAGTTTCATTCAATTTATGAGGGTTATAATGTACAATTAACAATCAAAAAACAAACTTAACTGATATAACAGTAAAAAGGTAGGTTTTAAGATGCTAAAATAATTAGTACCTGTTGCAAAAAATGCTTTTTCGGGCCTCACTGAGGACTCATTCGCCTAGTGGCAAATAGGTCCCTTCTAGGGTTCTAGAAAATTGATTTTTGGGTTTTTTTCTTCAATGTCTGCACTCCCAGATCCCAGGTGCTCAGCTTCCGAAAGTCATAAATAAATTTTGTAGAAGTCTTTATGTGATATTGCAATAAAGATGACAACTTTTACAACTTTGCAACTTTGACAACTTTTTCTCTCCACTTGATCTTCAATCTAAAACCTGCAATCGCACATCAAGAGAAAAAAAAAATTGTTGATTGTTAGGGAATAGGGGTTTGCCTTAGTCAAACCCCATTTTGGTAGTTAAACCTTGAAATGCAACAATGCATAAAAGGAAAGATGAATGAACAATGTAATGTCACAACTCACCAATCCTCAATTGAACCTTGCACATTCTTCTCCAATGATGTCAACTTCACGAGGACACTCATTAGGAGTTGGGTGAGCATGAGTAGGTTCAATTGCATTAGGATCATTGCCAAAAAAACAACTTGAAACATCAACCAAAAAGAACAAGGACTTCCATACATTGCTAAAACACTTGTCCATCTTCAAATTTTTAGACTTAAACAAGGTAGTTTGTTGATTACACTATGCAACAAACTAAAAATTAAATGTTGTAAATGCAATTTTGAATTTAGACAATACACTAAATGAACCAAAGTAAGCTAATTCCAATGAAATGAATGAAATAGAAAATCAAAAAACTAAAATAGAGATTTGATAGCAGCAAACAAAAGCACAAAATTGAAGTTTTCAATTTCTCGAAATGTAGATTTAGGTCTGATCAGGGACTCATTCGCCCTAGGGTGAATGGGTCCTAGATTAGGGTTTTGAAACTGATTTTTATAGATTTTTAAGCCTTTTCTAATGATTTTTAGATTCAGGTCTGCTATAGTAAGTTTCAGGTTCAAATTTCTGTATATGCAATATGAAATTTGAGTGCAAATTATGACAAAATGATGACCTAAAACACCTAGTTTGATATGTAATTTTGTTTCAATTTTCAAATGCAAGTTTATGTGATGCAAGATGATATTTAAAATGACTGATTTTTTTGGTTTTTTTAGATTTAAAGAATGCAAACAATGCAATCCTAAAACCCTATATAAGATGCAAATTTGAATGTAAACTAAGACAGACTAAATGAGATCTAATTCAATGCAAATGAATGCAAGATCTTATCTAAGATGAAAAGGGATACTCCAAAATCAGAAAACTACAATGCTCAAGAAGTCGAGTTCACAAAAATGAAACAAAGAAAAAGAGAGGTGTACCACAAATGAGATTAATCAAATGAGGTGCACCACAACATGCAAGAATTTGACATGATGAAATGGATATTTGATTGTTGCAATAAAATTTAATAATCTTCCTTTGAATTCCTTCTTGAATGCTCTATAATTCTCTTGTGAAAGTACTCTTGATTTCTTATGAAGATCTAGGATGCTTAGATGAAACTATGTGAAATAACCGTATATTTATACATAACTTATTCTTAATTCCCAAAATTCAAATAACACAAGCCGACATCAAATCTAGGATTTGAAATCATTAAAATCTCACCCAAAACACATCCCAAGGGGGTGTCTTAAGTTAAGGAGAACCCATTTTCCATAGGGCAAATGGGTCATAGCATACTTAACTAGGACATGTTTCGAGGAATGTGAAATAGCATGCCAAAAGGGGGTCCTAGCCTGACCTAGTGACAACCAATTCGCTTGGTGGTGAATGGGTCCTAGGTCACTAGCCTAGGACACATTCCTTGCAAAATTAAGTGTTGTGAAACATTATTAATGTGTTAGGTTTTATCCCTCAAAAAATGCAATAAATAAGTCTTGGATTTGAATTAAAGGGGCCAATTAAGCTCAAATTAACCTCAATTAATTAATAAAGCCTTAGATTAGTGTGAAAGTGTAAATAAATACTTTACAACACCCTAAATAAGGCACCATTAAGTCCATTTTATCATTAATTATTCATTCTCAAACTAAGTGTGAAAAAGGGTTACTTTTTCTGATGCTACAAAATGTATTGTTATTATCTGGATAAATTTTTTTATCTAGGGTTATGTTATATGCATTAATTTATTAATAATATATAAAATTTGAGATGTCTTTAGATGAATCTTGAAAAAAAAATGTGGCTAAGCTGATGGTTGTAGAAGTTGAAAAACCAACTTCACAGTCCCTAAGAATTACCTACAAGCAATCACCTATCACATGTAACAGATATTCAGAACAAAAAGAAGAGTTGTTCTGTAAACCCTCAAAGCAAATTTGTGCAAGAAAAACCAAAATAATGATTATTGAATGTAATTGTTTTACAAATAATACAAAAGCCTTCAAAAAAGGCAATCATGCACAACCCTAATCTTATCTTGAGCAAAAAGACAGCTCAACAAGATAAGGATAAGAATTAACCTAGGAAATAAAATATGCCTAAGTAAACTTATGCTAAAGTGTAACTAAATAATTAATTACACCAAAACCCACCCATAAGTACAACTTAGGGAGAAACAAATTATTATGCAAAGATGAGTCTCGACAACAAGGCCTGATCAAGTACTCATTTACAAATGCAATGCAAACTAAATCAAATAGGGTAAAGGAGAAAACCACATGGGAACAAAACTCCTCCCCAAAATAGAATGCAAACTAAGTTCTAAGTGATGAAAGATGGAGGACTCCATAAGACCCCCCAAGGACACCATCCATCACAAAGATACATGAAAGAACCCCCCCAAAAGAGAGGAAGAAAGAGGCCACATAGCCCCCCAGAATGAAGTAGCTCCAATAAGACTGAAGAAACTGCATCTCCTGAAAGAAGTGAGAGGGAAGAGGCCGAATGAAAGCAATCTCTGAAGGTGAAGTAGGTGTAGCCCAAGATGTCTCCATAGAAGCAGGTGTGACCTCAAAAAATGAAGAAGTCAAAGTAGGTGAAGACTCAAGAGTAGCCTCTAGAGATGGATGATCAACAAGATCCTGTTGCACTGAAACAGAAGAAGCCACATCGGTAGCCACAACAATAGCAACAGGAGGGGGAGGAGATGGAATGGAAGGTTCGAGAATAGGATCCGAAGTGAGAACACCAATGTTCAAGAAGCCAAATCTCTCCTTTGAATGATGATGTACATGAGAAGTGTGAGGAACAATTGTAGGAACAAAAGCACCATCAGTAGCAAAATCAGTGAAGGAATACAACCGAGATGAGTGATCCACTATCCCAGTAGCAATAACTGCTATACTCTCCAAGTCTCTGATGATAACTGAATTAGGTGTGAACTCCACAGATCTCCCAGTGCCTCCATGTGTGATCTGATAAATGGAAAGAAGGTTGTTTGTCAAGTGAGGGACACACAAGACATCCTAAAAGGAGTGGTCCCCAAAACTAATAGACCCATTCCCTGTAACATTCATGTAGGTGTTGTTTCCCATCAAAATGGGAGACATAGTGCAAGGCTCAAAGGAAGTGAACATAGTCTATGAAGATTCCATATGATGAGATGCTCCTGAATCTAGAAGCCATCTCCCTAATCCAATACCTAAAGAAGCACAAAGAGCATGTCCCTTCATATCTGATGAAGTATGTAAACTAGTTGTGCATGTGTTATGTTGTTCTGAAGAAGAAGAATGAGGAGAAGAAGATGATGTAGACATCCTAAAAGGAAAATCAATCTGATGTTTTTGAAGAAGACGTTTCAGCTCATCAATGTCCTTGTAACAATTATGTTCTGCATGTCCTTCCCTCTTGCAATATGCACATGTAGTCTTCTCCTTCCTAGATGATTTCACCTTAGAAGAGGAGGATGAATCTGAGGACTCCTTCTACTACTCATGAGGTTTGGAATCCTTTTGTTTTTGTTTTTTTCCTTTTCCTGTAGAAGCCTTCTAATCTCTGGGCTCCTGTGATGCAATAAGTGCTTGTGATGAGGAAGAAGGTTTCACTGTGCCCATGCTAGCTAACTTAGCTTGCTCTCGAGTGAGAGATGAAGAAAATTCATCAAGAGATGGCATAGTGAATCTCGTACCAAGTGCATCCCTAGTGGCATAAAAGGTAGATACAAAAACTGAATAATCTGGTCCAAGCTTAGAAAGAATGGACAATATCAATTAAGAGTCTTCCTTCTAAACACCACACTATGACAACTATAATCTAAGAGACTTGAGTTTAGTGAAAAACTCCTAGATGCTATCAAAATCACTAGGATTTAAGCCAATAAGCTCATTCTCTAACTGAAACCCTCTCATAGTATCTTGCTTCCCAAACAAAGACTCTAAAGTAGTCCAGATCTCATTGGGTGTAGTACAAGACTCAATATGAAAAAGAAGGTCAAATGAAAGAGACAGACATAATGTACCATAAGCTTCATCACACCTATTAAACCACTAAATCTCTTTTCAGTAGCACCTATAGGTTCAATTTTTGTACCCATGGTTACCCTATACAACCCTTTATGTTTCAAATGAATCTCCATTTTATTTTTCCAACCAAAATAGTTGAATGGAGTAAGGGGTGCAATATTATGTGTATCCATGATAGAAAACAACAATATATACTCTCAAATAAAAAAAACAATGCTCGCTGATCTAAATAAAATAGCCTGATTGCTCGCTTCCCAAGAAAATAACTGAAAAGGTAAAGGTTGAGATCAAACAGGAATATCAGATACCTGGTAAAAAAAATCTAAAAAATAGGTCTAATATCTGTGTAGAGCACTGAACTAGATTTCCAATGCCTATTTGTTTTTGAAAAACGGAGCCAGGACGCAAAAGTTACGCCTCCCGGAGTGAAAACAACTTCTGGCTTTGATAGGCGAAAAAAGCATCAAAACTAAATCAAAAAATCAAACCACCACCACTAGAAAGAACGTCGAACCAGCTTTTTGACGATATCTCATTTTCAAAAAAATGCTTTTGTTTTCCCAAGTTATGAGAAAATGAAAAAAAGGCCTATAAAAGGCACTTTCCCACTAATCAGGTGCAAAAAGTTGGCTCCTTCGGTTCAGCTCTTGGTTCACATGTAACCAGCCACCGGCACTTAGGGACTAGAAGGGGCTACAGCTAAGCCCCTGGTCACCCAGGTGACTAGGGCGGGTGCTGCGGACCGGCAGGGGCTAGCGCGCTGGCTCCCGGTCCTCCAAAGGACCACGTGCGGGAGGTGGAACTGGCCCGTGGGGGCTGAAGCTGGCGGAGGTAGAGTGGAGTGCTGGTGGTGGCGGCAGTGAATGGAGGTGGCCATCGGGCTGGGGTCAGGAGGCGGTGGGAAAACAAGCGGTTGTCGCCGGATCTGGTGGCGGGATGTGGTGGCCGCCACCCAAGCTAGTGGTGCTGCTGATTTATATTGGTAGCTATTTTCAACAGCTCAAAAATTGATTTTTTTATTATTTTTTTGATTTTTTTGAAATTTCTGACCTCGATCTGCATGCCCTGGGGCCGTACAGCCTTGGGGCTAATTTTTTTGCTTTTTTTTCAACTTTCGCCAAAATCGACGAAATGAAAGGAATTTCTGGGGTTTTTGGACGCTCTGATCATGATGGCGACGTCTGTTTGGCCCAAAAATGCACAAAAAATTAGGCTACCCCTAGATCTACAAAAAATCAATCTGGCTTGAAACCTTTGCACAAAAAAAGATGTTGTGAGAGAATATCTTCAAAAGACGAACAGGTAGGAACAGGTCTAGAACTCTAATACCATGTAGAAGTTGAAAAACCAACTTCACAGTCCCCAAGAATCACCTGCAAGCAATCACCTATCACATGCAACAAATATTCAAAACAAAAAGAAGAGTTGTTATGTAAACCCTCAGAGCAAATTTGTGCAAGCAAAACCAGAATAATGATTATTGAATGTAATTATTTTACAAATAATACAAAAGCCTTCAAAAAAGGCAATCATGCACAACCCTAATCTTATATTGACCAAAATGATAGCTCAACAAGATAAGGATAAGAATTAACCTAGGAAATAAAATATGCCTAAGTAAACTTATGCTAAAGTGTAATGAAATAATTAATTACACCAACAATGGTGATGCAGGAGCATCCTACTACATTTCACCTCATAATCTCATTTCAGCTCATGGTAGAAAATCAAATTTCTTGAACAACTTGTGCACATCATATCTAGATTTTAGGAGGTTTGGATCAATATACAAAAAGTTATCATTACTAGAAGCATCTTGAATTTCATAGTCAACACTCAATTCATTATGCAAAGTTTGTTGCACCATTCAGTAACTTGTGGCATTCAATTAAACATATCACAAGGTAGTATGCACCTAGGGATACCTTTAGTTAGAAACACATCAAGACTCTTCAACACCTAATCCTTTGTCACCAAATTTTGGTTGATCTACATGTTTTATAGGACATGATCGAGATTTGGAACACTTTGCAGCCAACATGGACCATTCCTAAAATGTGGAGTTGATATATAAACACCTCTGGAATCCATTTAGAAGACAATTAATTTATATTTAATTTTTTAAATTCAATAGTTTAGTTAGTGATATTAATAAAGGGTAGAGTAGTAAATAATAATGCTTACAATAGTAGAAGAGTGGTAGTGTGATATTATTCCTTGTTGACATATATTTGCATATAATTTTGTAGTTAGACTATGGTGGCCTATGATCCAATCTATATTTGTAATATATATCAAGTAAAACAATGAGCCATTTTCAAGCATTCTATGATACTAATTTCATGATGAGTTTCTTTTCTATTACGTGCTAATTAAGCTATGTTAACTCTAAGTTGCATAGTAAAACAATCTGGATTCTTAAGGCTCTCTATCAATGATTGCATCAAGTGGTATCAAAGAAAAATTTTGAATCCTTTGGGAGGAAATACATTCTTGAAGGTACAATGGTGAATAGACCACAAACTTGAGACAGCCTGCAAGTGTTGGTCAACAAAGTGTTGATTGTGAGGTAGTTGCAACCTTGTAGGTAAATTGCTAACCTGAGGTAGTTGCATCAAATCTAAAGAAAAATGCCAACAAGAATAACATTTGGTATGACCAATATTACTAGAAGAATAGAATAAATATTAGAAATGATAAGGAAAATGAATATTGTTTAATTGTTGTGTAACTATATAGATGCATGCATATTTTTTCCTACGAATTATACTTTGGCATGATTTTTGTAAACTAACTTGGAAAGACTTTAGTTACTATGCAATAATCTCTAGCTTGTGTGTGCAATAATTCTTTGATTATAGCACAACTATTTAGATGCTATTTAGTCTAAAATATAGTTTTTTTTACTATTATGTTCCTTTCATTTATATAACATATTGTCTTATTTTACCATTATGCCTATCCAAACCCTTTGAATCATCTTTTCTCCAAAATCCCAAATTTTCCAACAATCTCATGCGATGAGGGATATATTGGGAGAAGTATTTTTCGGTTAAGGAATTTTTTTTTAAATATTAAATTTAAGTAAAAATTTGGACCATTGAAGCGACCCAAAAATCTTGTCTTACTAGTTTCATTGATATACTGACTCATCTCAAATTTAATGAAATAATTAAACCAAGGAATATTTCCACATGGGAGAAAATCTTAGTGTACAACATGATCCTATTTGTGCATGATAAACTTAGTTGTCACTCAACATCTAGATAGAATGATTGATATGCAATTTTTTTGTCTATTTGTATTAGACCATTGCATCATATAATTTTATAGAAAAATAGTATTTCGATTTTACATGTGCATGTAGGATACAACATTTCAAAAAGAAAATGAGAAAAGGATTTTCAAATAAATTTCTAGGGTTTCTTAAGCAAATTTGTAGGGCTTGTTCAACCAAACAATTGTTTCACATGAGGAAAAGTATAAGCTTAACTAACACATTAATCCAAGGTACCTTCATTAACCTGGATATATACACACAAAAATATATTTAAGATAATTTTCTATGGATTTTACTATTGCACAAATAAATATTGTTTCCTAGTAGCTAAACACTTGCAAAATACAACACAAATACTACATTGTTGTATTATAAGGTGCTACCATTATTGCAATATGGCTCATATCTAATGTTATTTGATTTGTATCAAATGAAACCATCATATGAATTCATAGATAAATATAATTTAAAGATTACATGGGAAAGTGGGCTGCCATCTCTCAAAAAAACACATGGGAAAATGACTTTTCAAACAAATTTGAGCTCCTTGTTTAGCTACAAGATTATTTGGGAACATAAAATAAATAAGCTTAACTAGCACATTAGAAATATTGTCAAATGAAATGTAAGATTAGAACAACATACATTTATAGCCTTACAATTTGTTTGACAATATTTATTAATACTCTTGTTGAAAATGTTTTTGATTAACAGGAAAAATAGGTCTTTTAAGGGACCCAAAACCCATTAATACAAAATGTTTCTTTAGCCGATAAAAATGCAACCATCCATCTTAATCAGCTTGTTTTTGGTTTCTTGGGTGGGCAGTCCACTATTTTATCTTTGCTTCCACTGTTCCTTTTGTATAGGGTTTCAAGAACCCTTCAAAGCCTATTCATCATTAATAAAAAAACACAACCATCCAACAGCCAAACCATTATAAACTAAAAGCAACTAACTAAATGCAACTAAACAAAAAATAGACTATTTCATATTTTTGAGGGTGTCTACCACCTCCAGTTCTTGGTTATACAGTTGATTAACCAAGGTCAGCAACTCATTATTTTCTTCTTCAAATGTTTTCTTCTTACTCCCATATAATTCTAAGAACTTGGACCTTTCTCACCTACTAGCACAATCTTTCTACCTTTCTCTTTGGCAAGTTGATCCATCATTTTTCTATTGGAAGGTTTCACATCAATCATTTTCTCCTCTTTCAACTCCCTTAGTTTCCCAATGAGGATTTTTTATGTTTCCACTCTATTCTTGATAGAATATTGATTGACTTTCAAGAGATTCTCAATGTTTTATTTAATCTCTTAAATATTTTTCTATGTCCTGCATGTGGAGATCATAGTCCATTTCAATCTCCCTGATGGAGTCCTTAGCAACAACAATTCTTTTCTTTAAATCCTTAAACCCAAAGGGAGATTGAGCACTACCCAAGCTATAGAAAACATTTCTTGCAACCTGTGGACTTTGAAATTAACTTTGTTTACTTCCAAAAGAAACCACTTGGACAACTTAAAGCTACTTGCCACACCTTCTCTACAAACCTAGGCTAAAACATCATAAATTTCTTCCCTTTCAGCATGTAGATACATAAAATCCTCCAAGAGGGTTTGAATGTTTGTAGCATCAAAAGAATCCTTGGTTGGGCCAAACATTGGAGAGTGGCCCAAATCCACTCTGGCATAATCTTTCTTTGAGATGATTTCCTCTACCACCTTCTCCTTACCTTTGTCATCTTCACCCCCAAGAGTAGTCAATTTTTTTTCCTCACTTCTAAGTTTTACATCTCACCTCCTCATCTCCCATATGGGATCCTTTCGACTAGGATATTGCCTTCCTTGCTTTCTTCTTTAGCATGGTTTTCTTTGGAGGTGCCTTCATTTTCCTTTGTCCACCCTCATCCAAAGGGGAGGAAGATGGAACTTCCACTGAATCAGCCCCAACCTCTGTTTCCTACCATTTCTCATATTCATCATCTTTTGGAGATTTAAAGCTCATAGAATAATACTGCATAATTTTAGAATTCTACTTCTTTTGAACAACATCTTTACCTTTTAGAGTTTTAACCTGGGTTTTGGATTTGACATACTCAATTATTAACAAAACCAAACTCTCATGTATAACTGACGATTTAGGATTTTTAGCATGATCTTTCACAAAGAAATCAAGGGAAGAAAACCGATAAAAAGGATAGATACAAGAAGTTTGTGTCTAAAATGACTAAAAAAATTAAAATGAACTCCAAGGATTGTTGTGTACCTGTCATCAAGGATGATTTAGCACATAATCACCTCAAAAATCTTTGACCAAATGGGCTTAATGGATAATTTTTCATATCCCTAGGAGGATAACTTCACCAATTTGTCTCTCATTCCCTTTGAAGAACTAATTTAGAGCCTCCTCATTCACTTTCCTATCCTTAAAGAATATCTTTCCCAACAGTTGAAGCCTTGAGATTTGCACTATGACTTCCTCTGAGATGGTGAAATCAACAATATGCATAGACAAAATTCCATTTCTCTACCCTTGAAAAAATAGTTTGGAGGCTTCATGATCATACCCATGGAGCCGCATAGAGAGTGAATCCACCATGATCATAAAAAATACACCAAACCTTGGGATTCCTTCAAATATCGTCATAGGGGAGCAACTCAACATGAATGTGATTGCTAACCATCTTCATAGAGTAGTTCCTACACTTCACACTCCATAAGCTTTCCACTCTTAGCTAGAAAGAGACATAGGAAAAAGCCTCAAATTTACCCTTAAAATGTGCAAGATAAATGAGAATCATTAAAACCTTGTCCCATCTCATCTTAGAATTTGCACTTAGCATCATTAAAAAAAATGGAGAGGGCCTCAATGGGTAGTGACATGGACCCATCCCATGATTTATTGGATTGGAGCCTAACCCCTTCGTTGGAAAAGAAATCTGCGAACATATTGCACATTCCCTAAAAATGTGAGAAATTATGATATCATCAAATGAGTTGATCATACCTAGGGAATCATGAATTAAGGATTTGATTGTCCAACTTGCAAGGTTAAGTTTGAGAAAACACCTAATAATATTGAGACAATCACCCTCTATCCATAGTGTTTTATAACCACTATTGAAGGCCAATTTAATGGCATTGAAAGCAGCCTCAACTTCAGCTAGGTGAACTCTTGTTGAAAATGTTAGTGAACCATAAGACCATAACAAAATTCATGATATTGCTACTGAATGGAAATCAAAGAAAATAGATGAGTAAAATTTGTGGAGAGTTTATAGAAAATGATTAAAATTGATATTGAAGATGTTCATCCCTTTAAAGCTCTTGCTATGAGTTGTGTACAATTACAGTAAAATCCATTATTGATCATAGTAAAATCAACATTTAGCTTGAAATTTGATACAGACAAGAAGATTGGAGTCCAAAAGTAGTAAGTCTTGTGTTTTCAATGGACAAATATCAGGCAAGAAGGAAGGTTAACATGTTTAGAGATGGTTTCATAATTTTTGTTCCACTTGTTCAAATAACTTAATTTTCGAGACCTATTTTATGTTTTCTCTTCTATATTAGGGAAATCTATTTTAGAGATGGATTCATAATTTTGGTTCCACCTGTCCAAATAACTTAATTTTGGAGGCCTATTTTACGATTTCTCTTCTATATCAATTTGTAGTAAAATCCATATTTGGCTTGAAATTTGGTACGAACAAGAAAATTGAAGTCCAAAACTAGTAAGCTATGTGTTTTCAATGGATAAATATAAGATGAGAAAGAAGATTAACATGTTTAGAGATGACTTCATAATTTTTGTTCCACTTATTCAAATAACTTAATTTTGAAGACCTATTTTATGATTTCTCCTCTATATTAAGGATTTGTACATTAAGACACAAACACATTTACTTTACATGGGAAGTAAAGTATGGGTAAGGTTTCTATATCCCACATTTCATTAGTGTATAGGCAACATTTAAAAATACAGCTATATGAAATAGAAATTAAGAAAAACAAGATATGGATGGTGGATCTATGTTACTACTATGTCATATTACTAATAAGGTGCAACATGTTAACGTGCTAATTAAGCTTAGTCATGGGAAAGCAGGATAGTGGTGGTTTACCTTGTTTATAGAGTTTTGTTTTCCTCTATTTATACCAAAGGACTCTATCTTTATATCATCCAGTTATTCTATTCCCTTTTGGGATTTTTTAAAGTTAAACAATCTTTTTCTCCTTTGAATAATGTAATGCTTATTGTTTATTTTAATGGGCAGGCAATACAACATCTTAGAAATCTATTTCTTAACCATTTAAAAGTTTTTACTAAATATAGCAAATCATACAAACTAACCTTCTCCTAGTCTAAGACACTTTTAGACTAACCTGCAGTGAATCTCAAATATACCTTCCTGCAGTTGAAACAATACCTAGCAGTCTCTGAATATTACTTTACAGCTACCCATTTTAATCTTTAACCAGAGCATAGGATCCTTCTTATTCTTCCAAGTACATGAATTCGAACATTTGCCTTATTTGTTGCTAGCCTTAATTAATATTGTCAGCAAACTGTATCCCTGCAACACAACTTAAAAAAACATTCTTTGTTTATTACTTTTCTAAACTTATCTAGTCTAAAACAGCTTCGTTGAATCTCAAACATAACTTGCTGTACTTGAAACTATGCCCAGAGTCTCTGAAAAACTTCTTACCCATTTTAATCTTTAACCAGGGCATAGGATCCTTCTCATTCTTAAAGTGCATGAAACCGATATTTGCCTTGTTGGTCGCCATTATTTAATGTTGTCAGCAGGTTGTATCCCTCCAACATAGCAACTAAGCAAAACTTCCCTTTTTTAATTACTTTTGTTTTCTTTTCATATCTTCTCTGTGACGCACCAGTCCCGTAGACTTTACTTCCATATATGTTTTCTTGTAAAATTAAAGCTTCAGATTGGACACATAAGTCTGGGGGGTCTGCACTTCACATGTATATTATGAGTTGTACAGAGTAAAGAACAAGGAAGCTTCCCATTTTCTTATTTAAAGCAGCTGTTCCCTCTGTCTTTCTCAAAAGAATTAAAATAGCTGTGATCATTCATTTGTTTATTGACATATATGTCAACCTTTATTGCAGGCAAAAACACTTGTTGTCGAATATATTTTAGTTGTCAGCGTTAATATCGCTGAAAGCTGATATGGTAGCCGATTGCCCAATCACTTTACACATGATCAGTGTCCCCTTACAGACGTCTCTTCATAATATAAACTGGCATTAAATCTTCACAAAACGAATTCAATAAATGTAAGCAAAAACAATCTCTTGAAGTTGGAGAAGTAGTTGAGTTAACCGAGCTCTTGGATATTTTGCAGGGTGCTTTAATAGTCCCTTGATATTCCTTGGATTGTTTGGTGAGATCCAAGACCTTATCCAAACTATTCTCTTTCTCATATATATATATATATATATATATAGAGAGAGAGAGAGGTTCTCTCTCTCATACATATATTAAATGGTTTATTAAATGGTTTGAGTCGTAATTATTAATGTGAAATTCTCATGCCTATTATTTTCTCTTTAAATTAGAGATAAATCCATCTTAAAACTAACACTTGTAATTATAAGAGGTTCACGAGATACGTCGATAGACTAGCATAGAACACATTAGTTAAATAAATATCAAGTTCACGAAATGTAAAGTATATGTCAACTATCTTCAAAATCTTAAAATAAAAGGACATGTACTATTGAACATAAATATCGAATTTGACATACAAAATTGACTCAAAGAAAAAGTTCAATTGTTCAATTACTCTTAATTGGAAAGCTTTCTAAAAAGGAATTAATAACTTCGTTCATTGTGTCCATGGTGGATCCCTTATGATACTTTAGTTTTATACTTTGAGAAAATGCAGAGTTCTCTAATTTCTCTTGCAATCGGTAAAGCCAACAAGCTCTTTCTAAAAGGTTTACAACTCTCCTTCTTGGGTCATCATTTGGTCAATGGTCATTTGACTGATTTGACCCTATAATGACTTCTCAAATTCTTTGACCATCTTACTTGGAGAGGCCACTAAGGATGTGGTTTCCCAATGTGTCGTATAAAAATGGCCCCTTGTCATTTTAATGGCCTTTTAGGTCTTGTTTCATGGTATTTGATATGTTTTGCTTTGACATTATGTTACAACATGGCTTGAACATGCATATTTAGGTACTAAAATTCAAATAATGATGTCTTTTGAAGGTGTTGTGAAGTGTTGTAAGACATTTCTACATTCTTCTAGACTCTATTCATTACAATTCACCTAAAAATCACCTTTCTACACATCATCAAGTCCTATTTTGAAGTGTTGTAAAGTTTTGTAACAAGATTTCACACTCTCCTAGGCACAACTTCACTATTTATCTCTTCTTATGACTTATTTGACCCCTTTATGCCCTCATATGATTTTATTAAGTGTATTTTTGGATATTATCCCAACAAACAACATTAAATGCAACTTAATTCCTGACAATTGTTTTTAGGTCCTAGGTGGGACCCATTCACCATGGGTGGCGAATGAGTCCCCCTTGGCCCCAAATTCAAAATATTTTAAATTTCTTTTCAGGATTTTATTAAAAATCACTTGATGTCGGCTTGTGATGAGGTATGAACGGTAAACTACAACACAAGATTGTATAAATAGGCATTTTTTATCTCATTTTACATCTCCTACAATCCTCCAATATTCACATATCATATTCAAGCAATCTCAAGCATTCAACCATCTTACAACATCAATTCAAGCAACATTCAAAGCACTTTGAAGCATCCATTGACATTAATTTAGACTTGCATGATCAAAAGGATTTGGTGAGTTAATAGCATTTGCATGTTGTTAGTTTACATTTCCTTTACATTTCATTATTCTATTAAGGGTTTGATTACTTCAAGTGAGGTTTGACCAAGGAAAACCCCTATTTGCTAACCCTCAACCATTTTTCCCTCTTGCATGTGTGTTTGTAGACTTAGGTATGCAAATTTATCAAGCATTTATGTGTTGAAAAGTGGAAAGCAAAGTCAACTAGGTGTTTCAAGTCAACTTAGGAATATTTCAAGCTTGAAGAGAGTTTTTTATTTGTTTCCCACATAACTAACTTTGGCAACCCGACAAGCAGACATTTCCAGATCTGGTGTTGCAAAGTTGTCTTTTGATTTTCTAGAATTTTGGGAGAGGACTGATTCATCATCAATGGTGAATGAGTCCCACCTTAGGACTAAAAATCTGAGTTTTGTCAGATTCTAGATCCCGACACTATTTTACCAGGAGGACTAATTCGCCACCCTGGGCGAATGAGTCCCACTGTGAAAAATTAGCGAATTTGACCAGCATCTAGAACACTCTAGAATCATCACAATTCATCTAGGTGAACACATATTTAACTATGTTCTCTTTGTTTTGCATTATTTCTCCATTTACATAGTTTTTTGCATATCACAATGTTTTTTCAAACATAGCTTAAATTGCATTCTTGCATTAATTTTAGTTCATTTTAATTAGTTAATTGCATCTATACAACTTCATTTAAGCATAACAACATCACACATAACATTAATTGAATGAACCCCATGCATTTTTGGGTCCCATCTCTCTCCTTTTAGGTGAAAAACCCTAGAAGAGCTAGAGTTGTCCATAGTGACCTAAAAATCTATGGTTCACCCAAAAAGTATATCCCAAGTTTTCCACAAATTGCTCTATTTTTACCATAGCTTGTTCGGCTAGGTTCTTGTTGTTATTCAATTTGTGTTTGCACTTGTTCAAAATATTTACCCTCAACTATATCCTACTTTCAGCCAATCTTTTAGCTTGTCTTGATCTTCTTCTTCTATTACAACTACCTTTAAATTAAATCCTTTGCAAGAGTAGCCTTTATTTTCTACAAAATTGGGATGTATTTGTTCCATACGAATAAATCCTCATTTATTTCTAGTTCCATTTGGTGAGCTAGACTTGCTTCATCACTAATGCACTAATAAGCCTTATCATTTTCTTAGAATTCTACTTGTCAAGGCTTGTAAGTCATTTTCCACCCTTTGGCAGCAGTTAACTAACCCTTGGGGTCTAGATGTTGAGAATTCTTATTAAGTGTAGCTTGCAAAATTGGGACAGGAGAAATTCAATTAACATGCCCCATCAAATGGTTGATAGATGCTATCAACTGGGATACTTGAGCCTTCAACTCTTCCTTGGTATTTTCATCCTTTCATATTCTTTTGAAGATGGTAGATACAACCATCAGTAAGGACTATTGTTCTCCCTCTTTGGTTTGAACACCAAGATTTACCTACCTTATTTGGTAATCTTTTGGCAACATATGTGGCTTGGGATTGTCTACCATGGGAATGGCTATTTGTGCCACTTTTCTCCCCTACTCATACATGCTGATAGAAGATAGCCTCCTGGATTTATTTTTTCTCTTTGTGTATGCTTGGAAACCCTCAACAAGAATAGTGAAGTTCTCTTCTTCTTCTTGACATAAGTCCTCTTCATTTTCTAAATGGTATGGTTTAACCATATAGGGAGGTTAGAAGATACTTCATGTTGAGGAGAGGATGACTTCATATCATTTGAGGTTTAAGAGTGTTCATGCTCTACCTCAAGTGCATCTTTTTCTTGTTATGTCTCTTCTCTTTCTATTTCTTTTTCTACTAATTCCTCATTCTGAACTTCTTCCTCTACTACTTCTTCATTCTAAACTTTCTCCTCTGGTACTTGTACATCTTCTTGTATAGAGTTTGAGAAGGAATCAAAGTTGGGGGAGGAGGAGGAGAAATTGGATCTAAGTGGGAATGTGAGGAGGAGAGTGTGGTGGAGATGATGGAGGAGGGCTTAGAGGAGGTGGATGAGGAGATGGAGGGGGAGATACCAATTCCCCCAATTTTTGAACTCTATCATTGCTTCCAATGAGACCTCTTAGCAAGATCAATTTTCAACCCTCTAATGATAACATAAATGAAATCGTCATTCACAACATAGTAGTTTATGTTGCTAGAATTTAACTCTAGCTGTAGGTAATGCTCATATACTTTTACTTCTCCTAGTTGAAGGGACCCTATCTTTGTAAGCCTAGGGAAAGTTGCTTGATAAGCCAAGATGTATACCAGATAGTAAGTCATGTAGAATCTACTACTATGTAGCACATCTTTGAGTTTCTCATGAAGGGTTTTGTTGATTATGGTTTCCTAATTAATCTTCTTATCTTCTATTATGGTCAAAATGAACTAGCACATCAATGTGTAGAAGTCCCTAGCATTTGGGTAACCATAAAATATACTAAGGAGTTTGATTTTATCCTTAATATCTTCTCAAAATTTTCTCATGTGTTGCACCTTGGCCATTTTGAGGGCCAACTTCCTTGGGTTTAGTAACATTTGATTGTTGACAATATTGAGACAAGCTGCATTATTTTTCTCAAAATAATCCATAGCTTCCTTCATATCAATGGCCTTATACTTGGAGAATACAGGGATCCTAAACACTTTCTCAATCATCTATGTGCTTATATCAAGGACTACCTCTCTAGATGATCCTAATATTTTATTTTATTTATGGTCATAGTATTGAGCATATGTCAATAGTAGCTTAGGAGACTGCACTGAAACTGGGAAGGAAACTACCTTCACCAACCTAGAATTAGCCAGAGAGGTGGCATTGATTGACCTTTCTTCTTAATCATAAATTATCCTCTGAAAATCATCCATATCTATATGTTCTAGATCAATGTATCTGATGTCTGAGTAGGGAGAAAACATATTGGATGTAGGGTGGTACTTTTTATATTGGTACTTCATTTAGGTACCTTCTTTTGCAATGTTACCTACACATGAAAATAAAATCTATCAGATCATTGAAGGAAACAAATGAAAGGAGTGAACCAACAAACCTTATCAAGATCCGAAGATAAGCTACTTTAACTTGTATTATAATGAAAGGCTTTTAAATCCTTAGTTAACTAAAATTTTGGTTTGTTAGGTGTCGAGTCTTGGTTATACCTCTTATCTCCTAGCAAAAGTATTAAGAACCCTAAACAAACTTACTCCAAATAGTGATTTTACAAAAGGTACATTCATTTTTTTGCATTGTAAGGTGTCGAGGTTTGAGCTTGTTTCATGTTTCTTACTTTTTATAAAATCATAACTATTAACATAAATACCTACTAGTCAATATCTGATAATTATTTTAGCAACATAAAAAATAATTCCATGTTGCAAGTATGAGTAGTTGGTGTTGTCATTGATGTCAATGACCTTTTGTTTTGTCATTGATGTCAACTATATGAGAAGGAATTTTTTTGCAAGGATGTGCAATTTGGTGTTGAGTTGTTGTCCCTGATGATGCTTTGATTAGTTTCATTATGCTGGCATTAGTAAGCTACCAATGTCAACCTCTAGTGTTTCATTGATAAGCTTCTATCTATGGATGTATGGTTGAATTTCTATGTTGTAGTTGGCTGGGTGGTGATGAGGAAGTACTAAACATGTTGATGATATGTTGTTGGTGCTTGTTTTCCAAGTTCTTTTGAAAAAATTGAATAAAAAGAGGAAATAGTGTGTTGTAGTGGTAGAGTTTTGGTTTGGCTCCATATTTCTTCTAGCTTGAAGATTTGCTTGTGTGGTTCAAATATGTTGCTCAGAGGTGTTCAAAAGTGTTTCACTTAGAATTTAGTTTGATAGATCATTGTGTATAGGAAGGTGTGTTCAGTAATGTGTGAACTGTGCATTGCAGAGGTGTTTAGGAGAAATTTTCTTTCTCTACATTCTTTCTTCATAGAGTGGTTTTAGGTCTTGTGGATTTGGAAGTAAGATTATAGTGTCTGTATCTTTCTTTAGATGAATTTGTTTGAGGTTTGGTGCTTTGGAAGTTGATTTCTAAAGTTGTAGTGTATGGAAAAGTTGTTTGAATGTACTAGGTGTGTACATTCCTCAAGAGAAAGTTGTTGCAAAGGAATCTGTTGGATTTTAGGGTATTTGCATGGTGTGAAGGCGAAAATACTTGTTAGAAAATGAGCAACAAACAAAATAGTGCAAACAACAACTATTAACACCCTACAAATCAAGATTGGGAAAATACTTAACTTAACAAAATGGAACCTTTTACCTTGTTGAGTTGTCCTTGGGTTGGCCCTTCAATCTTCGATGTTGTATGCTCCTTTGATGGCAAAAGATGCAAGTGTGGATTGTGAGATGGATGGAAAAATGGGTGAAAGTGGATGCAAATGCAAGTATTTGGCTAAGTATGGCTCAAGAGAAAAAAAATTAAGAGTTTGGCTAGCACAATGATCTCTCCCCAAAATGAGAGAAAAGAGGGGGTATTTATAGAGAATTTTGAACTCTCTAGGGAAATGGATGGTTGAGATTAAACTAGCAAGGCCAAGATGTAGGGTTATGGTGAGTTGAGAACTCACAAGCCCTCACATATTGACATGTGGCATGTGAAGTGGCTTGAAAAAGGTGATCTGTAGATTAGTTGGAAGGAGAGTACATGACATGGAGGTACTTCATAGTACCTTGGGATTGGACAAGATCTCCTCATAAAGGAGGTCCTTGCCCCCATGTGGGTGAGAGGACATGTGGGGAATTAAAAATTCCTCAAATATCCTCATGGGAATAAGATAAAGAATTTAAAATTCCTTGAGATGCATTGGGGGATTAAATGTGAATTAAAATTTCACATGGGGAATGGAGTGTCTTCTCCAAAAGGAGAAAGCCTTTAATAAGGTTGACTTAGGACACATTCTATAAATGATACGGGGATTAAGTTGACCTAATTAAATGATTAAGATTGTGCAAGTACTTGATGACAAATTAATGACAGATTATAGGCAAGTGGGAAATTATGGAGGATGTGACCCTAATGATGATTAGGGGTGTGCAAATTTTAATCATAAAATAATTATAATTAGAAGAGGGTTAGATTTCACATGTGACTTGATGTGACAAGTCAAAGATCACATGGGGAAGAGAAAAAGGAATTTAATATTCCTTGGAAGGATAAAAGGAATTAAAAATTCCTTGAGAGGTTGATTAGGCTAGTTAATAAAGGATTAGAGGAGGGTTAGGTGGCTAAGAGAGATTAGAGGCCAACTTGCAAAAGTTGGAAGATGTGACACATCCTAATTAAGGATTAGGCATGTGCACATCTCTAATGATGAGATTAGAAGATGGATTAGGATTAGATAAAAATGATGGAGGATGTGACATATGAGGAATTAAATAAATGCCATATTTATTTAATTCATTTGATGAAAAGGAGGAAGGTATTTAATTATTTAACTAGATACTTTAGGGATTAGAAGAACTTTAGAGTTATTAATTAAATAATAGTGATATTACTTAATTAATGTGGATAAGGGGATGTTTAGATGAAAGGGGATAAATTTGGATAAATTAAGTGTCCAAATTTAGGTGTCTACATATAGAATATTCTAGATTGTATTAAAATATTATGTTGTGTCTATGAGTCTTCTTTGGATTTGAGGATGTGTGTACTTAAGTGTTAATGGTGTTAACATAGGTTCAACAGATCTTGGGTGTTTACAATAATTGTGAAGATGCTTCGTTGTTTGTGGAAGTGTGGCATGGCGTGTATGAGTGGATTTAGGTCCTAGCTAAGGTTTGTTGTGGTTTTCCTTCATTCCTTTCCACCATGGGAATGTTTTGGTGCTAACCTAATTTGAATTTGCATGGTTGAGTTGCATAGACGACCTTGGGGAATGTTTTCAAGGTTGAAGATGGTATAAATAAGTGTTGAGTTGTTGAGGGATGATGAGATGGATGTGAGAGATGTGACAAATGTGAATTGTAGAGTTGTAAAGTGTGAAATTGTGAAGTGCGCTACAAGATTTCATGTCTTATATTATTGAATATAGTGAGCAAGAGGTGTCTAAAATTATTTAAAAATATTGTGAAGGTGTTGGTGATGTTGTGGTGGAATTTTCGATTGCATTGAGATGGATTTATCATTGTAACACTCTTCTCTATCTTCTTTTCTATTCTAGAAGTGAGCCTTTCTTTCTTCTGGAAAATGAGCCTTTGAATAGTGAGACCTATGTTAAGTAGGCATAGGAAAATTGAGAAGGGGGGTGAATCATTTGTCACAAAATTCAAACTTAAGATTTCAACACTTATCAATTCCATAACCACACTATTTTGTTATTAAGTAATAGCATGAAACATAAATAACATAAAGTAAATCAACACAATGAACACCATATTTTACATGGAAAACCCAATAAGGGAAAAACCATGGTGAGGGTTAACTCAAAATATAAAGATTATAAAACTGAATACAAAGGCTCACTACCAAGGGCTCACTGCTCAGAAGAGGACTCACTATCCAAGTACAAAGGCTCACTACCTATAGAAAGGACTCACTGTCCAATAGGGAGGTTCATTGCTATAGATACAAAAGAGAACAAAAAGATCCAACACAACAATTAATACACATCCACAGATTTGAATAAGGATTGCATAAACCTTTAGCTCACTGGCTTCAGGAATCCAACACAATGAAGTACTGTTGTCTCAACTCACTCACTCACACACACTTATGCTCTTGTGATTTGTGGCTCACTTTCATCACTTTTCATCGCACTATCATACAATTCTTCACAATTCAACTTGCTTTTATACCATCCTCAACCTTAGAAAATTTCTCCAAGGTTAGCCACAAATACCTCATTTTATAAATTCAAATTAGGTTGGCAACTCAACATTCTTGTGGTGGAAAGGAATGAGAGTGGACCAATAAAAAATTTAACCAAGACCAAAAAATAATGTCTTAGATCAACCACATGCTTCCTTAATTTAATTTTATTCTTCAAATGAAGTGTAAACACCAAGTTGGCCAAACCTAATGAAAACACAAATGAACATTGATATACATGCTTCCCAACAAGAAGATGACACACAGACTCCACAAAACACTTCATTATGAATGATAGTATACCTGAGAATTCTTCAAATACATCTGCAGTAAATGCAATATGCTTCAAACTCTAAACATCTTTCACCAGTTCATCTGGACAGTGCAAACCCATACTGAAACACTGAAACATGACTTTCGGATCACCATCTCAAGACACAACCCAGATTTGCAAGATCTAAAATGAAATAGTGAAGGACTATGGAGCAGAAAAATTTCTCTTATTGCACAAAAGATCAACTCTATCAGTACAATTCACACACCAGTGAACGTAACTTTCATGTACTATCACACCAGAAGCTAAACTTAGGATGTATCACCACAAGGTCACCATTATCAAATCTTTAGATCCACACAAGCATAGGATCAACACAAGCGAAACATAGAGCACATACTAGAGCTCATTCTGGATACATTCATCACTCTGACTTCTCTTTATTATTTTTCTCAAAAGAACCTAGAAACACATCAACACACCACATATGTAATGACATAAAGATAGCTCCATATACTCACAACATCTTAACAACATCTTAGCTAAACATGTACAATTTGCAACATACTAAATTGTGTTGACATCAATGAAAACATTAATGACAACACCACCAGAGTAGCTCACACTTGCAACAATCTCCCCCTTTGTCATTGATGGCAACACATGATATGAAAAACCATGAAAGACAACATCCTTCACAATATCCCAGGAGAACACCTCTTCTTTTGTAACTTTTTTTCACATGAATTTTCTCTCCCCCTTTGACATCAATGGAAAATATCAACTCTGATCATTCCCCCTTATGAGCATACTCATATTGCAACAATGAAAAACCTTTTCTACTCCCCCTATGGAGTAGACCCATTTATCAGTCTAGATAAATAAAGAATCTGTGAATTCAATGGACCGATGCACCTTCATGTGCACTTAGTTCAGAGGGCCAATGAACCCCAACATCTCCCTAAGATGCTCAAAAGTATCCTTCAAAAGAGCCTTAGTAAATATGTCTGCAATTTGTTCCTTTGTGGTCACATACTCCAATCCAACTTCATTCTCCAACACTTTTTCTCTCAAGAAATGATATCTGATAGATATGTGTTTCATTCTTAAATGCATAACCGGGTTCTTTGAAATTTTTATTGCACTTGTGTTGTCACAAAAAATAGAAATAGGCTCATCACATATCACTCCAATGTCTTTCAGAGTTTGCTTCATCCACAAAACTTGTGTGTAGCAGGATGTTGTAGCAATATATTTTGCCTCTACAATGGATAAAGAAACTGAGTCTTTCTTTTTACTCAACCATGAAACCAATCTTCCACCAAGGAAGAAAGCATTACCATTGGTACTCTTCTGTTCATCTACACATCCAACCCAATCGGCATCAGTATAAGCACTTAAGGTGAAATCATCACTCTTAGGATACCATAATCCATAATCTAGTGTACCTTTAAGATATCTAAATATCCTCTTTGCAGCTATAACATGTTCTTCTTTAGGATCTTCTTGGAATTTGGCAACTAAACATACTGCATGCATAATATCCTGTCTAGTAGTAGTAAGATACAACAGTTCTCCAATCATAGATCTGTATTTTCTTTGATCAATCTTAGCAGATTCATCATCTTTGCTCAGTTTACATTTGGTTACCATAGGTGTACATACCAGTTTGGAATCATCCATCCCAAAATTATTCAACACCTCTTTTACATACTTAGATTATGAAATGAATATCCTTTTATTAGTTTGATTCACTTGTAGACCAAGGAAGAAATTCAATTCACCAATCAAAGACATCTCAAATTCTTTCTGCATCTCTATAGCAAACTTTTTACACATGCCTTCATTTCCACCAAAAATGATATCATCAACATATACAACCACTATCAAAAAAATTTACCTTGCACTTTGAAGTAAAGATTGGTGTCAGTAGAACCTTTGTTGAATCCTTGCTTTGTTAGGTATCTGTCCAATCTTGCATACCAAGCTCTGGGAGCTTGTTTCAATCCATACAATGCCTTCTTCAACTTACAAACCATGTATGGTTTGTCAAATAATTAAAATTCTTCAAGTTGTTTCATATACACTGCTTCCTCTAATTCACCATTAAGAAATGTTGACTTAATGTTCATCCATCTGATACACTTTGAAGTCCTTGTGGGCAAAAAAAGCCAAAAAAATCCTAATAGCTTCCATTCTAGCCATAGGGGAAAATGTCTCTTCAAAATCTTTACCTTCAACTTGTGAATATCCCTTGCATACAAGTCTTGCCTTATTCCTTACAACTTCTCCATTTTCATTTAGCTTATTTTTGAACACCCATTTCGAGCCAATCACATTTTTATTCACAGGCCTAGGGACTAGTTCCCATGTCTGATTATTTTCTATCTATTGCAACTCTTCCTTCATAGCTTTCATCCAACTCTCATCCTCAAATGCTTCACTCATAGACTTAGGTTCAAGTTTAGAGAGAAAACACAAATTTACCTCAACTGCAACTCTTCTTCTAGTCTTCACACCTTCACTTTTATCTCCAATTATCTATTCCTTTGGATTATTCTTTTGTACATACTTAGGAGTCTTAATAGTAGGTTTCAGATCATTATATTCCTCTTCTTCCATTTGTTCTTCTTTCTTTGGGTATGTGTAGGATCATCATGGAAAAAATAGGCCCTTAAGTGGCAATGAAAATTTAGAGTTAGGCAGCTGGACGTGAAAATTTGAATAAGTTATCTATATTATTTCAAAAATATGTAAGAATAGAATATGTGGAAAATTGAATTTAGTTTCTAAACTACTAGGTTTATTTTAAAAAAAACAAAATCTATTTGGTGAAAATTTGAAATTTCAATGTAGTAGTACTTAAATTTTAGGGAAAAAATAAGTAGGTGTTTGTCTGACCACCCTAACCACAATAAAATGATAATAATTTTTTATAATATTTTAGATATAAGTAGAGGACTCATGTCTAGATGTGATGCATACTTGTTTGTAATTTTTTTCCAAGTAAATAATTAATTATGAATTTTTTATTACAAATTTTAAAAAATATAAAAAACTCATATGTCTGACCACCTTAACTTGGTCAAAACTTTATGAATTTTTTTTTTTTAATCTTATAGTATGTGAAGCATAGAATGTGACGCATGTTTTGGATTCAACAAATGTGATACCGTTTGAAAGCTATATATTTTTTCAATTAGCCTATCAACTGTGGACTTTATCGTAATTTTAGAATAATAAAATGAATAATAATTATTTATTAATACACCAGCATAGCATAATTATATTGGTGGAAATATAATATCCTTTTACAAACCCTGCTTATCAATTTTGGGTAAAAAAAAGTCGTCAACTACATGGATGAAGTCTAGAAAAGCAGGGTAAGTTGTTAAACACATTTTTTGTGTTGGCTTCTTAGGATTGGCATGTCCGAACAAAATTCCAAAGCAATCTCGAGGCTGATCCATAGGCATTAAAGTTTGTGTCAAAGATTATGATATCCGATTTTTTTTATATACGAGTTTAAAAAATGTTATAAAGTTTATAATATATGATTTGAAAAATGCAATATACAATATAGTTTAGAATTTAATATATAATATATTATATTATTAAATGTATAATATTTAAATATTATTTCTATATTTTAGTTAATGTATATATATATGTGTGTGTATATATATATATATATCTTTATATATTACTATTATATAAACTATTTAAATATTATCTCTTTCCCTCTCTCTCTCTCCCAAGTCTCTCCCTCTACCCTTA
>VDFB02168118.1:192474146-192547205 GCA_007258455.2 Sequoia sempervirens | reverse complement strand
GAATTGTTTGAGGGTAGTCACTTTTCTTGTTATTTTAAGCTTGTGAATGGTTATTCAAGGGTGTTGGAGTTGGTGGTAAATTTTGGGGAAGTCTACAAGTAGGTTTTTCAATAAACCCTTGCCAAATTTGAGCAATTTGAGGATTTTGTGGAATAGGGTCTTAGAGGGAAAGTTATAAAGGATAAATGGGAAAATTTGAGGTTTTTTCATCTGTTGAGTGCTGCCCCACCAATTTTTAGGGTATGTGAAGTGTTCCAAGGGTGGTTGTTGCAGAAATTTGGCCTAATTGGCTAGGTTGAGCAACGTAGTTTGCATGATTTGTGAAAGTTGTTCCAAATGAGTCCTATGTGAGTTGGAAGTATGTTGAAGGGGACTAAAATGGGTGTCTAGAATGATGATTAGTTGCAGGAGTTGTTAAAGAGATCTGAGAGTTAGGTTGAGAAAATTGGAGCTGCTGACCTACAAGCTTGTCTAGGTGAAAGATTGGAAAATAAGCCCAGATTGAGTTTGTAAAAAGAAAGGTGGTTATGAATCCCTTGTATTGTGAAAGTGAGTGGTTTTCCATCCTTGGTTGCATCAAATAACCATCAACTAGTCCTTTGTTTCCAAGGTGCTCATACACCATTTTCCAAGCATCCATATAGCTTGTTTGAAAGCACTTGTTTTAGGATTTTAGCCATAGCAACAAGGCAGTGAACTGTTTGATAAAATGCTTTGGTAGATGTATGAAAAATATGGTAGCATATACAAGGCAGTGAATTGTTTGAAAAAATGCCTCAAAAAATGTGGTCTCATGGTGATGGAATTCCATGACAATCTATAGCAATTTTCTTGTCATGGCATTCCATAGCTTGTTCGAAAGAACCTGTTTTAGGATTTTAGCCATAGTAGCAAGGCAATGAAATTTTTGATAGAATGCTTTGATAGACATGTATGAAAAATGTGGTAGCATAAAACAGGCAGTGAACTATTTGAAAAAATGCCTTAATGAAATGAGGTCTCATGGCGATGGAATGCCATGACAATCAACAAGGCTATCAACTATTTGAAAAAATGCTTGAAAGAAATGAGGTCTCATGGTGATCGAATGCCATGAGAATCAAAATTTCTTTTGATTTTCATGGCATTCCATCACCATGAGAGCTCATTTCTTTGAGGCATTTTTTCAAATAGTTCATTGCCTTGTCTATGCTATTGCTTACTATTATGCTTTGATAGAATTTTTCCAAGCATCCATAGCTTGTTTGAAAGCACTTGTTTTAAGCTTTTAGCCATAGAAACAATCCAATGAACTATTTGATAAAAATATTTGGTAGACGTATGAAAAATGTGGTAGCATAGACAAGGCAGTGAACTATTTTAAAAAATGCCTCAAAGAAATGTGGTCTCATAGAATGCCATGACAAGCAAATGCAATTGACAGCTGCTCCTAGTTATTAGTTATGCAACATGTGAAGTAATTGCATAACTGCTTAGGTTTACTTTGTAAAAACTATATTGTAATTGAATTTTTTTCATCTATTAGCATCTAGTTGTTAGTTATGCAATGTGAAGTAATGCTTTGAGTTTGAAAGATGTACAATGCAATGATATATGGATATAAACTACATAATATAAACATTATTTTTTATGCTATTGTACATGGATATTTAACCATTGCTCAAGATTAAATTTTTGAAGAGTTTAATCATGCACATGAGGAACAAATTATTTTGATTTTCAACTTCTATATATCAAATTATCCAATAATCAAGTGTATGTCCATATACAAAAATGGCATCAATGCCAACTCAAACAAATTTTTACAAATGTGGCATATGCCATCTCGATATCTATTCAAAATTTACATGCCAAAATGTCTATCTCATCCTAAACTACTGGTGGATCATCAAAATGGAGCCTCTTTGAAGCACTCTTTGGCTCTGAAGGTAGCTGCACAAGAAAAATTCAAACCACAACTGAGATTAGTTATACTATAGAATTTAAAATCGAATAATTAACATCAAAATTAATATACATTGAATTATAATTGAACTCTAAAATTGAAATATTGATTACCTCAAATATACGTCTCTTCAAAGGGTCAGAGTCCTAGAATATGCCCCTCTCAAAGAACCAATCAAACCAAATTTTTAAATAACAATCTATATATGTGAACAAAAGCATAAAATTGATACAAGTTAGCATACAATTGTCAGTAATAGGAACATATTTACCAAACACAAAATAAAATAAATGCATACCTCTTTAGGCATCTCTTTTTCTTTATCTCCTTCAAGTGTTTTGACACCTCCTCCTTGAGGTGTTTCAACACCTACTCCTTGAGGTGTTCCAATACCTACTCCTTCAGGCATTGTGACACTTGTCAACAAAGATGTATAGCTCATAACTGCCTATACATAAAAATGACAAGTACATATGAAACTACCAATCTATGTCAATGTATGTATAATCAATATAAGATCTTAAAAATCTTAATTCAATTGAATTTGAGTTCAATTACCTTTCCCTTATCTACCATTGTGTCTCCATAGTCTAAACAGTGTTGCAGCTTGCTTGCACTAGGTGTTTCCTACAAGAGGAAAATAAGATAAACATACAAGTTAATATACCATTTCATTAATGACAATTCAAATGACAAGCAAGTATATAATAAGAAAATGTAAACGAATGAGTGCGAAAATATATATTGTGTGCATGTCAAGGCCAAATGAAATGGCCCTAAGGGTGCTATCAGTCACCTATGAAAGCTCCTCCTTAGACATCAACTATTAAATAGACCATATAAATAAATATTAGTACTTGATACTATCTCTTATTTATATTCATTTAAAAAAAAATGCAAGTTATGAATTTACAACTTAAATCTTACATGTGTAGCTATTCCAATGTCCCCCTCTCTAGCAAGAGAGGACTCTATAGGGTGCGCTCCACTCCCCTATGTCTGATCTCCTATAATGTCCACATCATGGAGGTCATAATAAGAAGTGTCCAAGGGATGTTCAATGGGTTGTACAAGAGGACCCAAGCATTTCTGGTGGCAAATAGTGCAAGTATGTGGTACACAGATATGTGGACCTGAGGAGGATGATGTAGTAACACTCGATCCATCACCTACATCACCAGCATGTGGTTGAGCTAATGTAGCAGTATGGGAAACCAGAAGATCACTCAAAGAGTGAATAGCCTGAATAGTATGTGTGGTTGCATCCTCGATAATATCTGGATGATGTATTGGAGGTGGCTAAGGAAGGGGAGGAAGGGGAACATATGGGCCCTAGACTACTCTAACTACCCCTAGTATATCATAGGGAATACCTCCACTTACGCCCTAGAAGGGTTTAATGTCAAAGTAATTGACATGATGCTCCAACACAAACTCAACATATAATTTTTTAATAAAGTTAAATGGTACATGAATATTGTTGTTGGGTGATTTATCAAAAACCATCCACCAACGATCCCAAAAGTTATCTACAATGTCCTTATTCGTACACCATTTTATAATTTTTTTTGGCTTATTAACATTAACTAGTAGACCAATGCGAGGGTTAACAAATAAAGAGGCTATTTGGGATTTTGTTATTTTGAGATCTTTCACATCTTCTTAAGACAATCCATAGGAGTAATATTCCCTCATGGTTTCTCGCCATGAAAGAATGGCATTATCTTAGGTGGAGAGGGTTTCTATATTTTTAATTATTTCCTTCAATGTGTTTGTCATCTAGGATAATCGAGGGATTGTCTTATAAACATCACACATGCCCCTCAATTGCTACAATTTTTCACCAATTAACTCTTCAATTGGTGGGTGTGGAGGTGGTGGAGAGTTTGGCATTTGTGTGTTTTCATTCTCAGCCATAATAACTGATTGAAGTTAAAAACTAATTAATCTAATTGAAATTACACAATATAAATGAAATTATTGTAAAAAAACCCTAGTTTTGAATAAAAATCCATTAAAAAACCCTACTTTTTAATAAAAATCCATAACAAACTCTAGTTTTTAATAAAAATCCTTAAACAACACTAGTTTTTAATAAAAATCCATAAAAAACACTAGTTTTGAATAAAAATCCATAAAAATTCATACTTTTTAATAAAAATCCATAAAAAACTAGTTAAAATTATACAAAACTAATAGAAAAATTGATTAAAACAAAAAAAAAAACAAAAACTTACCTTGCAAATCGGATATCAACTTGAATCGGATATCGGGTCATAGGTCATGCTCACTGTGTTTTCAGTTATTTAAAATGTTTGGAAATGATTTTAAATGGCCGCATATAGCTATTTATACCCAACCTAAATCAGATATCCAATTTGGATCGGATATCCGATTTGAGATTATTTGCTTTGGGCATTGCTTTGGAGCAATGTACTAACATCCAACCCAAAAAAAATTCAACTCGAGATTTCATGTTTTTTGGTGGATGCAAAATCCAACTTTTTTCACATCGCCACTTTTTAGCCCATCATGATCCTATACATACCCATAGAGTCTTCTATTTCCTTCTCCTTATTCTCCTCAGGTACATGTCCACATATAGGATCATCAGGTTCAACTTCACTTATCTCAATAGGTCTAGGTATGTCTTCATCAATTTTCACATTAGCACTTTCAACAATCTTTCTTAGTCTTTTATTAAAGCATTTGTATGCTTTCCTAGTAGTGGATTATCCAGGAAAGATTCCTTCATCACATCTAGCATCAAACTTTCCAAGATTTTCATCATCTCTTTTAATATAACATCTACTTCCAAATACCTTGAAATACTTCACAGTAGGAGTCTTACCAGTCCATAACTCGAAAGGAGTCTTTGTGTTGTTGTATCTGATATGAACTCTATTAAGAACATAAACAACAGTGTGTATCACCTCTCTCCAGTACACATCTAATACATTTAATTCTTTCATCATGGTTCTAGCAGATTCTTGTATTGTCTCATTTTTCCTTTCAACTAATCCATTCTACTCAGGGGTTCTTAGAGCAAAAAACTATTTTTTTACGCCATGTTCACAAAATGCATTAAATTCACCAGAAGTGAATTCTCCACCTCTATTAGATCTCAAACACTTGATTTTCAACTTTACTTCATTTTCCACTCTTGCTTTGAATACCTTAAACCTATCTAGAGCTTGAGCCTTTTATCTAAGAAAAGCAACCTATGTCGTTTGAGTATAATCATCAATAAGTAGCATGAAATACTTGTCACCATTCAAGCTTCCAATCCTAGTTGGACCACAGAGATCAGTATGAATTAACTCCAACATTTCAGCAGTAGAGTGCTCTTTTCCCTTAAAGTTGCATCTTGTTTGTTTCCCCAATTGACAACTTCTACAAATAGCATTAGCAGGTCTTGTGATTCTAGGCAGACCTCGAACAATCTCCTTTGCATTGATTTTGACTAGGTTATCAAAATTCACATGTCCCATTCTCCAGTGCCATAACCAACTTTCACTGATTTGAGATACAAGGCATTGACCATCAACTCCCTTAAGTTGATAGATGTTTCCAAGAGTTATTCTTCTAGTAGCAGCCATATCTCCATTTCCAAATCCTTTTCTGATTTCATAGGTATTATTTTGAAACAAAAGTTTAAAACCATTTCTACACATCTGACCAACACTCAAAAGGTTATACCTCAAACCCTTCACATAATATACATCATCAATATAGTGCACTCCATCAAAACTAATTGAACCTTTCCCACAAATATTGGCTCCTGAATCATCATTGAACATAACTAAATCACCATCATATTTCTCAAGTTTAGTGAACTTACTCTTATCTCTGGTCATGTGATTAGAACATCCACTATCAATTACCCAATAGTCTTCATCCTATCTTGTATGAAAAGTGGTAACCAAAGTACCTTCCATCATATTCCTCTTATTCTTTGGAGCCTTCTTGCTTACACATTTTCCAAGGTTAGTGGATACAGATTTACTTTCCAAAGCTAAGAAAAATAATTCACTATCATCAACCTCATTCTCAAATTCATCATCAAAAATTCCTACTTCTTCTTTAACATAGTACAACTTCTTATATTTTTTATCCTTATAATCCTTGTACTTCTTATGCACAACTCTATTCAGACATATTGATTCATAATGACCAATATTACTACAACTAAAACATTTAAAAGGTAACATACCTTTATACTTTCTAGTGCCTTTCTTCACTTCCTAGTGAAGTTTGCTTCCAACTCATCATCACCATCACTATCCAGTTCTCCTTCAATCTTCATTGCATTAATTGTCATTTCTATCTTTTCTTCTTTCCAGAACTTTCTCATCTCAAATGCTTGCAAGGTGTCGAACAACTGTTCTAAAGTATACTTCTTAGGATCATACATTTCTTCAATAACTAGGATCTTATCATTGTAGCAATCTAGTAGGGTGATTAGGATCTTCTCAATAATATCTTCATCTGATAGTTTTCCTCCTTGATTTCTAACTTCATTTGTAGTCAGTTCAACCCTCTGAAAGAAACTTGTAAATTCCTCACCTTCTTCCATTTTCAGATTTACAAATCTATGCTTTTCCGCAACTTCTTTGCCAATTTCACTCTTTCATTTCCTTCATACATGTCTTCCAACTTCTTTCAGACTTCATATGTAGTATCCAAAGAAAGAACCTTAGCTCGCTCATTTTTAGATAAGCCACTACAAATAGCATAATTTTCCTTCTCATTTTCTTCATAAGAAAAAATCTCATCTGCAGTAGTAAGACCACTAGATAGGGGTGTATACTTTGTCTCAACAGCCTTCTACGTCTTGAAACCAAGAGAGATAATATATCCTTTCATCTGTCCCTTCCATTCATTGTAGTTAGTTCCATCGAACATAGGGATCGCCAACTTATGTGCCATCGGATCTTCCTTAAGCAGTTAAGCTCTACACCAAGGAACCAAAGCTTTGATGCCAATTGAGAGGGGGGGTGAATCAGTTGTCACACAATTAAAACTTAAGATTACAACGCTTATCAATTCCACAACCACATTATTCTATTATTAAGATCATGAAACACAAATAATAGAAAGTAAAACAACATAATGAACACCATATTTTTACGTGGAAAACCCAATAAGGGAAAAACCATGGTGAGGGTTAACTCACAATATAAAGATTATAAAATTGAATACAAAGGTTCACTACCAAGGGCTCACTGCCTAGAAGAGGACTCACTATACAAGTACAAAGGCTCACTACCTACAGAAAGGAATCAATATCCAACAGGGAAGCTCACTGCCTACAGATACAAAAGAGAACAAAAAGATCCACCACAAAAATTAAAACACATCTAAAAATTTGAATAAGGATTGCAAAAACCTTTAGTTCATTTCCTTTATGAATCCAACACAATGAAGTACTAATATCTCAACTCACTCACACACACACTTCTTCTCTTGTGATTTGTGGCTCACTTTCATCACTTTGCATCACACTGTCATACAATTCTCCACAATTCTACTTGCCTTTATACCATCCTCAACCTTAGAAACTTTCTCCAAGTTTGGCCACAAATACCTCATTTTATAAATTCAAATTAGATCGGAATAAAACATTTAACCAAGACCAAAAAATAGTGTCTCAGATCAACCACATGCTTCCTCAATTTAATTTTATTCTTCAAATGAAATGTAAACATCGAGTCAGCCAAACCTAATGAAAACACAAATGGACATTGATATGCATGCTTCCCAACAAAAAGATGACACGCGGACTCCACAAAATGCTTCATTATGCATGAGAGTACATCTTAGATTTCTTCAGATACATCCACAACAAATGCAATATGCTTCAAACTTTGAACACCTTTCACTAGTTCATCCGAATAGTGCAAACCCATACTGAAACACTGAAACATGACTTTCGGATCACCAAAATTTAACCTTCTTTTCCAAAACCCAGAGAACACCATCTCAAGACACATCCCAGATCTGCAATATCTGAAATGAAACAACAGAGGACTATGGATCAGAAACATTTCTCTTGCTCCATAGAAGATCAACTCTGCTAGAACAATTCACACACTGATGAATGCAACTTTCATGTACTATCACACCAAAAGCTAAAACTTAGGATCTATCACCACAAACTCACCATTATCAAATCTTCAGATCTGTACAAGCATAGGATCAATACAAGAGAAACAAGGAGCACATACATGAGCACATTCTAGACACATTCATCACTCTGAATTCTCTTCTTTATTATAACACATCAACACAACACATTTGTAATGACTTAAAGATAGCTCCATGTACTCACACCATCTTAGCAACATCTCAGCTAAACATGTACAATATACAACATACTGAACTATGTTGACATCAATGACAACATTAATGACAACTCTAGCAAACTAGCTCACACTTGCAACAACCTATTGTATTTAGTGTTGATATTATTTTATATTGTGAGCTAATCCTCATCATGGTTTTTCCATCTTGGGTTTTCCACATAAATATACTATTTCTTTGTGTATGGTGTTGATTTGGTTATGTTTTTGTTATCTACTTTCATGATAAATCATTCTAACAAATTAAGGGTAAATTGAATTAATATGGATATGAATCTTTATGAGGGTTTTGAAGTTTTACGATACAAATGATTCATCCCCCTCTCATTTTTCCTGTGCATTCAACAATTGGTATCAGAGCAAGGTTTCTTGTAAGAAATCTTAACCACTTGAGGTAGATCTGGGATGACACACATGAAATATTTTCCTATGTTTGATGGATCAAATTATGCATTCTAGAAGACAAGGATGGAAGCTTTTTTGGTTCCTCTTGGATTTGAAAAATGGAGGTCTATTGAAAGAGGATATACTATTACTACAAATGGTTTGAGCACTGATGATGAGATCAAGGCCTATGAAAGCAATGGTAAAGAAAGGTATGCTCTTTTAAGTGGTCTTGCTATTTTTGAATTGGTGAATGTTATAAATTTGAAAACTGGTAGAGAAATTTGGGTAAAGTTAGAAACCATTCATGAAGGAGATTATAAGGTCAACCAAGCTAATATGTACAATTTGAAGATCACGTTTGAAACCCTACAAATATTTGAAGATGAAAACATCACAATCTACTTGCAAAAGGTGTATGAAGTTGTCATCAGTCTTAGAGGACTTGGTGGAGAACTAAAAGAAGAAGTGGTAAAAAATGTACTCACAGCTCTTCCTAAATTTTACATCTATAAAGTTTCTGCTATTGAAGAAATAGAAAACTTGAGCCAATAGACCAGAGATCAGTTGTATGGTTCTTTAACTGCTTTTGAAATGAGATAATTTGGTACAAGTAGCACAAAAGTTGAGACTGCTTTTAAGGCTAGAAAATCAAAGAAGACTATGGAATCATATCAGGAGGATCTTGATGATGTGGAAGCTAACTTTGTGAGAAGAATGAAAAAGGGTACTGGAAAGTATAGAGGTAAGTTTCCTTTCAAATTTTTTAGTTGTGGAAAGATAGGTCATTATGCTTCAAGATGTCCAAATAGAGTTTTCAATGACAAAATTAGGGAGAACAAAAGTAAGATGATTAAGAAAAGTTATTATGTTAGAGAAGATGCAAGTATATCTGATGATGAATCTGATTATGGAGATGATGAGGATGGTGGACATTGTTGAAGACACATAATATTAAGAGGGGAGGGTGAATCAATATTATACTAAACCAATTGATTACTCACCATCCAATTATTACAGTCTATCTTGTTGTAGCACTAAGTAAGAACATGGAAATAAACATAACATCACATAACACATAGACACCCAGATTTTTACGTGGAAAACTCAAAGTGGGAGAAACCACGGTGTGGATTAACTCCCAATATATTATAACTAGTTACAAGATATTACATGGATAACTTCTAGGACTCACTATCCTTGAAAGGCTCATAGCTAGAGTACAAAGATATGGCTTACTGCTAGAATACTTAAATATATGGCTCACTGCTAAATCTACGTGAACTAAAAAGAATACACCTAAGTGTTGAGTATAGTTCCAATTGAGCTCTAAAAGATGGAAATTTTTGTATCAAAATGCAAGTGTACAACAACTACCATATCACTTCATCACATATCTCACATCATCACCTCTTTTCATCTCTTTCTTCCTATCTCTCAAAAAAAAAACCACATTTATGTACATCCCAAATATATATATGCTAAACATAAAGATATACACAGTTCATACATTAATTAGGTTGGCCTAATTGGATGTAAGCATACATAATTCAAAATATCTTGTGAGCCACAAAACAAAACTTCTTTGGTGCCCAGAATTAAAAGTGCAAGACACAATTTAGGTTGACCCGGACCTAAAAGATAATCCTTCATGAAACATGCACCTTAAGTTGGCCAAAAGAGAAACACAACAAAATTGTAAGCCAAACTTATGACAATTAAAAAATTCAACCTGTTCAACTAAAATTGTTGATACCCCAAACACAACTACATCTAAGACTCTTGAAAAACATATCAAAATTGTATGAGCTGACATACACTTCAAAGAGATTCCTAACCAGATTACTAGATTGAAGTAGCACGAACATAGTCTACCGGATGAGCATATATTCAGACATATAACAATGTTGGCATCAATGACAACAAAGAAAATAGATTGGAGGTCTCTTTCTTCATTCTTCCAATAGATGCTTGTTCATGGATTTAAAAGATGAAACTAATCCTTCTAACTCTCAGAGATGTGTGAAGGAAAGGGCTCAAAAAACAAGTGCTAATAATAAAGGAAATTTGGTGTCTACTTCTCTTTCTTGACAAGAGAAGAACTATTGGATCATTGATAGTGGATGCTCTAATCATGACTGGTGACAAGAGAAAACTTGTTAAACTTGAAAATATGAAGGAGGACTAGTTAGGTTTGGTGATGATACATCTGCTAAGATATGTGGAAAAGGTTCAATTAGTTTTTTATGGCAAGCATACCACTGATGATGTTATTTATGTTAAGGTTTTAAGACATAACCTCTTGAGTGTTAGAAAAATGTGTAGCAAGGGGTACAATCTTATGTTTTAGGATGATGGCTATGAGATCAGAAAAGACTCTTGAACTATGATTATTGTTAGAAGGAAATATGGAAATGTATTTCAATACAAAGGTGTTGATAGTTATTGTTTCATGACTCAGATCAATGAGAGTTGGATATGGAATAGAAGAATGTGTCACAACAATTTTGATAGTCTAGTGAGGATAAGTTTAATTCAAGTTGTGAAAGACCTGCTAAAGATTACAAAGCCTATCAATGTTGTCTGCAAGGAATGTCAAGTTGGAAAGCAAGCAAGAAGTTTCAAAGTCAACGAACAATCTTCTATCAGACGATTGGAATTGGTACATATAGATCTTTTTGCTCCTACTAGAGTAAGAAGTCTTCAAGGTGATAGGTGTTTTATTCTATTCATTGATGATTATTCTAGAATGACATGGATCACTATTCTCAGAGAAAAATTGGAAGCTCTAGACAAGTTTAAAGCATTCAAAGTTATGGTTGAGAATGAAATGGATATGAAAATAAAATTTTTGAGGTCTTACAGACATGGAGAATTCACCTTCAATGAGTTTAGCATATTTTGTGAGAATCATGGAATAAAGAGGCATTTATCTACCCCTATGACTCCTTAGAAAAATGGAGTAGTTGAAAAAATAATAGGATTGTTCAAAAAGCCGCAAGGACAATGATGAAAGAAGAAAATATACCGAAAGTCTAGTAGAGAGAATAAATTCATACTATTGTTTATATACTTAATAGAGTGCAAGCAAGAGAAAACAACACAAAAACTCCTTATGAGCTATGGTATGGAAGGATTCTTATTTTCAAATATTTCAGAGTATTCAAAACAAAATGCTATATCATAAGAGATGAAGAGAACTTAGGAAAGTTTGATATCTAAGGAAGTTAAGATAGTGGAACAACTTCCTACACTAATCTTGAGAGGAGAAAAATGAAAAACTTTATAGATATTTAATAGTTACAAAAACTTAAATAGAAATAAACACAAATGTCATGCATACCACAACAAAAATATTTACATGGGGAAAACCCTTTTGGGAGAAAAAACCCACACTCCAAAAGCCACTCAATATATTATTCAAAAATCAAAACATTACAATATAGTTGCAGAGCAAGATTCTCACAAGAGTATCACCAACAGAGATCAAGAGACAACATGGCTGCTATCAGACTCTCAGAACACACCCCCATCTACATACATCCCAACTGCTTATAACAAGCTTTTGAAACCTTCTAGAATTAGGGTTTTACAAGGTCATTTTTTACTTGACGTGTTAATGAAAAAACCTTGACGTGTCAGTGGGAAAACCTTGAGGTGTCAACAAACAAAAAAATTCAAGGCGATGCTCCGAACCCCATGTCTTGATACAAGTGTATAGTATTTGCATGATCAGTCGCCACATACCGACATACATCCTATCAACAATAAACCGAATATAATTGCAAGGTTGAGACACATTTTCCCAACAAATCTCCTAGTTGTCGAATACCTTGCCAGAGCAACATGAGTGTGTAACCATCATCTCTTCAATTACTAGGGGACAAAAGGCCCATAGTCTCTGAACACCATCTGAACTTCTCTATGCTCACATGCTTAGTTAAAGAATCATCAACATTCATCAAATTCTTTACCTTAACTAGCTTCACCTTTCCATCTTCAACCATATCTCTAACAAAATGATATTGTACATCAATGTGCTTGGTCATAGAATGAAATGTCAAGTTTGGCTAGACATATCACACTCTAACTATTATAATAAATTGTCACTACACCTTGTTTTATTCCAATATATGAACATAGCCACTTAAGCCAAATGACTTCTTTACAAGCATGAGTAGCTACCATATACTCTGCTTCAGTAGTGGACAAAGCAACCACAACCTGTCGCTTACTCATCCAACTAATTGCACCACCAAATAAATAAAAAAATATAAGCACTAGTGAATTTTCTGCTATCAACATCACCTACCCAATTTGAATCAACATAACCATAAATATCAATGGAAATCTCATCTTCAATCATATTACTATGATAACATAAAGAATAATCTAAGGTACCCCACAAATATTTGAAGACTCTTTTAACTACATTCCAATGAACTCCACCAATATTAGACATATATCTAGAAAGAACTCCCACTGCTTGAGCAATGTCTGGTCTAGTACAAACCATACCATACATCAAACTTCCAACTGCACTCTGGTAAAATTAGGGAAAATTTACATAAAAAATGGGCCTCTAATTAACTCTAAAAAAGAAAAAATTATCTCAAATAATACAAATTATTTAAATATAAAAAATATAAATTACTTAACTACATGAGTTAAGTGGGGACACATGTTTCTATTATAATTCCTTAAAAAACTCAAGTCCATTATTTTTTAAAAAGTGGTAACATATATTTTTATTGACAAATTCAAGTTTTATTTCTTTTCTTGATTTTTTATTTTTTTATTTAAAAAATCTTAAACTCAAGTTCATTTTTTTTAAAAAGTGGTAGCATATATTTCTATTATAATTTATTAAAAAACTCAAATTCACTTTCTTTTTTTTGATTATTTATTTTTATTTAGAAAATGGTAAAGTAAAAGTAAATTTAGATATTTTTTATACTTAATATTTTATTTTATATAAAATTTATATACTAGTATATTTAAAAATATATATCTAAAGTAGTCAAGGGATATCTCTTTTCCATAGTTTATTTGATTTTCTCATTTTTTTTTCTTCCATCATTTTTATTTTTTCCATTTTTTTTGGTTTGATATTTTTGGTGATTTTCTCCAACTTTTTCTCCTTCCAATTGTTTCCAATTTTTTTCCAATTTCTTTTTTGGTTTTTATTTTTATTTTCTAATTGATTTTTATTTTATTTTTTTTTTTTCAATTTTTTTTTTGGTTCATGTGATTTTCTTAGCTTTTGCTCCTTCAGGTTTTAATTTCTTTTTAGTTTTGTTTTTATTTTCTTAAGTTTTATTTTTATTTTCTTTTTGGTATTTTAATTTGTTTCATAAAAATAATTTTATAAAATAAGAAGCACAAATGAATTTTATTACAAATTAATTTCATTCCAAATTTTTAAACATATTTTTAAGAAAAGTTTTGTTAAAATGTTTTTGAAATGTTTTATATATATATTTTTTGTTTTATGATTGAAAATATTTTTTTAAAAACATAATAATTTCTATAATAGAACTTAAGAATATAAATCTAAAAAACAAAAAGAATATTTTATATTTAGAAAGGTGAATGAGATATAATAGAATATGTAGAGTTAAATTAACCATCATGAGTTAACTCGTATGATTTTAGAAAGTTTTATTTTATAAAAGAAATAATTTTATTTTTATTTTGGATGATGTCACCATAACGGTTGATGTCATCTTTTAATTAATTTTTGATAACTCAAAAAGTTGATGATGTCATCCTTAGGAGGCCCATTTTTTATATAAATTTCCCCTAATCGGGACTCTACTCATGTTTTCCATCTCTGATGGAGATGTTGGATAATCTGAAATAGATAAATTTGTTCCAACTAAAACAGGAACACACAATGGTCTATAATCATGCATATCAAACTTCTATAAAATTGAGTTGGCATATTTGCTTTGGCCAAGCCATAACTTTTTGTTCACTCTATCTCTTTTAATTTCCATCCCAAGAATGTGTTTAGCTGCACCAAGATCTTTCATTTCAAATTTAGCAGCAAGTTGAGATTTTAGTTTTGAAATCGTACCTTTCCCTCTACTAATAAATAACATATCATCAACATATAATGCAATAAATAGGAAACGTTCACCATTAGTTTTATAATAAACACAATGATTTGATTTAGAACGCTCAAATCTCAAACTCAACACATATGTATCAAATTTCTGGTACCATATCCTAGGACTCTATTTTAAACCATACAAATATTTCTTCAATTTGCAAACCAACTTAATTTTAACTTTCACCACATAGTGCTCTAGCTATGTCATATAAATATCCTCCTCCAGATCACCATGAAGAAAAGCATTTTTCACATCCATTTGATCAACCTCTAAATCATAAGCATCAACAATAGAAAGAAAAAATATAATGGATATCATTTTTGCAACAGGAGAAAATATCTCACCATAATCAACACCCTCAACTTGAGAGTAACCCTTCACAACCAACCTTACTTTGTACTTCTCAATACCTCCATCTGAACCAATCTTTTTCTTGAACACCCATTTACAACCAATAGGTTTTCATCCTTCAAGAAGTGGTACAAGATCTTATGTATCATTATTTTTCAAAGATGCCATTTCTCTATCCATAAAAATCTTCCAGTATTTTGCATCATTCATACCTAGTGCCTCTTCTACAAATCTAGGTTCATCCATGTTAGTATGCAAAGAAAAAATAAATCTCCAATCATTGGGTGAATACCTTTCAGGTGGTTGTCTATGCCTTGTAGACCTACGAACAAGCTGAGTTGGAGGTTCTTCCTCCTCTTCTAAAGATCTTGAGCTAGATGAGTTGTCCTCAACTTCTTGTCTATCCTTGGGCCTCAATTCAACTTTCTCAAATGTAGAAGGAAATTGAATCATATCTTTTGGTTTACTTTGTTCTAGTTGCAATGTAACGAAAGAAGGCTTAGTTTCTCTAAAAATAACATTTCTACTATGTATTATCTTCTGTGCAACAGGATCCCAAAGCTCGTATCCTTTCACACCATAACTATATCTGATGAAGATACATTTCACAGCCTTGTTCTCCAACTTTTTTCACTTCTCCTTTGGCACATGTGCATATGCCTCACAACCAAAAACTCTAAGATTTCTTAATGAAGGCTTGCGACCTGACCATACCTCTATGGGCATCTTATCAACAAGGGCTGATGTAGGAGACCTGCTAATCAGGTAACAAGCAGCGGCAACCACTTCAGCCCAAAATCTTTGTTCTAGGCCAACGCCACTCAACATACTCCTAACCTTCTCCATCAGTGTCATGTTCATTCTTTCTACAACTTCATTTTGTTGTGGAGAATACGAAGTTGTATTTTGTCTATGAATGCCACAATATTTACAAAATCTATCAAAATCATTAAAGCAAAATTTTCCACCATTTTCATTCCTCAAACATTTTATTTTATTTCTAGTCTGCAACTCAACCATTGATTTAAATTATTTAAATCGACTAAAAAATTTATATTTAAATTCTTTACAAATAACCCATGTCCTTCTACTATAATCATCAATAAATGAAACATAATATGTGGATTTACCAATTGAAGGAACATCTACAAGGCCAAATACATCAGAATGAATAAGATCCAATACACCACAAGATTTATGAGAACTCGAGCAAAACTGAATGCGGCTTTTTTTTCCATAAATGCAATGCTCACAAAAATCAAATTCAAGATTACAATAAAAAAAAACCTTCAACAAGTTTTTTATTTTTCAAGTTCCTTAGAACCTTTTCTCCAATGTGGCCAAGTCATTGGTGCCATAACATAGTTTTCTCTGCATGTAACTTTGTCTCAAAATAAAGAGCACCCTTGGGTACCCAAAATCCATGACCATCTGCTGAAGGTGAAACCTGTTGAACATCCAGAATACTAAGAGGGGGGGTGAATCAGTATTCCATAAAACCATTCACATAAAATACATCTAAGAATTATCACAAATCTCACTAAATTACTAGAGGAAGACATGAAATTAAGACAAAGCATCAACACACATGAACACCAAAAATTTTACATGGAAAACCCAAAATGGGAAACCATGGTGAGGATTAGCTCATAATGCAATATATCTAGATATAGAATATTACAATGCTCAATGCCAGGACTCACTCTCCTTGGAAGGCTCACAACCTGAATACAAAAAGAGATGGCTAACTGCCAAGATACAAAAGTGTATGGCTCACTACCACAAGTGTGAACTGATGAAGAATGCACCTTCCCTATGTTGGAGTTCAGTTCCGGTGAAGCACAATGTTTGAGTAACTCACTCAGCTGCTCATCTATACAATTTGTACATATTAAATTTCAACTTTTTCCATTCAAAATTCCTCTCTTTCTCGCCACACACACATCCACACCAAAGAATGTCTTACATATATACATGTGCATCCATGTTTCTTAATTAGGTGCCTATTTAGAGAAACTTAATTCAAAAACTAACTTTTTTGGCATGGACCTAAGATAGATCCCTTAAATATTAATATTTAGTTAGGTCGGCCAGAGTTAAACCAAAACTCCAAACATGTGTACACTCCATCAAACATGCAACACAAAAACTTGTTAACTCATTGAATTCTCCCTTAGATGACATCAACTTATTATCTTCGACATTGCATGGTATGATAATCAATTATGAGAAAATGCAGAATCTCCCATAATAGAGTGTAGGAGGAAAACTGACCAAGAAACTAATGTACAAAGCCAGTGTAAAATCATAGCACTATTCACAACCAACTAGTAATAGTACCTCACAACCCATACACCCTAGTCAGTTGAAACCATATTAGAGAATGCAACTCATATCAAGGTATCAACTTATGAGCAAATCATAAAAAATAGGATAGTCTTGATCAAAATACTAGATCAATAGGCATTCATAACTGGAGTAGAAAAATACTGGAAACCAACAAAATTCCATTATTTGTTGACATCAATAACAACCTATCAATTTCTAACAATCTCCCCCTTTGTCATTGATGGTAACACACAAGTGAAAACCATCCAAAATACCTCTTCCCAACTTACACACAAAAACCTTTCAATTTCCTCTTTGTTTTCAAATGATGCTTCTCTCTCTCCCCCTTTCACATAAATGGAAAAGGAAAAAGGAATTTTAGCGCATTAACAATCCCTTTACAAATCTGAATACTCCCCCTGAGGACTATATTCCAAAATTAATGATGATAAATGACTTAACTAGAGGTGGTAGATGACTGAAGTTGTCTAATAATCCTTGTCCATGAGAATCTCCTTTCATTCCAAAGCTTTGTTGCCTTTGTTAGAGTGTTGCATAGATAATTGAGGTCAATTAATGTATCCTTTCCTTCAACCATAGTTTTGGGAGAAGCATAAGAGCTCAAAACCCTTTCAACAACGAAATGAGCATAGTAGACATGAGCACACTCAATCTTGATTAGATCTTTGAGCTTCCCATACATCTTAATCAACTAGCATGAACTAGATTTTCTTTCATCTTTTCTCTAGTGGCAGACTTTGGTTTACCAGAGACAAACTTAGACTCTTTGAGAGCTTTAGCTACTTCAGTGTAGGTTCCAAACCTAGGTATGCTGAGATCTCGGGGGCTATTAACCAACAATTTAATGCAACTAGCAGCATAATCCTTCTCAATCTTATAACCAAACTCAAGTAACCATGAATTCCTTGGTTCAACTGCCTTGATGATGCAGTTATCAGAGTTTACCAAAAAATATTGTCATTATTATACTTTGAAACCAATTCTCTTGGAATTCTCCTTCTATTCATTTTCCTTTGAAACTTTCTAAAGAATGCACCAAGGGAATCTTCTTGAGCATCTAAGTCCCTGATGTTTCTCATAAGCTCCTCAATCTTATGAGAAACTAGTATGGTATTCTCCCAACTAACTTCTCCTAATCTAGGCATCTCCTTCATAAAGTAGAAAATCAAGCATAAAATCAATGTACCATATCTGAATGTACTTTTCTTCTTGAAATATCTTAGATTCTCCAATAGTTGTTGTCAGAGCATCTCATAGGGATCATATTTAGTTCTATTCTCAACCATATCCAATGCAAGATCAATTGTGGTAGTGGAGATATCATTGTCGCCAAGAATCATCTATGAAATAACTAAGCTTACATACTAAATTGTTGGGTTGGAGATTCTAGCAAATGTGTTCCTTATTAAACCCTTTTCACAAACATTAGTTGGTCTGGAGGATGATAATCTAGTAACTTCCCTGATTACATCTCCAAATATCATATATGCTTCATTAAGCTGCACAAAATCACCATGAAATATGCTAAGTCTCATTTTGATACATCTTTCTTCACTACTAAAGTCCGAAAAATTGTTCCATACATCCAATTTCATTTCCAAAAGTGCAATGTACTCTAGTTCTAGGGTAAAACCATTTCTAGTTAATTCTCCACTCCAAAACATGTGAGATTTTTCGTAACGAGATTCTTCCAATTCTCCATGAATGTATGCTCCAACATCTTCAATTAGTATGACACCAAGAGGAATATCTAAAAAAGCACCCAAAAGATCAAGTTCCAAGGATTTAACATGATGCATTTTGTACTCTAGTTCTAGTATTTCTAAATTTTTTATAATTTGAGGAAATTCCATTGCATACAAGATACCATAAGTAATTCAGAAGTCAACTTACCTTTTCCTTTTCTACCAAAGCTAAATTCAAATTTTCCACAGCATAAAATTTCTTTGGTTTCTTCAAGCTTTCTCTTCACACTTATTTTTACACAAATTATTTTCATCAAATGCATTTTCTTAAACATATCTAAATTTATTATTTTCATCCCAATTGCTTCTATAATTAATGCTTTAGATCACAAGTAGATCACCTCAAGATTCATGAAAGTTTTTATCCTTTCAAATTCTGCTAAATACATTCTTCACACATGTGTGACTGCAAATTCCTTTTGCATGAATCCTTGAGCTCATAACCTTAATAAATGTACTTATGTTGTGATATGACATCAAAGGAGGGAAATTTTTGAATTAATGCTCCCCCTTAGCCAAGTTTTGAATTAATTTTTGAGTGATGTATCTGCACTAGAAGACAACACATAAAAAAATGCTTATGGTTCTACTTTCTTTCCAGATTATCCTTCTTTTCTCCATATTCTCTCCATCTCTTTCTTAACTTCTTTCAAGTCAACCTTGATGACTGATTCATATCCTTTTGTCGAATTGTTACCTCTCAATTTTCTACTTCCAATATGTTCCAAATTGTTGTAATTAAAGAAAACAACATTCTTCCATCCAAGCTTTCTCTTATTCAATCCATACTTGCACTAGTTAGCTTTATGCCCAACTGAATTATAGAGATAACAATGACCTTTAAATGAATAAATCATCTTATCTAAGTTTTGATTTATCTTGATTCCACCATTCTGCTTCACTTTAATTTTGAAATCTTTTCCCTATGTCCAAACTTATTGCAAGAATAACAAACATCATTAAAAGATAAGTACCTTTGAGCATTAGGTCATCTAATGGGAGTCCTTCCAATATAGCATCTTAAGTCTTTGATTTGTCCATCTTTGCAGAGAGTCTTCGTATCTGGAGGTTGCTTTATCTTTGAAATTTTTTCTTCTTCAAAACCTAAGCCTCTTTTATCCATTACAGATCTTTGAGAATCAATCAAATCATTAAGATTTTTAGTGCTTGTCTTGAGTTTATCCTCAAAACCTTTTTCCTTTTCCAGATTTGATCTCAAAATTTCCATTTCTTGCTTTATCTTTACACATTCATTTGTCTTCCTTTCAATTTTAACTTTCTGGTAGTCTTGAATCCTTTTCTTTTCTTCCAATTGATGAAGCAGTCTAGTGATATCATCATGCTCTCCTTTTAGTTGAACATAGGCATCTTCATATCTTCTCCTTAGATCCTTGATACAATCATTCACTTCCATCAGCTTATTCTTCAAATCTTTATTTTCTTTTGAGTGTCCAACAGAGACCACTTCCGAAGGAAAAAATTTCTTATAATCAAATTTCAAGACCATCCTCAAACTGTTAGGCTTTTTCAGTGGAACCAAGTTCTAATACCAATTGTTGAACATCCAAAATATTGAGAGGGGGGTGAATCAGTATTCCATAAAGCTATTCACATAAAATCCATCTAATCATTATTAAAAATCTAATTGAATTACCAGAGGAAGACATGAAATCAAGAAAAAGCATCAACACACATGAACACCAAAAAATTTATGTGGAAAACCCAAAATGGGAAAAACCATGGTGAGGATTTTCTCACAATATAATATATATAGATATAGAATATTACAGGGCTCACTACCGAGACTCACTGTCCTTGGAAGGCTCACATCCTAAATACAAAAAGAGATGGCTAACTGCCAAGATACATAAGTGTATGGCTAACTGCCACAAGTGTGGACTGATGAAGAATGCACCTTCCCTGTGTTGGAGTTTAGTTCTAGTGAAGCACAATGCTTGAATAACTCACTCAACTACTCATCTATACATTTCACACATATTCATTTTCAAATTTTGCCATGTGAAATTCCTCTCTTTCTCACCACACACACATCCACACCAAATAATGTATTACATATATACATGTGCATCCATGTTTCTTAATTAGGCTGACCTAATTAGAGAAACCTTAATTCAAAAACTAACTTTGTTGGCATGGACCTAACATAGATCCCTTAAATATTAATATGTAGTTAGGTTGGCTAGAGTTAAATGAAAAATCCAAACATATGTACACTCCATCAAACGTGCAACACAAAAACTTGTTAACTCATTGAATTCTCCCTTGGATGACATCAAACTACTTATCTTTGACACCACATGGTATGATAATCACTTATGAGAAAATGCATAATCCCCCACAACAGAGTGTAGGAGGAAAACTCATTGAGGTCTACAAAACAAAATACTATCATTCATATTTCCCAAATGCCATCACATATCATCATAAAACTCGAGGGAGAATACATCTTGTAGGCTCAAAATTGTATACAAAGTCCCATAATGATATCTTTTACTGAGATAGATTTCAGACCAAAAAACTAACTTACAGAGCTAGTGTAAAAGCATAACACTATTCACAACTAGCTGGTAACATTACCTCACAACCCATACACCCTATTCATTTGAAACCATGTCAAATAATGTAACTTATTTCAAGGTAAATCATGTTATCAACTTCTAAGAAAATCATACAAAAATAGGATAAGTCTAGATCAAAATACTGAATCAATAGGAATTCATAACTGGAGCAACAAAATTTCATTATCTGTTGACATCAATGATAACTTATCAATTTCCAACAAAACCCTCACTTCTACAAAATTTATTTTCATAGAAGTACTATTACACTCAACATTACATGCATCAAACTTATACAATGTCCCATATCTGACGCCTCTAGCAATCACCATAGCACCTCTAACCATCTTGCATCCTGCATTATAAAATACTATCTGCACACCCACATCTATTAGTCTGCTCACAAATAATAAATTTCATGCTAATTCAAGGATATACAACACACCATTAATCCTTTTATTCTATCATTAGGAAACTTGATTTTAACTTTACCACGGCCAACAATGTCTAAATGAGAATAATCACCCAAGTACACCTTACCTCTATCTAATTCTTCATATTCACAAAACCAATCTCTATTAAAAGTCATATGAAAAGATGCACCTGAGTCAACTAATCATGCATCATTACCTACACAAGTTGCCAAAGCTAAAATGAATTTGTCACCATCTTCCTTCTCGAACTTGAAATCAGAATCAAATTTCTTTTTTTCCTTCTTTGCATTCCTTATGAACATGTCCAGGCTTATCATAGTTCCAACAAATAACTTTGGACTTTCTAGGAGATTTAGATCTCCCCTTGGACTTAGATTTTTCACGCTTCTCATTCTTCTTTCCTTTTTCCTTAAGTCTTCCAAAAATATTTAGGGCCTCCTTGGCAGTGATGGATACTTTCCCCCTCATCTCTTCAGAAAGCAAAGAACTCACCACTTCTTTAGTCTTCAATATAACAGAAGTACTCCCAATATCCATAACAAGAGAATCCCACGAATTAGGAAAAGAACAAAGCAAGATATAACATTGCTCCTCCTCATCCATTTTGACAGCAACTGATGCCAATTGAGCCACCAACATATTGAATGCTTCTAGGTGGTCTTTGGTTTTTCCACCCTCTTCCATTCTCAAGGAATACAAATTCTTCCTCAAGAAAATCTTGTTCACTAAAGATTTGGCCTGATATATCTCACCAAGCTTATTCCATAGTTTTTGTGCAAAGGTCTCTTCATGGACATTAATTAAAACAAAGTCTTCCAAGAACAATCTAATTAGACACTTGGATTTACAGTTGATAACATCATATTGAGCAGCTTGAGTAGGATCTGCAGGCCTTGAAACATTCTCATCAACAACATCCCACGGATCTTGATCTATCAAAAGATCCTCCATCTTTAGCTTCCACATCTCAAAATTATTTCTAGAAAATTTCTCCACCTCTATTCTCCCTTATGAACTTGCCATCTGAAAATTTCTATAACAAGATCACAAAGTTTCTTCTGCACAAGCTCCCATTCAAATCTGGATTAGTTAAAAAAACCCAACAACCCACAATTGAAACCAAAAGTGATCAAGCTCTGATACGACTTGTAAGGAAGTCAAGGTAGTGGAAAACTTCCTACACTAATATTGAGAGGAGAAAAATGCAAAAAATTATAGGTCTTTAATAGTTACAAAAACTTAAACAAAAATATAATGCATACCACAACACAAAGTTTTACGTGGGGAAAACCCTTTGGGAGAAAAACCCCACACTCCAAAAACTGCTCAATATATTATTTAGAAATCAAAAGATTACAATATACTTGCAAAGAAACCTTCTCACAGGAGTATCACTACCAGAGATCAAGAGACAACACAACCATTATCAGGCTCTCAAAATACACCCCCATCTACATACATCCCAGCTACTTATAACAAGCTTTTGGAACCTTCTAGAATTAGGGTATTACAAGGTCATGTTTCATTTGACGTGTTAACAAAAAAACCTTGACATTTCAGGAGGAAAAAAACCTTGACGTGTCAATGGGAAAACCTTCACATGTCAACAAAAGAAAATTGGGGTGATGCCTTGAACCCCATGTCTTGCTATAAGTGTGCAGTATTTGCATGACTAGTCACCACATACCAACATACATCCTATCAACAATAAATCATACATAATTGAAAGGTTGAGACACATTTTCCCAACATGATGCAAGGTCTAATGAAGGTATATTTCTTGGATATTCTACTAAAATAAAAGCTTACTAGTGCTACAACAAGAGGCTAAGAAATATTGTTGAGAGTGCAATGTCAAGGTTGATGAAGACCTACAAAATAATTCAATGGTAATATATGGATATGGATTAGATGAGTCTTCTTGCAAAGAAGAAGAAAAGGCTAAGGAAAAATAAGTGTAGATTGAAGAGTCCAAGATGCTCTAGAAAAGGTTCCTAAAACTCCTAAGTATGTGTAGAAGAATAATTTTGAAGAACAAATCATTGGTGATAAGAGAAAAGGTGTATTGAAAAGAAGGAAATTTGTTGAAGAATATGTAAATCTATGTTTACTTTCTAAAGTTGAACCTAGAATAGTGATTCAAGCATGCAAGAATGAGTATTGGATCAAGGCTATGGAAGAATAACTAATGCAAATTGAAAAGAACTAGACTTGGGAACTTATCCCAAACCAACAAACAAGAATGTGATTGAAACTAAGTAGGTATTCATGAACAAATTGAATGAGAGTGGAGAAGTGGTAACAAACAAGGAAAGGCTTGTATGTAAAGGCTATTCGCAAGTAGAAGGAATAAAATTTGAGGAAAAATTTTCTCTGGTGGCAAGGATGGAAGCTATTAGGATGTTTTTGGATTTTGCAGCACATAAGGATTTCAAAGTTTATCAAATGAATGTGAAGTTTTCTTGCTTGAATGGAGAATTGGAAGAAGTATACATAGAACAACTAGAAGGATTTCACTTATCAGACAAACTAGATAAGGCCTACAGATTGAAGAAGGCATTGTATGGATTGGACCAAGCTCCTAGAGCTTGGTATGCAAGCTTATATAGGTACTTATTACAGTAAGGATTCAATAAAGTTACTGCAAATAGTAATCTTTACTTCAAAGTTAAAAAAGATCAAATCTTGATTGTGGTTGTGTATGTTGATGACATAATTTTTGGGGGAAATGAAGCTATGTGTAAGAAATTTGAAAAAGAGATGCAAAAGGAGTTTGAAATGTCTATGTTTGGGGAGATGAACTTCTTCCTTGGGCTAGAAATCAATCAAAACGATAAAGGTATTTTCATTTCACAATCAAAGTATGTTAAGGAAATGTTGAAGAAGTTTGAAATGGAAGATTCTAAACTGGTATGTACCCCTATGGTTACTGGTTGCAAGTTGAGCAAGAATGATGAATCTCCTAAACTTGATCAGAGAAAGTATAGATCAATGATTGGAGGACTACTATATCTAATTACTACTAGACTGGATATCATGCATGTAGTTTTTCTTGTGGATAGATTTCAAGAAGATCCTAGAGAGTCACATGTAGTAGTAAAGAGGATATTGAGATACTTGAAGGGCACTATGGATCATGGCTTGTGGTATCCAAAGGATATTGATTTTACTCTGAGTTCTTACACAAATGTAGATTGGGTTGGTTGTGTAGATGACAAGAAAAGTATAAATGGTGGTGCATTATTTCTTAGATGCAAATTGATGGCATGGCTAAGCAAGAAACAAGATAATGTCTTTATCTACTACAAAGGTAGAATACATTGCAACAACATCTTGCTACACACAAGTTTTGTGGAGGAGGCAAAAATTAAAGGATATCAGCATGCTATATGATGAACCGTTTTCTATCTTTTGTAATAATACAAGTGTTATCAATATTTCAACGAGTATCGAAATTCATTCAAGGACAAAGCATATCTCAATTTAATGTCACTTTTAGAGAGAGAAGGTTGTAGAAAATGAAGTGAAGCTTGAATATGTTCCTACAAAGGTTCAAGTTGTTGACATATTCACTAAGGCTCTTCCTAAGGATACTTTTGAGTATCTCCAGGAGAAGTTGGGGGTTATTTCCCATCCTTATTTGAACTATATGCATAAGGAGATACATCATTCCAGTGGATCTCAAGATTCATTCTTTGATATGGACTAATTTTGGTGGCTACCTCTTAGGAGGAGTATGTAGTGGCATTATTGGTTATTGTAGTAAGGATGAATGAGAGTTATGTAGTGGCTAATGATTGATGTAGTTTGTTGTATGCTCCTAAGGGGGAGTATGCAGAGTTGTAAAGGAAAGAAATTTGTAAAGCAATAGTAAATAGTATGATTATTGCCAAAGGGAGAATGAATGATGCAAATATTTTTTCCTTTGTCATTGATGTCAAAGGGGTAGAGAGTAATGTGAAAAAAATCTAAGGGAGAGAGAGTCATGCTACAGAGGGAAAGAGAAAGTAATGAGTTAATTGTGTAAGGGGGAGAAAGTAAAGAAAAGAGATAATGAATTGGTATGGAGCAGAGTATTGAGGATCAGAGTTGTGTTTTTTTGAAGTTTTTTTACATCATGTGTTTCCATCAATGACAAATAGGGTGATTGTTGCAAGTATGAGTAGTTGGTGTTGTCATTGATTTCAACAAGCTTTGGTATTGTCATTGATGTTAACTGTATGCAAAGGATTTTTTGCAAGGATGTGAAATTTGGTGATGAGTTGGTGTTGTCCTTGATGTGTAATTTGCAAGGATGTGCAATTTGGTGATTAGTTTCATTATGTTGTCATTAGTAAGCTACTAATGTCAACCTCTAGTGTTTCTTTGATAAGCTTATTTATATGGATGTATGGTTGAGTTTCTATGTTGTAGTTGGATTGGTGGTGATGAGGAAGTATTGAAGATGTTGATGACATTTTTTTGGTACTTGGTTTCCAAGTGCTTTTGAGAAAATTGATTAAAAAGAGAAAACACTGTGTTGCAGTGGTAGTGTTCTGGTTTGGCTCTATATTTCTTCTAGGTTGAAGATATACTTGTGTGGTTTAGATATGTTTCTCATATTTGTTTAGAAGTGTTGTATTTAGAATTTGGTTTTCTAGATCATTGTGCAGAGGAAGGTGTGCTCACTAGTGTGTGAACTTTGCATTGTAGATGTTTCTAGGAAAAATGTTCTTGCTTCATCTTTCTTTGTAGAGTGGTTTCAGGTCTTGTGGATCTAGAAGTAATCTTATAGTGTTTGTATGTTTCTTTAGATAATTTTTTTTGAGGTTTGGTGCTTCATAAGTTGGTTTCATAAGTTGTAGTGTATGGAAAAGTTGTTTGAATGTACTCAATGTGTACATTCTTCAAGTGAAATTTGTTGCAAAGGAATCTATTAGATTTAAGGGTGTTTATGTAATATTCTATATTGTGATAAAACTTTATGTGATGTCCATGTGTCGTTTTTAAATTTGAGGAAGCACATATTTAAGTTTTAATGGTGTTAACATAGGTTCGGCCAACCTTGTGTATTTACACTAATTTTGAATATTCTTCAATGTTTGTAGAAGCATGGTGTGACATGTATGAGTGGATTTAGGTCCTAGCTAAGGTGTGTTGTGGTTCACATTCATTCTTTTCCACCGTAGGAATGTTTTGGTGTCGACCTAATTTGAATTTACATAGTTGATTTGCATAGCCAACCTTGGGGAATATTTTCAAGGTTGAAGATGGTATAACTAAGTGTTGAGTTATTGAGGGATGATGAGATAGATGTGAGAGATGCAAATGATGTGAATTTAATAGTTGTAGGGTGTGAATTTGTGAAGTGCATTGCGAGCTTTCATGTGTTAGATTATTGAATGTAGTGAGCAGGAGGTGTCTACAATTCTTCAAAAAGACTGCAAAGGTGTTGGTGATGCTATGGTGGACTTTTCTGTTGCATTGATATGGATTTCTCATTGTAATACTCTTCTCTATCCTCTTTTCTATTATGGTGGTGAGCCTTTTTTTCTTCTAGGTAGTGAGCCCTCTAACAATTAGCCCTATTGTATTTGGTGTTGATAGTACTTTATATTGTGGGCTAATCCTCATCGTGGTTTTTCCCATCTTGGGTTTTCCACGTAAATCTGGTGTTTCTTTGTGTGTGGTGTTGATTTCATTTTGTTTCTATTATCCTCTTTCATGATAAATCATTTTAACAAATTAAGGGTAACTTGAATTAATGTGGATCTAAATGTTTATGAGTGTTTTGAATTTTTTAACGTACAATTGATTCACTCCCCCTCTCAATTGTCTCGTGTATTCAACATTCCTATCAAGAGTCAAGTGTTGAAACCATTGCTTAATATTTAAGGATTTCTTTCTATAATTGATAAGATGAAGTCTTGATGCCTGATTATTGAAAATTGATTTTTTTTACTTCACCATTTTCTTCTAGGTATCAGAGGTTGGAAATACTATTTGATGTTCTTTTGAATCTTCTTTTTATGTTAGGAAAGTAATACTTTCAATTTTTGACAAGAAGGAAAGACCCTTAACAAAATAGTAAAGACCTTTGGACTTCACAAGTTCAACCTCCAGGTTAACTCTTACCTAAATTTAAAGATAAATCTTAAAGAATATCCCCAATGTCTGACATCTAAAGTTGTTCACTCCAATCATTCAAAGACATTCTTTATCAAACATCGGGTGTCAGGAATATGGCTTGAGGTTTATTAAATGATCTTTTAAGAGGTATTGGAAATGTATGACCTCTGACATTTAAGCCAAAATATGAAATCCCTAAGGCCAAAACTCATTCATTAGGAACATGTTATCCCTCATTCTAAAACAAGAGTGGAAAAGGAAACTCGAGACTTGATGGGATGAGTTCATAAACCTCATCAATTGGAGCACTTAGGAGAAACATGATTTGACTGACTAAACATTGAAAAACACAACAAGCCAAAAAATAAAATAGAGAAAACAAATGAAAAATTGTAAAAAAAAAAATTATAACCCAGTCAAATTGATACAATGACAAAAACCTTGCATTAACAAGGAAAAACTAGAAAAAAAAAGTGAAATCCACCAAGTTTTCAAGCCTACCTAGAATAATTGTGGAGAAGCAAAGGGTGGGAAAATGAAAACATGGGTGACAATGAGGAAACACATGAAAACTACCACATCACACCAAACACAAACAAGGCAACAACACCAACACCACACTTAGCACAAAAAACCTTTGAGGAGCACAAATTATGATCATGCAGAAGGTTTTGAGGAATTTGTAGAGCTCAAGAAAATAAAATTGGAAATGCTTAAATGATAGTAAAAATACCTCAACCTCACTATGAAACTTTTAATCACGATGTATTAATTCTAATTGAATGAGCAACTACACAATCAAATGTGTTGACAAGTGGTAAAAACAAGACATCCAAAAATTTCCAACATTGGGTCTCAGGAGTTGGGAATGTCGTGAGACAAGCATGTTGACTATGAGAATGTCAATGACTAAAACTCCAAAATAGAGAATAGGAAAAATAAGAGGCATTAGGGATTGGTCCTGACATAGATGACATGCCATCCTTGGAAAACTCAAAGCTTAAACAAAGAAAAAAAAGGAAGGAAAAAGGAAGAAACCATGAAAAACAAAGGGAGGAAAGGGAAGGGACAAAGAAAAAAGGAAGAAAGAGAAGAAAAATAAGGGGGTCCCCATTTTGCTAGAAAAATAAATGGGGTGTGGCTGAAAGGCACAATAGTTTCTTTTAAAATAGATATTAAAAACCATCAAATGATATGAATTTTAGAAAAGAAAAAAAAATGATTCATCTTGTGTGATATTTAAGAAATATTTAACTATAACTAGTTGACAATAAAAATAAATAATAAAATAAAATGGACTTAAAAATCTTAACCTTTTCGAGCTTTTCCTCAACAACTTTAGAAAACTCACTCTTTTGTTCAAATATTTTATTAAGATCAATATTTAGAACACTTGAATGTGTTGAACACACCAAAATGATGAGAGGGGGGGGGGGTGAATCAACATATAATAAAACTTAAACTCTATTCCATTTGAAAATTAAATTATATTTTCTTAGAGAGCATTAAGTAAAGCATGCACCACATCAATCACACAAGAACATCAAGAATTTTATGTGGAAAACCCAAAGTGGGAAAAACCATGGTGAGAGTTCACTCGCAATATATGAAGCTCACTACTTACTAAATTACAATTTTATTTTAAGGCTCACTACCTAAGGAAGCTCATTGATCCCTAATGGAATTGTAGGCTAAGGCACACAACCTTAGGGTAAGATACAAGGACCTAGTAAAGAGACTAATTGTCTGATAGAAAGATACATGAAAATTACAATGAGAATATGAGCATGAATTGCTATAAGAGAAGCATCTAACATATACTAATGTTGTAGTCCCTTTTTGCACATTTACTCCATCATATTGGCTTCACACACTTCATACTCAACTTATACTATATTATTCTTCACTCACATTCTTTCTTCATCTTCACAACTTTGAACTTCTATATATATCATCCATACACTTTGTAATTACACATTCAGTCAGAAACAAACAATAAATATCAAATTTGTAACATGTTGGCCTACATATTTATTGGTGGTATACATAAATGATAAGAAATTAATTACAATTCATCAAGATGAGTCGACATGACTCATATAATATCTAAACACAATTCTACTCCACTCAGTCACAATCTTGTGGCACACATCACTAATATACCCAAGTCAACCACAACGACAATAACTCTTCACAAACTAACTTGATATCTTTGTGTGGCACTAGAAACAAGAAATATTTGCATGCACTTCAAACTTGAAATAATTTAAGACATGCAAAATGTCCTCAAAAACTAATATAACTAATCTATACATTCTCCAACAGGTATAAGTACCTAGAAACATATGTTTTGTAGAACAATTAGGAATCCAAAACTATCTCTAGCAAGACAGTCAAGATTGCATTTAGGTTTCATTGGCATTGAAACCATAATGAAAAGGTTGCAAAGATAGTATGAGGAGATTTTCAAACCTCATGGCTCATGAAGATGAGCCTTTTGTGCTAAGAGATTGCAAGTTTTTTTAAAGCATTGAAACCTTATTCATGGTGAAAGAAACAGTAAGATCAAACACAATTTTGATGGATTTTAAGGTTGGCTACATGAATAAGGAAGAAAATCATTATTTTTATGTGATTAATGGCGGTAAGTATAGTCTTCATAACACCTTGGAAAGATTTAGTCTTGTGTATGGATGTATTAGGGAAGATCTATAAGAAAATAGTCAAGAATAATGGGTAGTTTGAATGTAATGATCTCATTGCAATCAAGGGGTGGTGACTGTGCAAGATAGATGCACTATGAAAGTTCAAGAATGAATACATTGATCTCACTACAGGTAAAGGACAAAGAATGTCAAAGATATCTAAATGCTAGTGAAATTATGAAACCTAGGATGAATCATCATTGTCATGAATACAGGAATGTAACCTTATGCTTCCAGTCAAAGGGAGTACAAAAGGTAGTGAGTATCTTGTCAAGGAGTGATAAAGACAACAATCATGAAAAGGTAGTGAAGATCAAACTCTTGCATAGTGCAAGATATGTGATAGTTGGTGAGTCATAGTTGTACAAATGTGGTAGATAAGCAAGTTTTTTGGTATGGGTTCTCATACCAAACAAAATCATAGTGGAAGCCATGAGTTTAAAGCATGATCTTGTGCATAAGGAGATAGGGTATTCATCACCTTAGAGGAGTCAAGTGTATGAAAACACAGTGACAAGATTCCTCTTGAATACACAGTCAAAATGATAACCTTCAACATAATGCATGAAATCTCAGGAGTAGAAGGCAATAATGAATACAATGGAGATTGTTAGGGACTACTCATTTAAGATACCCCATACTTTATTACCCATAGTGTTATGGGATGCAATAGGAGGGTTTCTAAACCTTGAAGGGGAAAAATTGTGAGCATTTGAAATCAAAACAATGTCATGAGAGCCAACCAAGTTTCATACAAATTCTAATGGAAAATCCAAGAGAATTTCCAACATTATGAAAAATAAGAAGTAGTGACAATTTTGTGAAGAATGCAATTATAAGTTGGAAAACAAAAGATTTATCCTTAAGCAATGAATGACCTAAGAGGAGAGAGAATTATGACATGTATTATGAGACAACTCCTTAAATATATGCCTTATGGAAATATAGTTAATATGAATACCTTAGGGTTTCAAGGTTACACTATCTTGTTCAAGTACACGTGACAGTCAATAAAGGAGGCAGGCTTTAGGCCAAAGGATCTCCATTACAGTGTATAACAACAATGAAAGGGACTGTGCACATTGATGTTGAAACTGAAATGCATGGAAAAAAATTTCATGTTACAGAGGCTTAAGGGTTGTCATTAGAAATATGTATGTATACTATAACCATTAAAACATGGGGTAGACTTACCAGGTAATGGATAGAGCTAATGCATGGAATTTTAACCTATAACAAGCTTGTAAAGGAATATGTAGTCACTTCATTCAATTATGCAATAATAGGTCTAAATATGACTATATGTGAAGAGTACTTCCATGAAAGGATAGTATAGAAAAAAAGAGGAAAGTGAAAGAATAGTCATCTTTGTTTTCAACATCTCTTTGACCAAAATAAGATGATTGAAGATAATTTATTTTGGTTTAAGGCCTGCTGAAAACAAGGACCTATCTATTCCTTCACCTTTCAAAATAGTTATCGATGAAAAGATGCGGTTTTTGTGCTCTTTAAGGAGTTTATCAAGGATGTGATTACCTGATTTGAAGACATTTTTCTAGAAGTTTGATGACAAGGATTGATTATCTTGCCAAACCAATCTATCTAAATAAAAAATACTAACCAAATGACCTAGTTTTTAGGGATTGTGGCAGTGATTTGTAACAAGGGAATATTTCTTAATGAAAATTGGAAACATGTTAGCCTTCTCAAGCAAAAAAAGAGGGCGCCCAAGTTGGAAAATTAGAGGTTTCCTTCAATTTAGGAGTTGATTCTGAAGAGTTTGTAGCAGATGGTTAGCAATAAGCAACCCCTTGTTATGGAAAGGTCTAATTTGAGAAGTCTTATTTATTAAGGCATCTCTTAGACCTTAGTTTTTAGTTCTTGCTTCTTTTGCATAGAAAAAGCTTGTCTTTTAATGAAATGGAAATAGTGTTCCTCTTTAGTTCTTTTGTCTCTCTTTGCAATGAATGATTTGATATTATAAATGTGATTTCATGTTTTGAATCCTTTCTTATGTCTCATTTTTACAAACGTTTGAGCAAGAGTTTCATGTCAATACAAGTTATATGTTGTGTTGAATGGTTTTAATAGGTTGTATTTGTGACAACCTTTGTTTTTCCTTTAAACAAGCTTTGACTCCAAACCTTCATATGAAATACTTATGTGTTGCATGTTCAAAATGAGTTGTGAAAATCAAAAAGGTCTTTCATTGATGTTGATTATGAGTTAGAGCAGCAAGTAAACCTTCAAATTTCTAGTGCATCACCTCCTTAGTTTTAGGATCTTCATTTCAAGCATCCTTCTATCCCTTTTCCTTTGAATTTCAGTAGTTTTAGGTGATCCATCAAGGGAACCAACCCACTCTAGAGATTCATCCTCAATATAAGCAATGCACAACTTGAGGATGTTTCATAGGATAGTTGAGTGCATACTCAACTAAGGTGCAATCCTAAGTGACAACATCTTTAGATCTAAATGAACAATAAAATTTTATAGCATTTTTTGGGGGAATGAAAGATTAACTTTGTCTAGTCTTATGCAAAGATTCCTAAGTTGGACACATCCTTAGTGGTTCATGATAGAATAGTATATCTTGATGCAAAACCAGTTAAATAGAAGCTACAAAGTTCTGGAGCACCAAGTTCTGGACCAACAGATTCAAAAAATTCAGATTAGATTTGGCTCAAGCAAGAAGGGTGCAGGGTCTTGTCCCATACATGATCTCAATAACATAGGAAGACCCAAGGGAGAAGTCAATCCAGAAGCCATGCATGGGTGTTTAGTTTTTTTTTCTTTCTTCATGCAAAATTCTATCTAAGTTTTAGGTTGTAAAAACATGTTTTTGATGTGGATTTTTGAATATTTTGTATAATCAACCCATTTTTCAGTGGCAAACTAGGGGCTAGAAGATATTTCATCATTGTAAAGGTTTTTTTGGGATCATATAATGATTACCTATTGTAAATTTCATATTACTACTATTAATATATCTATAGGCCCTCCACCTTTTGCCAAAAAAAATAGAAGCTACAAAAGATACATCCTCAAATAGCACTACTTGTAAAGATCAAGCTACAAAAATTGCTATATGTCAGTTTCATCAAGCCTATTGACTATCTTGAGTGGGTTTCCAATCTAGCACTAGTTTTAAAACACATTGGGGGCATATAGATATGTACATATTTCAGAGCCTTAAAAAAAAGAATGTCCTAAAGATGATTTCCCATTTCAAAAAATTAACATTATAGTGGATCTCATAGCAGGACATGAGATGTTATCTCTGATGGATGGATACTTCTAGTATAATTAAATCAGGATTTACAAAAGAAAATCAACACAAGACAATATTCACATTTGCATGGGGTACCTATTGTTGGAATGCTATGTCATTCGGTCTCAAAAATGTAGAAGTGGCATACCAAAGAGTTATGATAGTAATTTTCCATGACATGTTTCACACCATCATGGAAGATTATGTGGATGATACTTTGGCTAAATTAGTGACAAGAAAAGGACACCTAGAGGTGCTAGCTAAGTATTTGATAAAATGGAAAAAATGTCAAGTAAGGCTAAAACCAAAGAAATGTGTCTTTGGAGTTACTTCTAGAATTTTTTTTGGGATACATAGTATCTCAAAGAGGAATTGAAGTGGACCCTACCAAAGTCATGTAAATCATTGATATGCCACAACTAAAAACGCTCAAGCAACTCAATAGTATATAGGGAAAATTACAATCTATCTAGAGGTTCATAGCATAGTTAGAAGACAAATGTCACTCATTCATGCATATCCTTAACAAGGATGTAATATTTAAATGGGATGAAAATTTCAAAAAAACCTTTCAACATCTAAAGGATTATCTTGTATCATCTCCTATATTAATGCCACCTGTTCTGAACAAACCTTTGATTCTATACATATTAGTGACTATAGTAGCATTAGTAGCTCTTCTCACACAAAATGGTGATTCAGGAAAAGAGAGAGTAGTCTACTATATCATTTGAACATTAGTTAGCTATGAAATTAACTATATTCCTATTAAGAGAGCTTATTTTGTAGCTAATTTTTCTTCCCACAAGTTATGAAATTATATGCTCAATCATCAAGTCAAGCTCATTTTAAAGGTGAATCCACTAAAATATCTATTATCTAGGGTAACCCTCATAGGCCAAATGGATAAATGGGTTATGATTCTGAGTGAATTTGACATAGATTATGTGGACAGAAAATGAATCAAAGGATAGGTAATCATAGACCAACTAGAAAAAGAACCAATATATGATGAGAATCATCTTATATTAGATTTCCCATAGGAGGCAATATTCACCATTACTCCCATGAGTCAATGGAAACTATATTTTGATAGTTCTCATACCCAACATGAATCAAGAGCAAGAATCCTCTTCATCACCCCTCAAGGTAACTATATACCTAAGTCATATCGGCTAGCTTTTCCATGTAAAAATAATATAGCTAAATATAAAGCTCTCATAATAGGATTGAAGATGGCTATATAATGGTAGATTAAAGAACTATAGGTTTATGGTGATTCACAACTAGTAGTGCTCTCAAGATAGGTCAACAATGAATATCAGAGGAAAGATGACAAGTTTATGCCATATAAAAGAATGATAGATAGCTTCAAGGAATACTTCACTATCATTACATTTACCAATATCTCCAAAATGGTATTATACCACCCAATCTCACTACCAACCTCAAAAAACATTTATCCAATGATCATCCTGCTTCATCATGTTTGGTGACACCCTTTATAGGAAGAGTCTCAATAGTGTGATTCTTAGGTGTCTTAACTTGGAAGAAGCTACAATTACCTTACAAGAGGTGGAAAAAGGAATTTGTGGGTTGCACTCAAGTAGCCCTACCCTTGCCAAGAAGTTGCTAAGAATTGGATAATGTTGGCCAACTATGGAATAAGAGGAAAACTTGTTTGTGAATAAATGTCTACAATGTCAACAACATGGTGACTTTATTCATGCTCTAGCATAAGAATTGCAATGCATAACTACACCTTGGTCATTTTCACAATGAAGGCTTAACCTCATAGGAAAGATTTCCCTGACATATTTTAATGGCCATAATTTTATCATCACCACCATTGACTATTTCACAAGTGGATCAAAGATATTCCTCTAACCTATATTACTCACAAGAAATTTTCCAAATTTATTTTAAACTGTTTAATTTACTAGTATGGTATCCCTCAATCTATCATTATGGATAACAAAAAAACTTTTAAGAACTAGCATGCTCAAGATATTTGTGCTCAATTCCATATCCAACACCATATCTCCACACCCTATTATCCTAAAGGGAATTTCCAAGTAGAAGAATCTAACAAAACCATCTTGAAAATCCTAAAAGACTATTAATGAGGTTATCCATGATTGGAACTTACAACTCACTCCCACCTTATGGACCTACCGAACCAGTATTAAAACACCTACTAGTGCTACACAATAATCCTTGGTCTATCTTACCAAATCTATATTACCTATTGGGTTCGAGCTTCCATCATTAAGGGTCTCATTCCAACACCTTATTAATGATGAAAATATCAAGTGTCTAGACTAAATGAGCTAGAGTTACTAGATGAAATATGTCTTCAAGAACTAAACCATCTTCAAGCCTATCAGAATCATCTTTGTTGAAGCTACAAAAAAAAGATCAAGGGTCCAAAATTCTAATTGGGATATCTAGTCCTTAAAGAGAACCAAAAGAATCAATTAGATTAGGATAGAAAGGGAAAGTTAGAACCTAATTAGTTGGGACCATTCATAGTGACCACAATTTATGGATCACGAGCCTATCAACTAGCAACACCTAAAGGGTACCCCTTGAAGAATCCTATCAACAATAGTCACCTCAAATGGTTTTATTCTTAACCCACCGGGGTATCCCATTCAAAAAATCAAAAAAATCAAAAAAATAAAAAAAATCCAAAGAAGAGATTAAATTATAGTAAAGATAAAAATGTCCTCTAGTAAAAAACCACTTTAGTGGTGCTTTAGGCAAGTATCTTGGTGAAAACCTAGCAAATAGGCACCATGTGTAAATAATTATCATCCACCATATATCAAATATATTTCCCACCTCATCCATAATAACTCCATGCCATTCATCCATCCATTCATAATCCCACCTACATCCTTAGCATGCCTTGGTATTTGACTAGTATATATCACTTCCTATATCATCTAGCATCGTCACAAAGTCACCTCGTTTAGTCCATAATAAATTGATCATACATCTAAGTATAAGAATATTCCTGAACCTAGTTGTCAGATTGGGTCCTTGTTAACTACCTAAGTTCAAGATTTCAAAAAAATTCAAATAGGTCAAAATTCCAAAAACATTCAAAAATATCGAAAATAGTTCAAAAAATCCAAAAAAATCCAAACAACACAAAATCCAAAAACATCCAAATAACACAAAATCCAAAAAGATCCAAATAATTCAAAAATCTTAAAACAACCTCAAATATCCAACAAAAGTTCAAAAACGTTTAAAAATTCTAAAATGTTAAAAAAACATCATCACAAGCTCATATTTCCACAATAAAATTGTCATCCATAATAAACTTATCATCATCCTCAACTTTGTTAAAGTAAGCAAAACCAAAGTATGACAATTGTCTAAACACCAACGTTCATAAAAATTGCAAGTATCGATCATTGTCAAAACACACAAAATACCTACATGTCAATTGCCTAAAAGCAACTAATCAAACATCCAACATCCTTTCCTTAATGGATATATCATTCCTACAATAGGAACCAATCACAGATCAAAACTTACAATCTCTTTGATAAGAGATATGATGACATTGATGTATTTTTCAACCAATATTTTATTTTGATTTTATATTTTGTTGCATTTCATCACTCACTTGAATCCACCTTGATCTTCAATGTCTTGGTGTGTCTAGAGGGGTACATAATGAGGCATAGTAATTACTTTCATCTATTGTGCTTGTGGGATGTTCTTGTAATATGACCATAGTGAATACTTGCCTTGTGTGTAGGGATAGTTTTAGGAAATACAAAGACCTTTGTCTACTAGGTTCTTCATACCTTTTGTGCATAATTCCTAACTTGCTTCAAGGCCTTATTCTCTCACATGATCAAACAATGTTTCCATATGTCAGGTATGAACAAGGATACTCCTATTTGTTTGTAAAGTCAAATTCCATGAAATAGATGTGACACCACCCTAGTTCTTCATACCTTGGTGCATAGTATCTACTTACTATATCAAAATAAGGATTTATGGTACATTATTTAGAATAACCTAAAGAAAAATAAAAATCATTTATCTTATATCATATTATCCTCAATAAAATATCAAATCAATCTAATAATCATAGATTTCTTGACATTTGATCAACATCTATTTATCTATCTAAATCATTCATCTACCCATCTATCTATCTCTACTTACATCTAATCATCTATCCTTTCTTTTGTCCTACTCATCATACTAACAATTCTATCTAAGTATCATGACATGCACAAAAATATCTCACATCCTATATCCACCAAATTGATAGTAGCATCAAATATCATACATCCTGCATAGTCATCATACATATCATCAAAAATACAAAAAAGAATCATATCCATACATTAGACATCATATTTGTTGCAAGATGGTGTGTCCCTTGGTCTTCCTTGTCTAGCACAGCGCTTGGGTATGTGACATGGTCTAACCTCCTGCTGTGGATCTTAACTGATGCTTGTATTGGGCATTGATAGGTCGACCTTTTGGTGCAATGACAAGGCCAATAATTGGTATCAGAGTTGGTCATAGGTTGAAACCCCTTGCTTGTGCTGGGGGGATTGTTGCAAGATGGTGTGTCCCTTGGTCTTCCTTGTCCAACACGACGCTTGGGTTTGTGACATGGTCTAACCACCTCATGTGGATCTTAACTAACACTTGTATCGGGAATTGACAAGTCAACCTTTTGGTGCAATGACAAGACCAACAATATTATACATCATGCATCCAAAAATTATTAATACCATCCTAGTATCACATCATCACATAATCCATATCATTACATCATCACATCATAGTCCATAACATAACATCATTAGATCATGAAATTATATCATATATCATAGAATCATAGAATCATTAAATACATACATTATAGAATCATAAAATTGCATGCATCCATAACATCCATAATATCCCATGAAATCATAATCATAGGACCCCATAAAGTCATCTCTCATATATTATCAAAATGTATGTCATGATACAAATCTATACAATTCAAATGTGTGTACAATAGTCTATCAAGAACCATCAATACATGTATACATGAAAAAAATGAATCTACAAGGTATTTGTACATCAAAATTATAGAAATTATCTTCATTAGGTTATCTCTCTCCTCTCAACCCGAAGAAGGAGGATGGGGAGGAATACTCAATTGTGCCTGCTCTCCTTGTTATTCTTGTCCTCTTGATGGACTAGGTTATTATGCCTAGATGCCCTTGATGGAATTGCTTGTGATGTTGGCTGGGGTGGATGACCAATTGACCCTCCATCAGATCTCATAAACTATCCTACCACTACAATCCTTAAAGAAAATTGAGGTTGTCTCCTCCTAGGTGGCACTACTAACTCATATAATGTCTTATAATACACATCCTCCTAGGTGAGTCATCTCACCTCCCTCATATTCTTGGTCATGGTCACCATGAACCCTACCTTGCAGCCTCTAGCTACTCTCTCTTGGCCCACTTTTATCCCTATCTATCATAATCTGAGCTAACTCACTCTCTGCCTGCTATCGATGGGCTATCTTGACATCTCTCTCAACAGCCTCTAGCTACTCTCTCTTGGCCCACTTTTATCCCTATCTATCATAATCTGAGCTAACTCACTCTCTGCCTGCTATCGATGGGCTATCTTGACATCTCTCTCAACTATCCATTATGCTAGTTGAACTGTGAGGGTATCCCTCTCTCCCTATATGCATCTCTCTCCCTCTATGCCTAATTTTCCTTAGTGAGAGCTACTCTTAGCCTAACATCACTAGGGCTTGCACCCTAGGGTCTCTCCTCCTCTCCTCTCTACTTATCTCCCCTTAGTGCTACCACAAGCACTATTACCTACTAGTGTCCCTAATCAGGACATCCACTTTGTCCTCCTACAACCTCTACCTTGGGCCTCTACCACTATCTCCAAGCCCTCCCTAGCTCCACATACCTCCTCCTCCTCCTACCACCTATTTCTCCTCCATCCAGGTGGGTGAACCTCAAGGTCTCTATGGGACCCACCAAGAATCATAATCATCTATGACCCTTGGATCCTTTGCATCATCTACCCAAATCCATTGTAATAACATCAAACATACAAACTCTATAGTCACAATATAAGGTATAAAAATAGGCTCCCCCTCAACAATCTCCCTTTGCATACATGTGAACATGACATGGGAATTAGGGGAAAACACATCTTGTTCCTCAACGAACCATCTCTTCACTCTGTCAGGTAAATAGTACTCTAAATACTACTCTCGAATGTGCAATGTCCTCACAATGAGCCATTGTGTATGTCAGTAGTATGGTAGGTGAACATCAACATCATCCTATGCCTCATAGTGAAGTTGTGATCTCCATATGAACTTTTCCATCTCACCTATAATCTACTACTAGTAGTCAAGGTTCCCAAGCTAGTGTTGTGTCAAGAAATTATCATACTTATATACAAATGGGTCATCCATTGCTCAGGCTACCTCTTTGATGAGTCTAGTGACAATTGTATGCTTCCGTACCCAAATATGATGTAATGTGGAACTGACAGATAAACTAGTAGCTGATCGATAGACTAACTAGTGCATATCATGGCACAAATGTGCAAGAATGCATGTGTCCCATGCATAAACCTGATCATCCTGCAACATCCTCTCTATGACATAACCCCATTCCATTGTGAAGCCTTTGGACCATTGATTGGGCATGATCTGCCCATAAATGAGCCTTGCTACTACCAAGATAATGGCATCACTCACACCAGTACTTGATCATAGATCAATCTGACCATCTCAATATCCAGTTCGTCATTGAACAAGGGTTAAAGTACAAAGTTGTGTCACATTTTATAAAGGAAATAGCCAACATTGATCCAACTTTTAAGTTTGAATAACTAAAAAGTGGCATATTGTTTTGAATTTTCAAATGATATAAACTAATAAAATGTGTATTTTCTAGTATATTTTATTTTTGTTTTTTTTTAAATTAAAAAATATTTTAATATAGTTTTTATTACTTGACACTATAATTTAGTTGTTGATAATTTATGCTAAAAAATAAAGTTACATGAGATGTCAATATTTATGTAGTTTTTTTCCTTCAATTTTTTTGTGTATTTATAACTTGAAACTTTAGTGAATGGATATATTTTTTCCAATTTTAATAAATGTATATTTTTAAATAAATATTAAAATGTGTGTATTAAAACACAATTGTTTTCATTCCACACCAGCTTTTATATTAAATATTTATCTAAAATAGAAAAAAATTATACCATCTTGATATAGATTCTTTTATTTAGCGCATCATTTTTTTTTCAAAATTTTTTATAAGTTTTATTATTTTTTCTTGACATGGTAATCAACCTAATATTTTGTATTGATAACCTACTTTTAGTAAAAATTAAAATATAAAATATAAAAAATTATATCTATATATATATTTGAAAATTGCACTTATGTATCTACAAAAGGGTATTTTTATATTTAAAAAAATGTTATTTACATGAGTAGGAGTTGTTGAAACATCCATTTTTTCAAATAATTTTAATCTTTTAGTAAATTAGCCTCAAAGTGGTGCTACATATGCATTTAGCCAACAATTTTAGTTGGAAAAGTTGTGGAAATATCTAACTTAGCTAGAATGGATTTTACTAAATCATATGTTTGACCAAAATTGATTTTTAGTTAAAAATACTTAAATTCACTTGTGTTGATAAGTTGGCTGAAGGTGTCACACAACTTTGTACTTTTACCCATAAAACCTACTCTAGAGCCTCAACATTGGAATCTAAATCATAAGTAACCCTCACACTCTCAATGGGAATCCTTAGAATGCACCACACATCCTCAAGAGTGATGGTGGCCTCACTAGTAGTTACCCCTGAAACAAGAGGTATTTGAATGCCATCTCTCCACTATAGCTTAGTTACGTTGTTGCATTGTGATTCAAGATCTTCATCATCAAGCTTTTGCAACAAGGGTTGCATAATTGAGCAATCCACATATCAAATTGGCATAATTCAACAATAGAGTACTAAGTTTGTGTGATTTCTTTCTGTAATTTGATCTTTATTTGAGTTATATTCTTGATTTATTTTTTATTCATTCAAGCATTATGTTCAACTTCATTGATTAATGGATTTGTTTGATCTTTCATTTGTGAGATTTTAATATTTTTTTAACTCTAATTACTTTATTTATCTTTTATTTCATTTCTCATTATTCCCATTAAATAGATGGCAAAGTTGATTAATATTTTTTAGTATAAAATATAACATGAGATTAAATTCTTTTTAAAAAGTGTGTTTATGTTATTTGAAATTTTAAATCTTTCAAATATCAAATAATGTACTAATTATTTTAACTAAAATTATTTATTTTTCTAATGAAATAGTGACTTTATATTAATTGTAAAAAAAAAATCTAACAATACACTATATCATAAAAAAGAGTGGATCAAAAAGTTCATAGCCTATAGCCTATACAAGGTAGAGCTTTAAGCATTATTCCATACATAAAAACATAAAATTAAGTACCAAAAACTATTAATCTAATAGTAAGATATGGATCATAGTAATCTAGTTTCTATGTATTACGATTATCCTAATCATCTAGCATTGAATAGTAGGTTGTAAGAGCACCATCATTTGTCTATTCATCCTACACTTCATCAAGAGGTTAATCAACAAGTTTGAGAGAAGAGTTAACCAAGACAAGACCAAAAAATTTGACACTATTTGACTAGTCAAAAACACCTCTATTGAAAAGAAACTAAAGACTAATAGAAAACATGAGACTAACCATGAACACTACAACCACAAACTCTATTTTTAAATTGTTGATGAATCTTTTATCAATAGATTAACAAATATTTAATAATAAATTGAAGGTAAATTTGATCAAATATAACTAAAAACAAAAAAAAATTTATAATTCATACACCCAAAAAGAAGTGTATCCTTCCTAGAAAGATTAAAAGACAAAATCTTGCTGGATTGAGGTTAGAATGTCTCTTCATGTACGTGGAATGTTGTGGAAGATAATTCCAAAACTGACATCACACCAACCATTCGTTACATTTAATATGTGCAGCTTTGTTGTGCAGTCATTTCATCCAAAATTATTTACAGATAGAACTTAACTTCAAGCAGGAAAAGAAGAAATTGTAGTTGGGATTGTTTCAAAGAAAAAAGTTAATGATTTTGGTTCCCTAATTGGTTGAAAATCAGAGTAGCGCTAAAATATATGAAAGAAGAGCAGTAATGAAAGTTGGATAGTAATTATATATATATTTATTTACTTGAGACCCCATGTATTATGAGTGTGTCCACAGGTCTGCCATGGACATGTGCAGTGTGACGTTGGATGCACATGCTTTCTCAGAACCCCCTTCTAACAATAGCAAATACAAGGCTTGTGCGCATGGGTTAGCCTTTTAAATAAAGTGAAGATTCCTTCCCCAAGGAGGAGTTTGCTGGAGTTGACTGTAAGTTTTGGGGTCTCAGAAGAAAAATTATTAAAAAACTAGGAGTTCGTTGTGCATTAGCAGTCAGTTATGTATATATTCCAAGATTGCAGATGTATATATAATTAATATATGTCCACAGGATGAGGCCCACATACATCTGATTCAGGACTTCTCCTTCTTCTTCCACACGCTTGTGCTGCTATTTATTGGCTTCCATCCAGCTTGTCTTGCCTTCGTCATAAGATCCGAGTTCTCCCATGCTACAACTATTTGAATATAGGTTTCATTATGACTCAGTTCTTGTGTCAAGAACAGATAGATCTGCTTAAGTTATAATTTTCAGAGAATATAGAAACCAGCATGTTGGTTTCAGTTGTAGGGATCTAGTGACTTGTTGATATCAGTTCATATGGATCAGTTAGGACTCGAATCTACAACTTTTGTAGTTCAAAAGTGTGATGTAAATATGTCCCTGGAAGATCAAATCTTAACAGTAGTGCCGAAGAAAAGGAAAGTAACCCAGGGTGAGGAAGATGGAGGATTTCCTCCTGCACTGAAGCCAATTGTTACTGCTCGTCCTCCTTGTACATCCAGATTGTTATCATCCACAGTGGAATCGAAGGAATCAGATGGGCTTGTTGATTTGGATATGAGTAGTACTGCCACTGGTAACGATGATAATGATGGATGTGAGACACCCAAGTCAGAGGAGCATCAAATACCTAAAATTCTGGTATGCCCTCCTGCCCCAAGAAAACCCAAATCAACAGCAAAGAGAAAAGCTGAAGAATTTTTCTATGTCAGTCCCTCTGAACTCAATTTGCTCTTCAATCTGCTGCAGGCCAAAAAATTTCAGGTCAGGTGAAGAGCTACACAGAATTCTAGATTTCGTTGCCTATTTTCCTCCCAAAGTATTTTCTGGGTTTTCTCTCTTTCTTTTTTTCTACAGAGGTATATATAAGATAAATTCACCGGCCATAGAGCTGTTGATCAATAAAGTAGGGGATTTCTGTACCATATTGTGAAGAAAAACTTTCTGTAAAGTTCAGAAATTGTTTTCCAAATATATTTTTAGTTAAAGAATTGCAGCCTGCAGATCTCGAACTAATTAATCTTTTGCCACATTAGAGGAGAAAAATGCTTGCTACTAGGTGGGTACTTGTTTGTTAGCTCTTGAATGCCTTAAATTCTCTGGAGAATAGATTTACTATCAAATCCATGGAAGCGTGATAGATTCTTTTGTTTCTACATAAATGTGTTTTCTGTTAAACAGAATTTCTCAGTTTCAGGGATTTCATTTCTTAAGATTTACAGTAGGTTGTGCACCAAAAAAAACAAGTCTGAATATCCAAAAATGGCTGAATTCAGTTTGACACAGCTGCCATCTAAGATTTTGGGCGTATGTTCTTTCACAATTATATTTCACATCAAACATAAAATTTTTCAGATTGATATATTTCAAGATTTGATTATATAAAAGTTTTTTTCATGATTCATCTGCAGATCTATTTTCTTTTCCTTTTTCATTCTGTCAGTGTTTGATTTTGAGCAGTGCTTCATCCATGGCAAGAGGCCATAGGCCACGGCCCTACTGAATTATATGGCAGAAAAAATACATGGAATTTTTATGTATAAATTCTCTTGTTTGCGGTGTACTGAAATGTTTTAGATTTCTGGAATGAAATATATTTGTAAATGTTTGATCGGCTTTCAAAGATCCATCTTCACTTCTTTATTCGCCATGGATGAATTCAGAAACAGGATTGAGAACCTCCAACTAAAATTGATAATTGTAATTGATTTTAAAAGCCTTAGACAACTGATCACGTAATAGTTCTATTTAAAAAGGTTGATGTAATTTATCGTTAGTAAGTCAAAAGGTGTTACCATAATGGTAGAAAAGGTTGTAATATATTCATTAAAAAAATCATTTACATATAACTAGCATTGTTGTCTCCACACAACTCAAAATTATTAAATATATTAAAAAAATAATCTTTTTAAAATTAGTAAAATTTGTATATTCCTAAATGTTAAGTCTAAATATCTTCATATATTTATATATTGAAACATGATGTAATCTTATATGAAGTTCAACAGATTCTCCTAAGCTTTTACCTATCATCTTACATACATATTTTAATGCATTTAGCCCTCACTTTATCTTTATACACACATATTACAATATATTCATCTTATCCACACATTTATTACATGTATCTCTAGATCTATCTAGACATAGCAATTATATGCACCTATATGATCATTTACTCACCTATGATCATTTTCATAGTTGCGTACTTAGTTTTGCGATCACAAACTTATCTATTACTTTTTTTTTTAATTTGAACTCATTAGCCAACTAAACCTTTTCATTTTCGTACATTGAATTGACTAAGTACACATTTTGTAAAATTTAATGCTATATGTTAATTTCTAAAGAAATCTATTGGAATCACAAATTTATTTGCATCATTATAGAGTGCATACCTATTGTCTTCAAATGTGTAGACATATCTTATAAGAGTTGTTGACGTAAGATTAGACATGTCTCCTTGTGATTTAACACATTACATATCAAAGAAGAGAAAAACAAAAGAAAGTTAACAAGACAAACAATAGAGAAGATGTATACATAATGTTGAATACAAATGTAAAGGACAAACCCATGAGTCCAAACTAGATCTAGACTTGCAAAGTCGATCCCAAGAAAAAACACAAATATACTATAGAATTAAAGGGACACTTTCATTGATAGAGGGGTCATACTTTTTAAAATAAGAATAAATAAGATTCTAAATCTTTACAAAAAAATATACATTATTCGATCAACAAGTTAAATGCACTTATTTTCTTATTTACTTTCCATACATTTATAATTAATTTTAAAATAGACTAACATTCATCTCACTCATTAAACTTAAATTAATTATACTAATAAATACATATCATTAATTACCCCTTAAGGAATATTTTAGTTTCAAATATATATTTTATATAATAAAGAATTATAAGTTTAATTAAAATTACTATTTTTCATGCAATAAAGTTCTTTCGGCAAAAATATATAAAAATAGCCATACGGCCATCACATTATGTGGGAAAGCCAATCACATGCTTGGAACTTTTTGTTGCTCTTTCAACGTGTTTGAATCCATTTTTTGGAGTTTATGGAAAGTATTTTGGAACTTTAGATTTGTTAATTATTATTTGAGTTGGCTTGATCATGAAGATATGTGCACTTTATTTTGAGGTCACATGTTTGATTTTGATGGAAGAAAATTGTATGGCTGAAAATAATATAAAATAATAATGAAAACATGTTTTATTTGAGAAACATTAGACATAATGAAAAGTTAATCTAACTAACTTTACCTCAAGTTCATTATTGCTATTATTATATTATGTCTACGCCATGATTTATTGAAATATTTGTCCTTTACTATTTGTAAAAGTAAAGGTATTAGTATATTGGGAAAATAAGCAAATTTTTAACGGTCCCTACATTATATTTAGTGCATAGTTTTAAAAGAGGGAGATAGAGGGAGAGGGGGAAGGGAAGGGAAAGGGAAAGGGAAAGGGAAAGGGAAAGGGAAAGGGAAAGAGAAAGAGGGAAGGAGAGGCCAGGTTCATTTAGAAAATTAGTAAAAAATATCTTTATTTAAAATTTAGTATTTTTTTAGTGTTATATGGTTTTAGTAAATTTTAAATTAGTGAGATTAAAAATATATTTGATGGAATTGGAAAAATAGGGGTAGAATGTTTAAGGTTATGTTATATGTTGTGATAAAATTAAGACAATTTTACTTGTTCTAAGTATTTGATCCTCTTAATCTTCACCATTTAAAAAATAGTTTATGAATTACATTTTAAGTAGTAGTTTCCCCATTCTTATCACATCTTTAAATGTTGAGCATATACATCACAAATAATTCATCCAAGTTTAGTTTAAATTTTTCCTTTGCAGAAAAATAGTGATAAGATTTGACCCCCTTTTAGCCCCCACTTCCATGTACTTTGGACATGATAATGAGTTTATATTAATACTTGTAACTATTTGCAAGCCCAGAGGAGTATTAGTGATTAGACATGGCCCCCTTCAATTGATTACCAATTCAAGGAACTAAGTGGGAGGGAAAACATATTACATGAATTGTAAATGTAAGCTAAGAATATAATTAACGTGTAATGTAAAGTAAATCAATGAATAAATGATTATGTAATAATTGAATCAAACATGTTGAATGATAGGAACAATAAGCACATAAAATAGAGATACACATGAAGAAGTATAAACCTACCATTAGTATAATAAAATCAAGGTGGTGATGTGGCCCTTAATGGGTAAAAATAATTTTATAAGTACATAGAATACTAAACTAGGTATATTCCCCTAACGTGGCTCCAAGAGCATGATAAAACATTGAGGTAAGGGAGTAGTTTCTTATTGGTGAGATAGGTCTATGATTCATACATGGAAATGGAAGCACAATATAACATGGGGAAGCATGTTACCTTGTAATGTAATTGAGTGACACGAAAATAAGAACACGATATATGACAACATAAGATGTGATGAATGAACATGTTAGCCAACTAGGTATAAGATAAGGGAAAGAAAAATAAAATAAGAAACTTAGCATAAACATGTAAGTAAAGGTAAGTACCATAAACATGTGGTGATGATCATAAGATATAGAAGATATGTGGATAATGATGGGGAGTAAAATTAGATAAATATCATGATAAGAACAACCATAAGGTTGCATATACAAGTAAGAAGTAACAATGTAAAATGGGAAATTAATGTTGTAGGTATGAATAAATAGAAGAATAGGCATGGCATGAAAAATTATATAAATGATTAAGGGAAATGTAAACAAAAATAAGTTAAAACTGTAGGAGTTTATGGTGAACTCCTCAACACCCCAAGATCACCTGAAAGACAACAATAACTTCCACAAGAGAGAAATGATTGAAATATCACGCTATGATTATGGATGCAAGATTTCCAAATTGAATATGACAATGTACATATGATTCCTTGCTTATAAAGGAAAGTTGTGAGATAGGATTAGACAAGATCATTACATGTGTCTTAATCCTCTAAAATGAGACAACTTCCTCAACAAATATTAAATGAATTAGGACAAAAGAATTTAATTCCAAAAGATAAGATAAGATCTAGTGACAAGTAACACTAACTAGAAAGATTCCCTCATAGGGCCTAAGTGGACTCAACATGGAAATAGGACCTAGATAGGTAAAACACCTATTATGCAAATGACACAAAGTTGGGTCCTGACTACATGGCCATGTTAGGTGCCCATGTACATATGGAAATGCAATCTCTCACAAATAAAGAAAAGGAGAAAACCCAATGGGACAAAACTCCTCCCCAAAAGAGAGAAAAGTTATGATAATACTCTCCATGAAAAATGAGAGGACAAAACCCCATTCGAGGAAAAAAACCCCCCTATAGGAGAGAAAAAGAGAGACCATGCAAGCCCCCCTGAATGTGTAATATCCTACAAAAATGGTAAGTGTTTGAAGAAAAAACATGATTCAATGCCTACAAACAATGTTTCTCCCCTTGGGAAGAAGATATTTACTAAGTACGAATGTAGGAATGCCTCCCAATTTAGATAGGAAGATGCGAGAAGAAGGATGATATGTGATGTCTCTAAAGAATGCTCAAGTGTTTCCATGTCCAAGGTAGATGAAAATGTCACAATCAAATCAGGTACATGCCTAATCAAAGAAGAAGAATTTAGGCCAGAGCAGGAATGCCTCCCTCAGAAACAAATTGTCAGGAGCATAAATCCAAGGAAAAAACAAGGTGCCACCTTTGAGAAAAGATGCCACCTTTGAAGACAAAGAAGCCTCCTCCAAATGTTGTCCAAAATAATCCACTCATGTCAAACTATAAAGGATGATCATGTAGATAATGAATAAGAGGGTCAAAGTGTTCCCTTGCAATAGCTAAAGAAGGATCATCTCCATCAAAGAGAATAAATCATTGGCGATGTCTCCTAAATATGAAATGTGAGATTCACAACACAAACCATAATGTCTATCAGGTACTCATCCCAAGTAACCAAATTTCTAGAAGATGATGAATGTCCTGCTTTATTGAATCATAAGGAGCCAAATCTATGGAATCACAAGTATCCTTAGGTACAATAGTAGATGAAGGAGATGAGATCTCACTACACATGTCATTTGACTACAATTATCATCCCTAATTCTGTCCTCAACATATGATGAAGTAAGAACACAAATGATGTGGTTGAGGTCAATTTAGGAGAATTAAGAAAATTGATGCCATTAGCGATGCAAAGCTACTACAAATTTTGATAAAGTTCATAGAGAAGTTTCAAATCTCAAGCTCTTTCTACAAACATTCATCTATCATATTCTTCTTCTTCCCATAGTAATCACATTTTACTTCCCATGCATTAGAAGACATTATTACAATTAGAAAACAAGCACAATATTACCTCCCCAAATTACTCAACCAAGAAACCACCCAAGAAATATATGAGGATGAAACTTTATACTTAGAATGATTACAGGTGCCACTTTCCAACAAAGATGAGGTGGACTTGATCTTACTACTTACAAATGTTCAATTTGGCCACAAGCTCAAAGTAAATTTTTACACAAGATGAGATCAATTTGATTACACCACTAGAAATTACACAAAAAATTGTGCACTATAAAAAAAAATCACCCAAAAATGTTACTATAGGAGTAAGAATGAAGCCCCAAAAGTTCCCAAAATGAGAATGACTTAGTAACACCTATGAGAATCTAAAATTTCTATAAAATCTAGGCATCAAAATTAAAAACCAATAACACCACTTCAAGAGCATGAAATTCTACCCCAAATAAAAATTAAAAAAAAAAATCTCAAGAAAAGGAGTTTGTATGACCAATTTGTGGGTCTCCAAAGTTTTCCTTCAAAATGAAACCTACCAATGGAGAGGGGGGAAACAAATCCTTTATATTTCTAATGCCACTAATAATGCAATGTCAACATAAATAGTCAATAGGGTTAAATTTTATGATCAAATGGTCATCATTGTCAGAATATGCTACAGTTGATGGAATACTGAAATTTTCTCTAGAATATTTTGTACCTGGCTAAAGGTGGAATCTTGGGTTTTCACCAAAATATTCCAAAGAACCACGACAAAATCTTGGCAAATATTGACCAAAATATTCTCAGGTATCTAGGCACCTATTGATTTTGTTTTATTGAATGAGGGGGTAGTGGTGGTGTGCATTGTAGAGGTCATGATTGGCAGGCCACTTGGTGGTCCCTCACTAGACACAACCCCCTATTGCATAGGGTCTATAGTATGTTGCATAAGCAAGGTATATAGATTTTTTTTTATTTTTTTTAAAATAAAATTTTCAAAATACCTTTGCAAAAAAATATTGAAATATTTATTAAAAAAATATTTTCACTTGGTAGATTTCTCTTGATTGAAAATGTTTTATGCTTGCAATATGACCTACAATTATGATGGTCATACAGTTACAGTACAAACGATGAAAGAAGGCAATTTTTTTCCTCAATCCCCAAGTGAAGTGTTTAGATTTTAGTGAGTTGACAGTCGATTTTGGGATTTTTTGGGCCTTTTGGATGTGATGGTAGGGGCAATTTTGGCCCAAAATGCTTCAAAAATTTAGCTACCTCCTAGATCTGGTAACACTTTACTTGACTTGAAACCATTGTAAATTAGAAAATTTTTGATGGGGTGATGAAACAAAGAACAAACTGACTTTCTCTAACACCCTAGATTTAATGCCAAGGTTATCAAGACCTCAACTCACACCCAACAAGACTTTCACACCAAGATTGGTCCCTTAGATCTAGGAAGAAGTTTGTAGCACTAAATTTTTGATACCATGTAGGAGTTTATGGTGAACTCCTCAACACCCGGGATTAACTACAAGAAATAATAACTTCCTCAAAGGGAATAAATGATAGAAATAACATGCTATGATTATGGATGCAAGATTTTTAGATTGAAAAATTACAATGTACATATGATGCCTTGCTTATAAATGTAAGTTGTGATATAGGATTAGATAATATCTTGACATGTGTCTTAATCCTACACAATGAGACAACTACCTCAAAAAATACTAGCTAGGACACAGCCGAGATTCAATGCAAAGAATAGGAGATAAATCCATGTTAGCCAAATCCAAACACTTCTTCGTGATTCCCCACAGGGCTTCATAATTGAACTAACAGCAAATAGGACATGGTGGCACTCTTTTAGAAAACATGTCAAATAAGAAGGAATGAATGTTCTACCTAATCGAGGATAGGAAGCATATGAAATAAGATATCTGATGGCACAACAAATAATGCATAAGCAAGATACCAAAGAGAAAACAATAAATATGGGTAAGTAGTTACATACTCAATAAGAAGGTTTATGGATCAACAAAAACATATAGGAGTATTATCATTGGTGTCCTCATCCCACAATGTATCAACATAATCATCATTGGTTCTTACAATTTATGCTTCATAATTAGCTTTTTGGATAACACATGTCTCTTGTTGATGATCATTTACTATAAACACATTATTACTTAGTTAAACATAATGTGGTTATCTTTCATTGTGTATAACCTCAATGTGGGGCGTGTTATTGTGAACAAGATTGATTTGATGTGTTTTAAGAATTATCCTCTAGAAAATTATATATAAATACTAGTGAACCATCTATGTAGAGGCATAATCCCATCACATTTTTTCTAAAATTGGACTAAAGTGATAGGGTGGGTTATTATTTTATATTAAATTAAAATTTAATTTAAATAAAGTGTAAGAAATTAGGAAAACAAAAGTCATGTCATTTATTAATTGATTTAGTGGCTTAAAACATAAGGTTTCCAAAAGAATAATCTAATTGGCGGTTTGGTACCTACATTTTCTATAAATTTTGTATTGAGGTGGTGAATCAAGCTTAAATGTCCCATAAATTTTTAATTCAAGTGGTCAAGCCTAAATTTACCATAAATTTTTGATTTAGGTGACAAATTAAGTCTAAATTTCTCATAAATTTTCAATTGGGTGGAATGTATTTTCTCATAATTTTTTAATTATGGTGGTAAATTAAGCTTAAATTTCCCATAATTTTTTATTTTGGATAGAAAATTAAGTTCAAATTTCTTATAATTTTTTATTAAACTAGTAAATTAAGCTTAATTTTTCATAAATTTTTAATCGGAGTGGTAAATTAAGCCTAAGCTTTCCATACATTTTTAATTGAGGTGATAAAATAAGCCTAAATTTCTTATAAAATTTTAGTTTAAGTGGCAATTTAAGATTATTATTTTTATAGCTTTGTAATATAGGTGGTAATTTGAAACCTAAATTAATATATATTATTAATTAAGGGGACCAACTAAAACTAGGTAACATTCTCGTGAAGTTATAATTGAGGTGGGAAATGAGAACCTAAAATTTCTATAACAATTAATTAAAGAGGTGAATAGGTGCACAATGTTGTGTCACGCTTTAATTAGAGAGCTAAATAAATGATTAATCATCTTAATAATAATAATAATAATATCACTAGCATCTAAAATAAAATTTTGTGTGATACAAGTAAAAATATAACCTACTACAACTAATCTTTAATTGACCATTTGTAGTTGTTTGATAATCATTTTGAGCATTTTGATTTAATTTTGTTGCTAATTAAATTATGAATATGTAACTCATCTCATTCTTAGACAATAATTATACTATTTCTTGCCTCTTCTCTCTTCAACATTTGAAAATTTCTTTGATCTTGATAAACATTGGCTTTCATTAGTCTTTCAATCGAGCCATTTTCCTTATTGCATGATCTTACATTTATAATATTTTTCATAGTGTCAATATTATCTAGAATCACCCTCCCATCCTCTAACATGTCATAAAAAATTGTAGACCTTTGTGTGTTCCGTCCTCACTCAAAATTTTATGCTCTTTACTAGACATATGAAACTTTCACAAAGAACTCTAATAACTTACTAACTTAGCTTGACATTTGCACACAATCTCTTAAGATAGATTCCCTTCTTCTAGACATGAATATATATCATGTACTCAAACCCAATAGCAAAAAAGTTGAATACAATCTACCACTTAGTCATCTAGCTAACAACATCATCAAATAAATAGAGCACATATCTACTAGTGGATCTTTTTCTATTGACATATTTTTTCCATTTTGAACCCTTGAATCCATAAATATTCATTAATTTTTGGTCACCTCTGTAATCACCATAATAAAAAATAGAGTACTTACAATTATTACATGCAAATATATAAATATCATCTTAATTATATCCCAATCGTCTCATCAAGGATTAACCATGAATTATAATGAGACTCCCAATAGCTAATCAATAACTAGTCATGTACAAACAATAAAATAGATCAAAACACTAATAGTACTAGCATAAAAAAATTGATCCATGTTGTCTATGTCACTAGGTGTAGATAGAAATTTCTCTATAGATAACTTGCTCCCCAATGAAATAGGAGCACTAAATGGTTTGCAAACTAACATTATTAACCTCTCCAACAAAAAATTTACATACTTACTTAAGAATACCAAAATATTTATGTTTAATCAAACTCTTTTGATATCCACGTGCCCATGATGAACTTAGTATCCTCCAATTTCTTAATCTCAAATTATTTAGATTAAAGATAAAAATTGTAATCACAAATTAAATCCTTATTATTTCCAAAAAAATTAAATGGATTCTACATGCAATACAATAACAAGGAATCAATCACTATATATATGATAATAAATAAACTACTTCAGTATTGATCTAAAAACTCTCAAGCTCAACACAAATGAATCAATTTTTTGGTACATCCTAGGAGACTACTTGAGAACATATAAATATTACTTAATCAACTAGACAACAATATTTATATATCTCCATTAGTTCTCATGTTGTGTTATTTATACCTCTTTGTCTAAATCATCATGTAGGAATGTTATTTTAAGATACATGTGTTATGCCTCTAAATTTAAAACTATTGTTATAAATAATAAGAAATTGATAGATGTCAACTTACAAACTAGGGATAAATATCACCAAAATATATCCTCTATATTTGGTAATGTTCTTTTACAACCAATATTTCCTTATACTTTATAATTTTACCATCTAAATTTATTTTCTTTGTAGTACTAGTACCAAGTCCCATGCGTCAGTATTCTTCAATGTAGGAATATCATTATCCATAGATAATCTATATGATTTAAAATCACCCATATCCATCACCTCCTTCACAACTTAGATTCATTAATATTTGTAATCAAAGAAAAAAGATATATCTCCAATCTGGAGGAGTATGCCTATCTAGGTTTTTGTCTCTACTAAGTGAAAATATTCATCTTTAGAACTATAAAAAAAATCCATTATTTCCTATCCTTTAGGTTCTTCATAATATTTTGGTTTAACTTTCTTATTTTATGGAAATAGTTGAACCACATCTTTTTTCCCATCTTGTTTTAGCTACAAGACTATGGAATAAGTCTTAATCTATCTAAAAGTAACACTTCTATTGAAAATAATTTATTTGGTCATAGGTCTCCAAGTTTGTACCCTTTCATATTGGCAATAGCTTATGATAAATTTTATTTTCTTATTCTTCAATTGTGATCGCATATCCTTAGGCACATGTGCATATGACTTAAACTAGAAATTCTAAGATGCTGTAATGAATATTTTTTCCCATCCATGCCTCTATAAGAGTCTTATCAATAATAACTAACAAAGGATACTTTTTAATTAAGGAGCAATCCATCATAATGGCTTCTACCTATAACTTATATTACAAGCCAAACCAAGTGAGAGTACTCTTATCCCTCTCGATCAACATTCTATTCAATCTATAAATATATTTTGTTGAAGAGTAAATAGAGTTGTATAATGTTTCTCAGTCCTATATTGTTTACAAAATCTATGAAAATCTACAAAATAAAAATTACCATGATGATCACTCAAATTGTTGATCTTCGTACTAGTCTAATTTTCCACAAGAATCTTAAACTCCTTAAACTAACCAAAGAATATACATTTACTTCAAATAAATACACTCATATCCTTCTTGAAAAAATAATCTATAAATGATACATATTGCAAAAAAATTGAAGAAATATTAATAAGATTAAATACATCTAAATGGACAAATCCCAATACTTTGGAAGATTTATGAGAATTAGAATAAAAGTAAATTCAATTATGTTTTCCCTATGCATGATGTTCATAGAAATGAAATCCAAGAGTGTTAATATTCATATCCTAAATATGATTTTTATTTTTCAAGGTCATTAGACCCTTCTCACATATATGTCCCATTTTGTATTGCCATAGTAATATTTTCTCTATAGGTAAATTTCTCTCTAAAGGAAGAATTCATTGAGGTACCCAAAAAAACATGAATATTTGAAGTAGACACAAAACTCCTATTTTCTATTTGTTCCAATAGAGATGTAGATTATATACATCTCTTCAATATAGATATAGAAGAACTATTTACTATATAGTGCATGCATATAGCTAACATAGACTTCCCACATGAAAACCCTTAACAAAATGCCATAGATCCTCACACTATCTTACACCCTCCACTAGAGAAAGCCACCTAGATACATACATATATGAGTTTGATAACTACTTATAGAACTTTCATTCCAAACAAAGGATGTGTAAAATAACATTGATCCCATTTACTTAGCCATCAAGGAATTGAATCTATGCTCGAAAAGGATTTATCACAAAGGTAAACATGCCCATCAACATATTCTTCATAATTTGAAAACCACCTTTAGTGGGAGATCATATGCATGGAAGCTCCAAATTTTGTCAACCATAACACTTTTTATGCATGAGTTGTCAAGGCCATGACAAAGGAATCTACATAATCTTGAGAAGACATTTTAGACTCCTCATCTCATGCAAGGGCATCATATTTAGGTACTTATTCTTTTTATTTATTTCTCCCACCCACCACTATGTATGATTTTATATGATTTAAATTCAATTTTATTCAACCATTTGGGGAAAACTACCTACCTTTATAGTGAATTAATGAACAACAAAGTGGGAAAATGAAGAGGGAGCAATCTAGGAAAGAATTTTAAATCCATAAATGAGTTATTAACCATTATGATCGAATTTTGAGCATTGCACCCATTTTAGGTGGGATTTTAGTATAAATTTGTGGATTTTTGGATGGATTTTGACAAAAATAATAAAAAAAAGAACAAAGGCGAGATATAATAGAGAGGGAAGAAGAGAAGAGGGAAATAGTGAAAAAGAAACTAGAAAATAGAGAAGAAAATATAAGGAGAAAAGGAGCACATGGTAAACAAATAACATGAAAAGAAAAATTGGGGAGTCTTAATTTTGGTCTAAAAGGAGGTAAATCTATTTAAAGAACTATCATCTTACATTAAATAAAATAAAATATTATTATTTAACATTATATTCTTCCTTGTAATATGTGTTTTCTTATGAACAATGAATTTCTTATGGATTTTGGCTACTCTAGAAATTGATTATTATTTTGGGTGTGAGAAATTAAGCATCTTATAAGTTGGTGTTGTTTTTTTAGACTCATAGGTTAAGATTTATGTTGCTACGATGAAGATTTATGTTCCTATAGCAGCTAACTATTACCTGTAACATAGTTTTATTTACTTGCAACTAGATATTTTCTTAGAACATTTATTTCAAGCCTCTACAAAGGTATTGTGGGTTATTTTTAGAAATCAAACCTCCCTTATTCACCTAATAAGCTTGGTTTAGTTAGGTTTTGGGCACCTACAACAAGGTGGGTGCAAGCAGTATGGTATCAAAGCATAGCTACGACATTGGGAAGGAAGATAGTGACTTTGGATTGGGGTTGAAAGAATCCTTCTAAGAAGTGACTATGGTTCTATCCCTATAGAAAAGGATATTGCAACAAAAAGGACTAAAATAATAAGGATAAATAAATAAAAGAGATATAAGGAGAAATGGTTCTACCAAGGAGAAGGATGAATTTTTTTTAATTGCAACTATAATAGGAAGGATAGATGAGCTAGTGGATTCCCTAAGGGGAGTGCAAGAAATGATGGATGTTATATAAGAAGGTATGGGAAGAGGTAGGGAACATGAAGATGTTTCTAGTGAAGGTGAAGGAGTAGATATGGGAATAAAATAAGGTTGAAATTTAGATGGAGATATGAATGTGGGAGAAATAATGATAATAAGGGCTATCTCCAACATTGGGAAAGGAATAAGTATGGAGTTACAAAATTTCTCGGTGAGTTTAGAACCAAATGAATTAATAGATTGGATGATGGAAATGAAGGGATAATTTGAATATGATGAAGTGGAGGAACCTAAAAAAGTTAAGGTTGCCCAAAAAAAATAAAGTTTATGTAATACTTTGGTGGAATGAGATGAAGGATAAGAGAAGGATAAATGGTAGGGATAAGATCACTTGATGGGATCAAATGGTGAGCAAGATGGAGAATAATTTTATCCATAGTCATTATCAACTTGACCTTCTCAAGAAACTGGAGAATTTAAGACAAATAGATATAATTTCAAAGGCTTATATAGATGATTTTTACAAAATTTCAATAATATTGGGGTATAATGAATTAGGCAATGAAAATATGGCTCAATATGCTAATGTATGGAGGCTGAATATTCAAGATGATTTGAGCATGCTGAGGTTGTAAACTATGGAAGAAGGATATTAATATGCCCTAAAAGCAAAGGAAAAAATGGTAAGAATGCAAGGGACAACAAAAAAAGATGTGGATTTAGTAGATATAGAAGATAAAAACAAAAAAATATAGTCATGATAAGGAGGTGAGCCCTTCAAAAATTCAAAGAGAGATCAATAAAACATGAGTAAGACCATACCCTGAGAGAGTTAGAGGTTTCTAAGGTATGTATTTCACATTTAGATAGTCAAGCCATGCATTTTATAAATCCCCAAACATAGGCTAGAAGGATCAAGGGGAATATATGTTGGAAGTGCACACATAGCCAAAAAGGATACAAAACATACAAGGTATGTTATTCAACTTAATGAACTTGAGAAAGGAGAGGAACTTAAGATGAAGAGCCCATTTTTGAAGCCAAGGAAGAGAGAAGATGAACCTATCCAAGGAAAAAGGTTATTTAGAAAAATATGTAAATAAGGTTAAAAATGTCTCAAGGTCATATAAGATAGTGGGAGTAATAATAATTTAGTCTTAGATAAAATGGTAGATAAGTTGTCCTTAAAAATGATAGCTCACCGTACTTCTTACAAGGTGTCATGGATACAAAAATGACACCAACTCTTGGTTAATAAAAAATGCCTAGTAAGTTTTTGAATAGGAACTTATGAAGATGAGGTGTGGTGTAATATCATTTCTATGGATGTATGTAATTTTATCTTAGGAAAGCCATGTAAAATTGATAGGATGAAAATCCATGATGGGAGAGAAAGTAGGCTCAACTACTAAAAATAGTGAAATTCCTTTAGAAGTAAAGGGGATTCTAAAATATTTTAAATAAATTATGTCCAAAGAGTTTCCTAAAGAACTACCACCTATAAGGAGCATTATCCATCATATTGAATTGATTCAATGGGTGATTTTATCCAACACGGATACTTATAGATTAATACTTGTACAAGGCTAATTGTATACATAAAATGGTCATGTCTATAATCACGGCAATTAATTAAATATTTATTATTTAATTAATTTTTCTAAAAATCCTCTACATATGATTAAATTTAATTAATTTAATTATATTGTTCATTCATCTTATTCTTCCTTCATAATTAAATAAATTTATTTTATTTAATTATTTTCATATGTCCACTTAATTAATTAAATAAATACATTTTATTTATTTAAATTAATTATCATTGTTTAAATTTAAATTAAATCTTTTAATTTAATTAAATTTAAATATCTCCTTTTCTTCTATTTTCATTCTTCTTCTAATTAATTAAATGTTTCATTTAATTAATTTCATAAAAGTGATTTAATTAAATAAATCTTATTTAATTAAAAATATCTTATGCTTTCTTTCTAAATCACAATTAGATATTTTATTTGATTGTGAAATCTTCTCATATCATAATTAAATATTTTATTTAAATATGAGATCTTTTACTTTTTTCAAAAATCATGATTAAAGCTTTTTTTCTTATCACCAACTTTCTTCTGCTTTTAAAAGCTTAATTAAATATTTTATTTAATTAAGAAAAGTTGAATGTCATCCACAAATAAATATTTGAATTTTTAATTCATTATTTATCAGCTTTTAAATCTTTCTTTTATCTTTTTAAAGAAAGATGATTTCTTATCTTCTTATCTTTTCCTCTTTCATAAAAATAGAAAAATCTTGTTTTTAGGTTTCTTCTATTTTCTCTTCAATTTCATCCTTCTTCAACCATTCGATTTTCCAGGAATTATCATAGCCATTGATCATATCAGCCAATCAGAAGCTTTTGAAAACTTTATAAATACAACCTCTCACAATTCATTTAGGGGGTTGATTCTTAAGTATCCTCACTCTGTCAAAATCATTCTGGAATCTTCCATCTTTCATCCATCATTCTTCTTTTTCGAACCGTTACTATATCGTTATGCTGCTGAAGTGAGCAACCAACATTTCTCTAAATCTCGTTCTTTAGGAAGACAATTTGTTGAGCCTAGCCTACAATCTGAGAACACAAAGCTGGAATCGACAAAAACACTAAAGATAGAGGACAATATGATGCTTTCGAAGGAACCATTTGCATAAGAGTTTGTTTTGTTTATCTGTTTCCTTTGATTTAATGTTATATTGGTGTGTTTGATTTATTTAATCATGGTTTAACACTTAAAAATTCAATCACACAATAATTATAGATTTATACTTTTAGAAAATGAAGAGGTGAACAAAAAAGTGCATGAGCTATTGGAAAGATGACTAATTAGATAAATACTTAGCCCATGAGTAGTACCAATTGTGTTAGCCCCAAAAAAATATGGTTAATGGAGGATGTACATGGAATCAAGAATCATAAAAAAAATAGTAAAATGGAAGATAATTTATTTCATATTAGGAAAGTCTTATAAAGGCTCAAAGAGGTAAAGATGGTTAAATTAAATAAATGTAGTTTTATGAAGGAGAAATTGGTCTATTTGGGATGTTCCATCTCACCTCAAGGGATGCAAAGGATCCAAAAATGTAAGAGCAATAATAGTATGACCTACACTTTAGAGTGTGCATGAGGTTCAAATTTTCCATGGTTTATCTAGATTTTAATGTAGGTTTATTTGAAATCTTAGTGGGATGTGTGTATCCATAATTGAAACCATAAGGGGATATAAAAAGGATTTTAAGTGGATAGAAGTAATGAATAAGAGTTTTGAGCTCTTAAGGAAGAAAGTCACCAAGGAATTGGTGTTGGCATTACCTAATTTTTTGAAATTGTTTCAAGTGGATTGTGACATGAGTGAAACAACCATATAAGTAGTTTCAAGCAAGAAGGAAGACCTATAGTATACTTTAACAAAAAGATTAATGATGCGAATAAGATTTATTTTGTTTATGATTAAGAGTTCTATACCATAGTGCAGACCTTGAAGAAATGACAAAATTATTTTCTTCCTAAGGATTTTTTGTGCTTTAAATGTGTTATATTTTTTAATAATTTATTGAAATCCATATCAATCTTAACCAATGACACATGAATTGGGTGAATTCCTAAAAGTGTATACTTTTTCTCTCAAGCATTAAACTAGAAGTTCAAATAAACTATCATATTATTTAAGTAGGAGAGAAACATTATTTATTCAAATGATAGTTGAAGTAGTTAGGTTTGATGTTATGAAGGAGCTATTCAAAGATTATTAAAAATTTAAGGATACATGGACAACATGAGAAGATTTTGTAGCCCACAAGAACTATAAAATACAACCCATAGTTGAAGGAGTTCCTAGACAACGAAATAGGAGATGTTCCTAAATACACTGAGTGCAATAACTACAAGATGGAGACACTTGATGAAGATGATCATGCATCATTATGACAAACAATAAAGGCATTGAAGAAGGAGAACCTATTATCAATAGGATTCTAGTGTAACTGATTCTATGTTCCACATTCTAGTTTTGTTATTGCAGAGTTCTAATCCTATTTGGATTTTTATTTCTTTTTAGTTGCAATTAGGATAACTAAATCTTAATTACGCTATGATATCTAGGGAGTTATAATTAATGATTTTAGTTTAGATTTATGTTTAGAATAAACTCCCCTGTATATGTATATAGCCGTGGTTGAGTCTTTAGGATAGTAAGTTGATTAATCTTTCAGTTGTGGATTTGGTTATCAAACACTTTTTAATTTTCAAGTTGATAATACAAGACATGTTGGTTGTTCAAACATGGTTTTTCTGAATATGATCTTTGAGCAAGATTTCATGTGATATTTTGGAATGTGTAATGAATGATCTTGAGTTGATGTGATTGAGTTGAATTTGAGGATTTAGATTTGGTTTAGTTTAAGTGAAGACAACCACCTGAGAAAGGGCCACTCAAGGTACTATCCTTTACTACATTTACAATTTTTATTTCTATTAGTAGTTACTTCATAATTGCATAATCAGTTAAGATAGATTCTCATATCAAGTTATCAATAATTGTTGTTCATGTTCATGATTGCATTCATTTAACTTGTAGTACTCTAGAGTGTAGAATAGGTTTAGTTATCAATTTCTAGTTATTTTAGCATTTTAGTTGTTAGCAACAGTTCAGACACAGACTATGATGTAGGTACTCATAGCCAAAGCACCAACTTTACTTCACGTTATGTTTTTATGTCTTTTTGGGAGAACTGCTATTTTTCCATATACTACTTCATAGGGGGTGAAACTAGTAGTTGTTTTCCATGTAGTTTTATATACCAATACTGCCTCTAGTAATCTAGCAGTCCAATCTTTCCTATGTAACTACATTTTCTTGTTTAGAATACTCTCAATTCCCTATTTGTAGCCTCCACCTAAACATTGGCTTGAGGGTGATAAGGTGTTGAATTTTTATGCCTTATTTCATATTCTTCAACCAATTTTGTAATGAGATCTGAAGTTAATTTTGGATCCTGATCAGTTATTATTTCCCTAGGTACTCCATACCTAGTAAAAATCTCTTCATACAAGAATTTAGCAACATTGCCATTTATGGAAAGTTGTAATGCCTTTACTTCCACCCATTTGGTCAAATAATCAGTGCAAACCAAAATGTACTCCTTATTAGATGTAGGTGAAATTGGGCCAATGAAATCTAGACCCCATTTGTCAAAGGGTTCTAGTGTCAATTGTGGATGCAAAGGTATTTCATCAGTCTTGGCTAGCTTACCCATTCTTTGGCATCTATCACAACTTCTTGTGTACTTAATAGAATCCTTGTGTAAAGTTGGCTAGTAGTAACCTATTCTGAGGATTTTGAATGTTGTCCATTTGGCTACAAAGGGACCCCCATAGGGCTTATCATGGCAAGCTTTCATTATATCAAATAATTCATCTTATCTTATACACCTTCTCATGATGTTGTATAGGCCTATGTAGAATAGATAACCAGATACCCAAGAATATGGAAAACACTTGTGCACTAGTTGTCTCTTTTCCCTTGGAGAAAAGTGTGTTGGTATCTACCCTATCACTAAATAATTTGCAATTTCAACATACTAGGGTGTATGTATATTAAGAGAAAACAAATTTCCATCTAGAAATGAGTCATCTACTACCCCTTCTGTTGATTGTGGTGGCAACCTTGACAAAAAATATGCTACTACATTAGCCTTCCTAGGCTTGTCCACTATTGTATTATCAAATTCTTATAGGAGTAGCCATCTAACTAGCATTCCCCCTACCATAGATTTATTCGTCAAGTATCTTATGGTTATATGATTTGTGTGGACAAAAAATACATATCCAGTGATGTAATTCCTAAATTTGTTTATAGCATATACTACTGCTAGCATTTCCTTCTCTGTAATAGTGTAATTCAACTCTGCTCCTTGTAAGTTATTACTAATGTAGTAAATAGCATATTCTTTATTGCCTTCTTTCTAACCCAAAATTGCTCCAATTACAAAATCTGAAGCATCAATGTGTATATGGAAAGTTAATGTCCAATTTGGCCCCCTCAAAATAGGTGCTCTAGTTAAGGCTACTTTAAGTTCCTCAAAAGAATGTTGGCACTCTAATATCTAGTCAAATTCTACATCTTTAGTTAGCAAAACAAAAAATGGTGTTGGAATCTTACTTAAGTCTTTAATGAACCTCCTATAATATCTTGCATGGCCTATGAAGCTTCTAAAATCTCTCTGCCTCTATGGAAAAGGTAATGTAGAAATGATCTCTATTTTATGTGGGTCAACTTGAATCCCTTCACTGTATATGAAATTCCCTAGAACAATTCCCTAAGTCATCATCATAAAGAACTTTTCATTACTTAGTGACAAGCTATGTTCTTTACATATTTTCAAAACCTTTTCTAGATTGGTAAGGGCTTCTTCAAAAGTTTCCCCATATGTGGTGTTTAGTCATTTATATATATCTCCATGGAGTCATGAGCATAATCATAGAAGATGCTAAGTAACTCTCTCTAGAAAGTAGTTGGGGCATTGCATAACCCAAAGGGTGGGACATAATAGGAATAAGTACCCCAAGGGCATGTGAATGTTGTTTTGTCTTGATCATCTAGAGAAATCTTTATCTAATTGTTGCCACTAAAACCATCTAGGAATGAAAAATACTTCTTCCCTGCTAAAGAGTCAAGCACTTGATCAATGAAGGGTAATAGGAAGTGGTCTTTCCTAGTGGTTGTGTTCAACTCCCTATTATCTACACATACCCTCCATTTTCCACCATTCTTAGGGATAATAACTAAGGATGATACCCATTCATTATCAAATATAAGATAAATGAAGCCTACATCAAGTAGCTTTTGGAGTTTAGTTTTAACTATTTCTCTCAAAGAAGGGTTCATTCATTGTTGAGGTTGTCCAATGGGTCTAAAACCATCATTTATATATATCCTATGCATAAAAAATTTAGGATCTATGCCCTTCATGTCATGGTAGTCCCATGCAAAGGCTATTGCATGTGCCTCCAACACTGTATTTAGGGAACTCTTTTGCTCTTTAGTTAATGCATTGTTTATGTTCAACATTTTCCTTGGAAAGATTTATAATGTTTTGGATGATGCTTGCATAGATGAGAGGTCAAGTCCAGGAATGTTTGGTATACATTGTTGTGGTAGTAAGGAATGGAAAATATGAGATATTTACTCTAATGAATTGACATGTATAATGTTTAACAAAGGATCTTGTATGAATGAAAGATAGTCCTTTTGTTGTGGGTTCCTATTGAAGTCATTTTGTATTATGTGAGCAATCAAATCATCTTCATCTTGATCATTCAAAAAAGGGATACATTCTATTGCCATTAAATTTTATAGGTATAGTGGTCATCCTCATCCAAGGTGGGCCATATGGTTTTCTCAAGATCAACATAAGGTTGGGATAGAGGATAGAGAGCCAATTTCTTAGGTATAGTCCCATTAGATATTATCATATTTCTAGACCTATAGCCTATGAATGCATCAATTTTAGCTAACCATGATCTACCTAAAATGAGTGGATATCCTGTGAGGTTGACCTTTGGATACAAGACTATAAAATCAGCAGGATATTCCTAGGAATCTAATGCTATAGCTAAATCCTCAATGATTCCCTCAAGCTTTACTATTGACCAATATACCAATTGTAAAATAGTAGGCATAGTTCTAAGGTTGGCTAACTAAAGGAGTTGCATTTTTTTCTTATTCATGACATTAATTTTTTCCCCTAAATCAATCAAGGTATTCTTAACAAGGGTCCCATAAATCTTAACATATACTACTAGACTACCAAGGTTTGTATATTTAGGGAAAATTATGTTCCCTAGCATAATATCAATAAGGTTTCCTAGGACATGAATTGTCTAAGAATCCTTCCTTTTTCTTCATGGTTTCTTAGGAAATATGTCCCTCATTGTATTTGTATAGATTGGGATATCCTTGATAGCTTGGATTAGAGGAATCTTGATAATTACATCCTTTAGTTGACCTAATAGGTCTATTTTAGCTTGACGTTGATGTCTTGGTATGACTAAGTACTCAGGAAATAGAGGCTTTAGACTTGACATAGTCTGGTTTACTTGATTTGACTTAGGCGCCAGGGATGAATTGTTTGGAGCTTTAGCTATAGGTTCCTCATCTTCCATTTCAGTAATTTTTAGGGATGAAGGACCAACTAGTGTTTTTCCTTACCTAAGGTGGAAATTACTCACCTTTACCCCATAAGTGGGGTATTACATCACCTCATTAGTATAAGCTTGTTGAACAAGCTTGTTGTTAGGGTTAGGTGCAGGTTGGGTAGGTAATTATGGTGCTCTTGGTGGATAAGATTGGATTGGATGGATTAGGCATAATGGCTTGTTTTTGTGGCTTAGGGAGAAAAGGATGCTACTAATTCATGTTTTGTTGTTACCACTGCTGGCCTTTTTGCCATTATGGCTGCCACTGATTTTGTTGTGTTGGACATTGAGGATTAAACTAGAACCTTGAAAAATTTGTTGTGACCATGCATTTGGTTTCTGTTAGTTCTATTTTTGCTTAGGTTTTTTTCCATTTCTAAGGGTTTTTCCATTGGTTTCAATTATTTGACCAAGGCTAGGAATTCCAAGTAGAAAAATTTTAATTTCCAATTGGAAAAGATGAATTGAAATTTAGAGGGTCTTATTGTATACCTTGTCTTGGATTCCATGTCCTTCTTTGAGCAATGTAAAATAGTTATCCATCCTCTCCTTCAAGTGGCTAAAAATCACGTTTCTTTGTTTTGTCTTCTTTAATACTAGCCACCCTCTTACATTTGCAGTTTTATTTTCTTTGTCTATAGCCGGATAGTATTCAATGAGCACTACTTCAACCTCCTCTTACTTCTTCTTTATATGGAGAGTCTCTAACTAAGTTTCTAGGTGACTGATAATGTAATCCTTCATGTTTGACAAAAAATTACTTAACTGTATCTTTTAAACCCCGGTAGATGATTTACCAATGGTGAATGTCCTCTCTCCCCTTGTATTCTTAGTGAAGGTCCTAGATTAATTTTTGTAGACCCTATAGATTTATTCAAATGATAGTTGAGAAACATCCCCTTACCCAAGAAGATTGACAGCATCCATACAATCCTCATTGACTCCCCTAAAAAATACTAACTTCAGGGATTCTTTAGATAGCTTGATCTGTGGGTTTTTCTTCAAGGAGAATTGGAATCTCCCCACATAGTCCTCTAATGGATCATCCTCCTTTTGTGACATTCTAAAAATTTCATCTCTCCTCATATCAAATCCTCTACAATAGTCTTGGTATTTTTCCAAGAACAGTGTTTTCATGGTATCCCAATCTGGAATAACACCCTTGCCTAATCCCATAAACCATCTTAGCGAAGTATATTTTAGAATAGCAGGAAAGAGCTTGAGCTTATGAGCATCAAAGGCATATGTTGGATTTGGCATAGTTTTCCATTGATGTCAAAGGTTGATGACTATCATCACTTGATGGAGTTTGATGATAAAATGATGTTGATAGTAGATTGCTTAGTCAAAAATAGTGATATTCATAAAACACCATGAGTTGATTATTTGCACAAGCACCATGAGATATATTGAATTTCATATTATTGAAATGGAAAAAATTGATGGTGTTTATATTATTAAAGCATATTACGTGGAAATGGAACATTATAATGTTTTCATTACAAAGGCAGTCTCAAAGGTTTCATTGCATTGGCATAAGCAATAATAAAGTGCTTTGGTTTCGAATGAGGTCTATTTGTTAAAGTTGAAAAATATTTTATCACAGGCATATTATTGCATACACATTATAGTGTTTTGATTGACATTGGAAAAGACAATTGGTCGAGAATATTATTGCATATATTATAATGTTTTACTTATTATTGTAAGGAAGGTTCTCGAGCTCATTTATGTGTGCACATGTTAATGTTTATCATTGTACATAGTGGTGTGCTAGGGCACAGAGGCTTTGACAGTGGGATTTAGGGTTCGAAGACATCATGGTAGTCTGATGTGACAAATCTCGAGGATGTGGAATCAATAGGTTTAGCACTATTGGTTCACAGTTTATCGAATTCTCCTTTAGTAATGTCAAACCCTAAGTTGAAATGTTGTTTATATTGTTCCAAAAGTTTTGAAGGGTTTTGCAAATTGTATTTCAAAGGTTTAGTGGGTCATTGTTATGTTTTGTATCTGACCTAGCAAAGATGAAAGTGTATCTTGCAAAGGACTTGATCTTTGGTGACATGTATATTTATGATGGTTACAACCATTCGGTGATGCAATCAGTTATGAGCAGATTTACAATATATACATCATTCTCAGGAAGCTTTGTTTTGTTGGTTGATTATCATGCTGATATCACATAGCCATGTTATATGAATTGCATTTATTGTTATAATCAAGCTATAAGCATTTGATGAGGAAGTTTGTAATGAGCAATAAGAAGGCACTTTAAGTGCATATTGTAATTGTTTATACATTCAGATTCTTGAGTGTCAAATGAAAAAGAAATAATTAAGAGATGCTTTGTATTGAAGAAGAGATTATACTTTGTCTTTTTTCTTTCTAAATCATTTTGATGTGGAAATGTTTTTCCAGTGAGGATGTTATATTTTTCTAGTGAGGTTGTATTTGCTAGTGAGGCATTTTGTGTAGCTAGTGAGGCATTTTTGTAGCTAATGAGGCTTTTCCAATGAGGCACAAAAAGCAACCAGTGAGTCTATGTAATTGGTGGGATCTTATTAAGGCAGTGAGGCAGTTTCTCGAGTGGTTTTTAATCCCTATGAGGGTTTTCCACTCATTAAAAATGTTGTGTTATGATTCTTTTGTGTTCCATGTGATAATTTTGTTTCATGCAATTTGATCTTGCTACTTTCTTTATCTACTTTACAACATTTGAGTTTTCATGTTGTTTAAAGATCTACTATTGGCTATCACTTTTGGTTACACTCTTAAAAGTGAACATTCAATGATGACAAAGAGATTATGTATTTTGAAAAACTATTGAATTGAAATTGATTATTGAAACATTGGTTCACCCCCCCTCTTAGTGTTTCCCAGAATCCAACAAGTGGTATCAAAGCCATACCATTTCCAAAAAGTTTAACCAACTTAGGGGATTCTTGGTGGAGTACTTTCCATCAAAACTCAGGAAGGTCTTTCTACTTTCAAAGCACCATTATTTGATAGTACTAGCTATGATTTTTGGAGATATAGAATGCAACGTCATATAACTTCTCTAGGCTATGAGGTTTGGCATGCAATTGAGATTGAGTACACTGCCACTACAACACCCTATATTGTAGACGAGAAAAAAACATATGAATGTGATGCTAGGTTTGTAAATGCTATTTTTTTGTGGTCTGACTAATGATGTACTTGTTAAAATTATGGATTGTAAAAGTACAAAGTCTATTTGGGATAAACTATCTAGTATTTATGAGGGTTATGAAAATGTTAAAGAGGCTAAATTACAAACTTTTAGAGCCAAGTTTGAAGGACTAAAGATGACTAAGGTAGAAAAGGTAGTTGATTACCTTCTAAGAGTCCAAGAAATTGTAAACTCACTTTGTGGTTTTGGTGAAACTTTAGAAGAAAGTGTAGTTGTTAAAAATGTGTCAAGGTCACTGACACCTAAATATGATCCTAAAATCTATGCTATAGAAGAAAGAGACTTAAACAAAATCAATTTAGATGAACTTCATGGTGTCTTTATAGCCTATGAAATGAGGATCCGTAGTGATAATCCTACTTCCAAAGAAGTTGCTTTTAAATATGTAAAAAGGAACAATGTTCCATAAATTCTAACTCAGAAAAATTAGATAGCAGTGAATCCATCCTTGTGAGTAAACTAAGAAGAAGGTTAGGTAGATATAAAGGGAAGCTTCCATTTAAATGCTTCAACTATGGGAAAATTGGACATTATGTTGCTCAATGCCCTAACAAAGACTGTGAAAGTGATGAAGAAGATAATAGGAGATAGGGAAAGAAAAACCAAAATAACTTTAAAAAGATTTTTTTTTTCAAAAAGAAGAAAATCATATTCATCAAAGATATTGATGTAACAAATAGTGGTACAAATGCATCCATTGAAGAAGGAGAAGAAACCCTGTTTATGAAAATCATTAGTCCAAATCAGAATCAAAATGAAAAGATTGTAGATCAATCTAAATTTGAGGTGGATTTTGAGGGTGAGCTAAGAAGTGCTCTAGGAGAAATTAAGAAACTAAAAAGGGAGGCTATGATGTAGAAGAATCAGATTCCAAAAGACACTAGAAACTTGTTAAATAGGGTGAATAATTTTGAAAAACAAATTGATGATTTGAAACTTGAAATTGAAATTCGAGAAGTTACTAAAATGCAATTAGAAATCAAAGAAAAAGAATTTGGCACTTTAGAGGAAAAAATTGTTGACATGAGGAAAGAGCTTGACATGTGTGATAGCGGTAACAAACTAGCGTATCTTATAGGTAAACAAAGATACCATAAAGATAAAACTAGTATAGGGTTTATGGAAGGATAATGCTCATATTCTATTGAATCTCAACATGCCAATGTTACAAATGAAATTTTTTTGAAACCATTAGTTGGAAAAAGGAATATTCCATTAAGAAGTGATCTTCATTTCTTTGACCATTACTTCCATTATAATCAATACAGTCATAAGGCAAGTGAATGTAAGGTTATTTCTAAAATGAGCTCAAGCTCTCAGAATGGAGATCTTAGATATATAGCACAGTGTTGTAGATCCAACTTTGTTACACAACAAAGGAAAACTAACACTCTTTCCAAGAAATCTTTCAATGCAGATAAAAAAAAGTTGATTTGGAAGCCAAAGATGGTTGAAAAAGAGACATAATACATGCGTTTTCAAGTAGCTCTACATTCCAAGAAGAAATAATTTTGGGTGTTAGACAATGGGTGCTCTCACCACATGCCTAGGGATAAAAGCAACTTCATCAAATTTGAAGATTGTAATGGAGGTTCAATGTAGTTTGGAAATGATGATTATATTCAGATCATAGGGACATGTATTGATTCTTTGGGTGATAACTTACCTCTACATGATGTGTACTACACAGAGGGTCTCAAGCATAATCTCTTAAGTGTGACTTAGGTTTTTGATCAGGGTTTTTATATTCTTTTTGGTGCTCTTGGATGTGAGATTAGAAAGAAAACATGCGAAGTTGTTGCAATAGGTTTGAGGACCAAAGGAAACATTTATAATCTGCAAGAAATCAAATGATTGAAAATGGTTGATCAGCTAAGGGAGAGATTGGATTATCTTTCTCCTATTTCTCTTAACTAAATCTTTTTATTTGTGTTTTTAGGGGGAGCTTCAAGTGTTATTTTTTATCCCTATTTTTTTGTTGGTTACATTGTGTTTATGGTGATATCTTTGATAGTGGTTTGAGCATCAATTTATTTTTGATATTTTTTGGTTTCACAGGTGCTTGACCTTGACAAATATATGGTTATAATTCTTGATTTGACTATGTTGTAGTGTTTTATGTTTAATAGAGGTTGATGATTGTTACACTTGAACATTTCAACATTTGGTTTGTGTATATTGGGTAATGAAAGTCTTTTGTTATGGTTCTTAGCAATGGTATAAAACAATGTTGACAGTGAATGAAAGGATAGTGAGGAACTAACATTTGTGAGATGGTAAGCTTGGAAAATATTGGTATTCATAGTGGTAGCCACATTTGTGATTTGTTTCTCTTGAAGTCTTGATGGGAAAATCTTGTTGCAAAGAGTACTATTTTACAGTGCACTATTGTCTCATTACTACTTTGAGATAGTGAACAACTCTTCTTTGGGACAGTGATCCAAAGAGTTCTTGATCTTTGATGATAGTTTCTTGAAAGTATTTAATGACGGTTGACTGAAAGTTGGTAAGTGCAAGTGACTTAGAGACTTGTTTGCAGTTTAGTTAAATCATTCATTGTTAGCCTATCTTAGAAATCAACACTATGATAGTAGACCAATTTCCCTGTTTGGCAGTGGTATTGGGTGACAGTGACAGGGTTGTGTATTGCTATGCTATGTTGATGTGATAGTGCTATCAATTGCTTGTGACAATCTTGGTTTTTTAGTTGTTTATAATAGTATCTTTGGAACATGATTCTTACTGTGAAATATGGAAACTTGAACCTTGATGGTAGAGACAGACTCTTGGATTTTGATGACAGATGATAGTATGGTCATAGTGGAATTTTTAGCTAATAGTGTTTTTGATAGTGTGGTTTTGATATGTTGCTTAACAGTTGATAGTTGCTTTGTCAATTGGAAACTAAATATAAGGTATTTTTGACACAGTTGGTCCCTTGGTTTCTTATTTCATGGTTTTTCATGGTTATGGTGGTAATTTCTTTTGCACAATTGGTGAGCATTGCTTTAACATATGCATCAAGTTCTGCTTCTCATGGTTACTCTTGATAGGAAGTTTGGATATCCTTTGGTTACCTTGGTTAGCTACAGTGTGTTTCACATGTTTGATCTAGGTAGTAATATGCTTTGTTTCTTTCCTGATTTTACAATGTTTTTCAATGGTTACTCACAATGCTTGGTATAGTGGTTGATAGGGTTTTCTACTTTAAGGTAGTGATTGAGACAGGCTTGAGACATATTTTGTTTTGCATCTAGTTTGGTACTTTGGTATTTGAATGTCCTACTTTGGTACTTATGATCACTTCATTTGGTGCCATGATTTTTGATTGAAATTTAGATGGTTTGTAAGTTGGTAATGGGCTGATTGTGAGTTGGTTATATGTGATAGTGAGTTGAAATTAATAATAGTGCACGAAGGTAATTTGATATAGTTGGTAATTGGTGCAGGGGCACCATGTTAGTCATTTTGTGTAAATAAGGTCTTATGTCAAGTTTTGGTGTGTTTTTGTCATTTTTAATTCAATAAGGTCATAATAGACCATTCAAAATGTAACTTGAGTCATTTGGTTAGTTTAGAGTTCATATTGTCACATTTTACAAATATTGTCAAAAGTTGTCA
>VDFB02168118.1:192440950-192474046 GCA_007258455.2 Sequoia sempervirens | reverse complement strand
CATATCAATGACTATAGTAGCATTAAGAGCTCTTATCACACAACATGGTGATTCAGGAAAAGAGAGAGTAGTCTACTATATCATTTGAACATTAGTTAGCTATGAAATTAACTATAATCCTATTGAGAGAGCTTATTTAGTAGCTAATTTTTCTTCCCACAAGTTATGAAATTATATGTCCAATCATCAAGTCAAGCTAATTTTAAAGATGGATCCACTAAAATATCTATTATCTAGGGTAGCCCTCATAGGCCAAATAGATAAATGGGTTATGATTCTCAGTGAATTTGACATAGATTATGTGGATAGAAAATGAATCAAAGGATAGGTAATCATAGACCAACTAGAAAAAGAACCAATATATAATGAGAATCATCTTATATGAGATTTCCCATAGGAGGCAATATTCACCATTACTCCCATGAGTTAATGGAAACTATATTTTAATAGTTCTCATACCCAACATGAATTATGAGCAAGAATCCTCTTCATCACCCCTCAAGGTGACTGTATACCTAAGTCATATCAGCTAGCTTTTCCATGTAAAAATAATATAGCTAAATATAAAGCTCTCATAATAGGATTGAAGATGGCTATATAATGGTAGATTAAAGAACTACAGGTTTAGGGTGATTCACAACTAGTAGTGCTCTCAAGATAGGTCAACAATGACTATCAAAGGAAAGATGAGAAGTTTATACCATATAAAATAATGATAGATAGCTTCAAGGAATACTTCACTATCATTACATTTACCAATATCTCCAAAATGGTATTATACCATGCAATCTCACTACCAACCTCAAAAAACATTTATCCAATGATCATCCTGCTTCATCATTTTTGGTGACACCCTTTATAGGAAGAGTCTCAATAGTGTGATTCTTAGGTGTCTTAACTTGGAAGAAGCTGCAATTACCTTACAAGAGGTGGAAAAAGGCATTTGTGGGTTTCACTCAAGTAGCCCTACCCTTGCCAAGAAGTTGCTAAGAATTGGATAATGTTGGCCAACTATGGAATAAGAGGAAAACTTTTTTGTGAATAAATGTCTACAATTTCAACAACATGGTGACTTTATTCATGCTCTAGCATAAGAATTTGCAACACATAAATACACCTTGGTAATTTTCACAATGGAGGCATAACCTCATAGGAAATATTTCCCTCACATATTTTAATGCCCATAATTTTATCATCACCACCATTGATTATTTCACAAGTGGATCAAAGCTATTCCTCTAACCTATATTACTCACAAGAAATTTTCCAAATTTATTTTAACCTGTTTAATTTACTAGTATGGTATCCCTCAAGCTATCATTATGGATAACAAAAAACCCTTTAAGAACTAGTATGCTCAGGATATTTGTGCTCAATTCCATATCCAACACCATATCTCCACACCCTACTATCCTAAAGGGAATGGCCAAGTAGAAGAATCTAACAAAACCATCTTGAAAATCCTAAAAGACTATTAATGAGGTTATCCATGATTGGAACTTATAACTTAATCCCACCTTATGGACCTACCGAACCAGTATCAAAACACCTACTAGTGCTACACAATAATCCTTGATCTATCTTACCAAATCTATATTACCTATTGGGGTCAAGCTTCCATCATTAAGGGTCTCATTCCAACACCTTATTCATGATGAAAATATCAAGTGTCTAGACTAATTGAGCTAGAGTTACTAGATGAAATATGTTTTTAAGAACTAAACCATCTTCAAGCCTTTCAGAATCATCTCTGTTGAAGCTACAAAAGGAAGATCAAGGGTCCAAAATTCTAATTGGGATATCTAGTCCTTAAAGAGAACCAAAAGAATCAATTAGATTAGGATAGAAAGGGAAAGTTTGAACCTAATTGGTTGGGACGATTAATAATGACCACAATTTATGGATCACGAGGCTATCAAATAGAAACACCTAAAGGGGACCCCTTGAAGAATCCTATCAACAACAGTCACCTCAAATGGTTTTATGCTTAACCCACTGGGGTATCCCATTCAAAAAATCAAAAATATCAAAAATATAAAAAAAATCCAAAGAAGAGATTAAATTATAGTAAAGATAAAAATGGCATCTAGTAAAAACCACTTTAGTGGTGCTTTAGGCAAGTATCTTGGTGAAAACCTAGCAAATAGGCACCATGTGTAAATAAGTATCATCCACCATATATCAATTATCTTTCCCACCTCATCCATAATAACTCCATGCCATTCATCCATCCATTCATAATCCCACCTACATCCTTAGCATGACTTGGTATTTAACTAGTATATATCACTTCCTATATCATATAGCATCATCCAAAAGTCACCTTGTTTAGTCCATAATAAATTGATCATACATCTAAGTACGAGAATATTCCTAAACCTAGTTATCAAATTGGGCCCTTGTTAACTACCTAAGTTCAAGAATTCAAAAAAATTCAAATAGGTCAAAATTACAAAAACATTCAAAAATATCCAAAATAGTTCAAAAAATCCAAAAACATCCAAACAACACAAAATCCAAAAACATCCAAATAACACAAAATCCAAAAAGATCCAAATAATTCAAAAATCTTAAAACAACATCAAATATCCAACAAAAGTTCAAAAATGTTCAAAAAAATCATCATCAGAAGCTCATATTTCCACAATAAAATTGTCATCCATAATAAACCTATCATCCTCATCTTTGATAAAGTAAGCAAAACCAAAATATGACAATTGCCTAAACACCAACATTAATAAAAATTGCAAGTATCGATCATTGTAAAAACACGCAAAATACCTACATGTCAATTGCCTAAAAGAAACTAATCAAACATCCAACATCCTTTCCTTAATGGATATATCATTCCTACAATAGGAACCAATCACAGATCAACACTTACAATCTCTTTGGTAAGAGATATGATGGCATTGATATATTTTTCAACCAATATTTTCTTTTGATTTTATCTTTTGTCTCATTTCATCACTCACTTAAATCCACCTTGATCTTCAATGTCTTGTGTGTATAGAGGGGTACATAATGAGGAATAGTAATTACTTTCTTCTATTGTTCTTGTGGGATGTTCTTGTAATATGACCATAGTGAATACTTGCCCTATGTGTAGGGATAGTTTTAGGAAATACAACAACCTTTGTACACTAGGTTCTTCATACCTTTTGTGCATAATTCCTAACTTGCTTCAAGGCCTTATTGTCTCACATGATCAAACAAGTTTTCCATATGTCAAGTATGAACAAGGATACTCCTATTTTTTTGCAAAGTCAAATTCCATGCAATAGATATGACACCACCCTAGTTCTTCATACCTTGGTGCATAGTATCTACTTGCTATATCAAAATAAGGATTTATGGTACATTATTTAGAATAACCTAAAGAAAAATAAAAATCATTTATCCTATCTCATCTTATCCTCAATAAAATATCAAATCAATCTAATAATCATAGATTTCTTGATATTTGATCAACATCTATTCATCTATCTAAATCATTCATCTACCCATCTATCTATCTCTACTTACATCTAATCATATATCCTTTCTTTTTTCCTACTCATCATACTAACAATTCTATCTAAGTATCATGACATGCACAAAAATATCTATCACATCCTATATCCACCAAATTGATAGTAGCATCAAATATCATACATCATGTATAGTCATCATATATATCTATAATATAGGGGGATTTGCTACTCACGAATTCTCCTCATTCAGAGAGCCTCATGGGGCAAACTTCCCTAAACTACCTCAATGGAACAACATGGAAGTTTTAGAATCAGAAAGAGCAGGTTACAAAGATTTTTTGGACAAACTGACAAGCTCTCAGCCAAAGGACGATAGTGTAGGAAACAGATGACAATGAGGACCGATGGCATCCTAGAGGCACGTTGGCATCTTGTGCGAACCAAAGAGTGAGTTTATCACAGAAAATGATAAAGTGACTACTTCTACTCCAATTATTAAGAAATTATAGAATATGATAAAGTAGTAGAAAGTGATAGAAATGAAAATAAAGAAAAATAGAAATGATAAAGATAATAAGAAGAAAGAAAAGAAATACTTACAACCACGTGAGTGATGAAGCCTCCACCAAACGAATGTCTTCAAAACCTGCAAGCATGATATCTTGAGAGAATGTTGAGGTTGCATATGGGTTTGCCTCAATCAAACCCCATGTTTTGGTGTTCCCACCTCCACGGACAACCAAGAAGATAGAGAGAAAGAGTGTGATGAACAAATCATGTGGTGAAAGAAAAACCCACTTAGGAGTAGAACTCACACCACAAAGTAAGTATGTGATAAAAGTAAACCCCACTCAAGGAGGAGAACCCGTATCACAAAAGAGGTGATAAAAGAAAACCCCGATCGAGGAGGATAATTCATATCATCAAGTAAGTATGCAAATGATAAGGGATATGGAATCCTAAGATTCTCACAAGCATGAAGTGAAGGAGATGAAGTTGCAAGAGTGGAGCTAAGAGAGCTTGAAGCTGCTACAACAAGTTGTATGAAGTTGTGAAAAATGCTAGAGATTGGAATGAAGCTAGAGTGAAGCTAGAAATGGAGTAAGAGTTACAAATGAAGTGAAAAGACATCTTTTAATGAGAGAAAGGAAGCAAAAGGAAGCTTCTTGGGTGGTTACAAGGCATCTCGATCTGTTACCGCTGACCAAAGGAGGTAACAAGTGGAAAGAATGCTAAAAAATGGTCATTTGAGCATTGAAACGTTGTAGGACACTAGCACGGCACACTAGTGTCTAGACACCTAACACTACAAAACAACGTAAATTGAAAAGGCACAAAGTCTGATGCAAAGCTGACACGCGAAGGTAGCTACTGAAAAGAGGTGTTGGAGAATCTTGAGAAGGAGAAAGGCTGATACAAGGGTTAAAATGAGCCTACTCAAGATGCCAAGGGAGTGGACACTAAAGCAGATGCAAGAATGTAAGTGATATTACAAGGGTGCAATTTTACTCTTATACAATATCATCAAAAATGCAAAAAGAATCATATTCATACAATAGACATCATATCAGACATCCTACATCCACAAATCATTAGTACCATCCTTTTATCAAATAATCACATAATCCATATCATTATATCATAACATCACAATACATAACATAACATCGTTAGATCATAAAATTATCTCATATATCAAATTACATCATATAATCATTAAATACATACAACATAGAATCATAAAACCGCGTGCATCCATAATATCCATAACATCCCATGAAATCATAATCATAGTACCATAAAGTCTCATCTCATATATCATCAAAATGTCTGTCATGATACAAATATGTATAATTGATGTGTGTACAATAGTTATCAAGAACAATCATTACATGTATACATCAAAAAAATGAATCTGTAAGGTATCTATACATCAAAATCAAAGACAATCTACATCGAGTTTTCTCTCCTCTCAACCCAAAGAAGGAGGATCCATGGGAGGAATACTCTATTATTCCTACTCTCCCTATTGTACTTCTCCTCCTGATGGAGTAGGCTATTGTGCCTATCCTCCTGATGATCTTTCCTATGATGGTGGTCAGGGTGGATGACTAATTGATCCTCCATCGAATCTCCTAGACTATCTTACCACTACACTCTATAAGGAAGCTAAGTAATGCAGCAACTTCCTACACTAATCTTGAGAGGAGGATAATGCAAAAAATTATAGATCTTTAACAGTTACAAAAACTAAAACAAAAATAAACATAAATATCATGCATACCACAACACAGTGATTTATGTGGGGAAAAACCTTTCGGGAGAAAAACCCCACACACCAAAAGCCACCCAATATATTATTTAGAAATAAAAAAGATTACAATATATTGGTAGAGAAAGATTCTCACAGGATTATCACCAACCAGAGATCGGGAGGCAACATAACTACTATTAGACTCTCATAATACATCACAATATACAGTTGTAATATAATGCCCTCATAAAATAGGGTTACCTTCTAGTGAAATTCAAGATAATAAAATATTGACCATTAGATCTGAGACATAATGATGAACAATCCAAATTTATAATAATAAAATATTAAAAAAATCCTTTAAGGGGCACTGCCTCTGAGCCCCCACCAAGGTGCATGGCCCTTGGACCCCTCACAGGGGGAACCCCCTTGCACCCCCCATCACCAGCTATCAACAATAACTTATGCAATTGCAAGGTTGAAACACATTATCCCAACATGCTCATCATAGAAAATTGAGGTCATCTCCTCCTAGGTGGCACCACTACCTCATATAATGTCCTATAATACATAGCCTCTTGGGTGAGTCATCTCACCTCCCTCATATGCTCAGTCATGGCCATCATGTCCCCTACCTTTTATCATCTAGCTACTATCTCTTGGTCCACATTGTATCCATATCAGTCATAATTTGAGCTAACTCACTCTTCACCTATTATTTGCAAGCTATCTTGACATCTCTATCAACTATCCATTGACTAGATGAACTATGAGTGTATCCCACTCTCCCCTATATCCATCTCTCTCTCTCTCTCTGTGCCTAATTTTCCTCAATGAGAGCTACTCTCATCCTAACAACATTAAGGCTTGCACCCTAGGTTCTCTCCTCCTATCCTCTCTACTTCTCTCCCCTCAATAACAAGCACTATCACCTACTAGTGTCCCTAATTAGGACGTCCACTCCATCCTCCTATAGCCTCAACCTTGGGCCTCTATCACTATCTCCAAGCCCTCCCTAGCTCCACATATCTCCTCCTCCTCCTCCTACCACCTATTTCTCCTCCATCTAGTTGCTTGAACCTCAAGGGTATTTTTGGGACCCACCAGGCACCATAATCATCTATGACCCTTGGATCCTCTACATCATCTACCCAAATCCACTATAATGACATCAAAAATACAAACTGTATAATCACAATCTGAGGTACAAGCATGGGCCCCCACTCAACAATCTCCCTTTGCATACATGTGAACACAACATGGTAATTAGGGCCAGACACATATTGTGCCTCACCAAACCATCTCCTCACTCTATTAGGTAAATGCTACTCTAGAATGTGCAGTTTCCTCACAATGATCCATTGTGTATATCAGTAACTATGGTAGGTGAACACCATTGTCATCCCATGCCTCATAGTGAAGTTGTGGTCTCCATATGAACTTTTCCATCTCATTTATAATCTACCACTAGTATTCAAGGTCCCCAAGCTAGTGTTGTTTCAATAAAGTGCCATATCTATATACAAAGGGGTCACCCACTACTCAGGCTACCTCTCTAATGGGCTTAGTGACAAATATATGCAACCACATCCAGATATGAAGTAATGTAGAACTAACAGATAAACTAGTAACTAATTGATAGACTAACTAGTGTATATAATTGTATAAATGTGCATGAATGCATGGGCCCCATGAATAAACCCAACCATCTTGCAACATCCTCTCTACAACAAAACCCCATCCCACTAAGAACCCTTTGGACCATCGATTGGGCATGATCTTCCCATAAATGAGATTTGCTACTACCATGATAATGTCATCTCTCATACCAATACATGATCATAGATCAATCTAGCCATCTCAAAATCAAGTTCATCATCAAACAATGGTAAAAGTACAAAGTTGTGTCACACTTCTATAAAAGGAAATAACGAACATTGATCCAACTTTTAAACTTGAATCACCAAAAAGTGGCATATGTGTTTTGAATTTTGAAATGATATTTACTAATAAAATGTGTAATTTTTAGTATATATATATATATATATATATATATATATATATATTAAATTAGAAAATTATTTTAATATTTTTTTTATAAATCAAAACTATAATTTAAAGTTGTTGATAAAAAGCTAAAAGATAAAGTTGCATGAGATGCCAATACTTATGTTCTAAATTTCATTTTTTGCCTTCAAATTTTTTGTGTGTATTTATAACATGAAACTTTAGTGCACATGGATATTTTTTTTTTCTAATTTTGATAATTATATATTTTTAAATAAATATTAAAATTTGGGTTTATTAAAACATGGTTGTTTCCATTTGACGTCTACTTTCATATTAAATATTTACAAATGAGTAGGAGTTGTTGAAACATTCAAATAATTCAAAACATTAAAAAATATCCAAATAGTTCAAAAAATATAAGAACATCCAAATAACACAAAATCCAAAAACATCCAAATAACACAAAATACAAAAACATTCAAATAATTCAAAAATCTAAAAACAACCTCAAATATCCAACAAAAGTTCAAAAACATTCAAAAATTCTAAAAGGTTCAAAATAAACTCATCATTACAAGCTCATCTTTCTACAATAAACTTATCATCCATAATAAACCTATCATCATCCTCATCTTTGATAAAGTAAGAAAAATCAAAATATGGCAATCATTGAAACACCAACGTTCATGAAAAATTGCAAGTATTGATCATTGTCAAAACAAACAAAATACCTACATGTCAGTTGTCTAAAAGCAACTAATTAAACATCCAACATCATTTCCTTAATGGATATATCATTCCTACAATAGGCACCAATCATAGATCAACACTTGCAATCTCTCTAGTAAGAGATATGATGGCATTGATATCAATATTTTCTTTTGATTTTATCTTTTGTCTCATTTCCTCACTCACTTGAAGCCACCTTGATCTTCAATATCTTGGTATGTCTAGAGGGGTGTGCAATGGAACATATTAATCACTTTCATTTGTTGTGTTTGTGGGATGTTCTTGTAATATGACCAAGGCGAATATGTGCCTTGTGTGTGCAGGGACAGTTTTAGGAAATACAATGACCTTTGTACACTAGGTTCTTCATACCTTTTGTGCATAAGTCCTAACTTTCTTCAAGGCCTTATTCTGTCACATGATAAAACAAGGTTTCCATATGTTAGGTATAAACAAGGATAAGTACTCCTATTTGTTTTCAAAGTCAAATTCCATGCAATAGATGTGACACCACCCTAGTTATTCATACCTTGGTGCATAGTATCTACTTGTTATATCAAAATAAGGATTTTCTCTACATTCTTTAGCATAACCTAAAGAAAAATAAAAAATAATTTATTCTATCTCATCTTATTCTCAATAAAATATCGAGTCAATCCAATAATCATAGATTTCTTGATATTTGATCATCTATTTAAATCTATATAAATCATTCATCTATCCATCTCTACTTACATCTAATCATCTATCCTTTCTTTTGTCCTACTCATCATACTAACATTTCTATTTAAGTATCATGACATGTACAAAAATATCTATCACATCCTACATCCACCAAATTTATAATAGCATCAAATATCATACATCCTGCATAGTCATCATACATATCATCAAAAATACAAAAAAGAATCATATCCATACATTAGACATCATATTTGTTGCAAGATGGTGTGTCCCTTGGTCTTCCTTGTCTAGCATAGTGCTTGGGTATGTGACATGGTCTAACCTCCTGATGTGGATCTTAACTGATGCTTGTATTGGGCATTGATAGGTTGACCTTTTGGTGCAATGACAAGGCCAATAATTGGTATCAGAGTTGGTCATAGGTTGAAACCCCTTGCTTGTGCTGGGGGGATTGTTGCAAGATGGTGTGTCCCTTGGTCTTCCTTGTCCAACATGACGCTTGGGTTTGTGACATGGTCTAACCACCTCATTAGGTTATCTCTCTCCTCTCAACCCGAAGAAGGAGGATGGGGAGGAATACTCAATTGTGCCTGCTCTCCTTGTTATTCTTGTCCTCTTGATGGACTAGGTTATTATGCCTAGATTCCCTTGATGGAATTGCTTGTGATGTTGGCTGGGGTGGATGACCAATTGACCCTCCATCAGATCTCATAAACTATCCTACCACTACAATCCTTAAAGAAAATTGAGGTTGTCTCCTGCTAGGTGGCACTACTAACTCATATAATGTATTATAATACACATCCTCCTAGGTGAGTCATCTCACCTCCCTCATATTCTTTGTCATGGTCACCATGAACCCTACCCTGCAGCCTCTAGCTACTCTCTCTTGGCCCACTTTATATCCCTATCTATCATAATCTGAGCTAACTCACTCTCTGCCTGCTATCGATGGGCTATCTTGACATCTCTCTCAACTATCCATTATGCTAGTTGAACTGTGAGGGTATCCCTCTCTCCCTCTATGCCTAATTTTCCTTAGTGAGAGCTACTCTTAGCCTAACATCACTAGGGCTTGCACCCTAGGGTCTCTCCTCCTCTCCTCTCTACTTATCTCCCCTTAGTGCTACCACAAGCACTATCATCTACTAGTGTCCCTAATCAGGACATCCACTTTGTCCTCCTACAACCTCTACCTTGGGCCTCTACCACTATCTCCAAGCCCTCCCTAGCTCCACATACCTCCTCCTCCTCCTACCACCTATTTCTCCTCCATCCAGGTGGGTGAACCTCAAGGTCTCTATGGGACCCACCAAGAATCATAATCATCTATGACCCTTGGATCCTTTGCATCATCTACCCAAATCCATTGTAATAACATCAAACATACAAACTCTATAGTCACAATATAAGGTATAAAAATAGGCTCCCCCTCAACAATCTCCCTTTGCATACATGTGAACATGACATGGGAATTAGGGGAAAACACATCTTGTTCCTCAACGAACCATCTCTTCACTCTGTCAGGTAAATAGTACTCTAAATACTACTCTCGAATGTGCAATGTCCTCACAATGAGCCATTGTGTATGTCAGTAGTATGGTAGGTGAACATCAACATCATCCTATGCCTCATAGTGAAGTTGTGATCTCCATATGAACTTTTCCATCTCACCTATAATCTACTACTAGTAGTCAAGGTTCCCAAGCTAGTGTTGTGTCAAGAAATTATCATACTTATATACAAATGGGTCATCCATTGCTCAGGCTACCTCTTTGATGAGTCTAGTGACAATTGTATGCTTCCGTACCCAAATATGATGTAATGTGGAACTGACAGATAAACTAGTAGCTGATCGATAGACTAACTAGTGCATATCATGGCACAAATGTGCAAGAATGCATGTGTCCCATGCATAAACCTGATCATCCTGCAACATCCTCTCTATGACATAACCCCATTCCATTGTGAAGCCTTTGGACCATTGATTGGGCATGATCTGCCCATAAATGAGCCTTGCTACTACCAAGATAATGGCATCACTCACACCAGTACTTGATCATAGATCAATCTGACCATCTCAATATCCAGTTCGTCATTGAACAAGGGTTAAAGTACAAAGTTGTGTCACATTTTATAAAGGAAATAGCCAACATTGATCCAACTTTTAAGTTTGAATAACTAAAAAGTGGCATATTGTTTTGAATTTTCAAATGATATAAACTAATAAAATGTGTATTTTCTAGTATATTTTATTTTTGTTTTTTTTTAAATTAAAAAATATTTTAATATAGTTTTTATTACTTGACACTATAATTTAGTTGTTGATAATTTATGCTAAAAAATAAAGTTACATGAGATGTCAATATTTATGTAGTTTTTTTCCTTCAATTTTTTTGTGTATTTATAACTTGAAACTTTAGTGAATGGATATATTTTTTCCAATTTTAATAAATGTATATTTTTAAATAAATATTAAAATGTGTGTATTAAAACACAATTGTTTTCATTCCACACCAGCTTTTATATTAAATATTTATCTAAAATAGAAAAAAATTATACCATCTTGATATAGATTCTTTTATTTAGCGCATCATTTTTTTTTCAAAATTTTTTATAAGTTTTATTATTTTTTCTTGACATGGTAATCAACCTAATATTTTGTATTGATAACCTACTTTTAGTAAAAATTAAAATATAAAATATAAAAAATTATATCTATATATATATTTGAAAATTGCACTTATGTATCTACAAAAGGGTATTTTTATATTTAAAAAAATGTTATTTACATGAGTAGGAGTTGTTGAAACATCCATTTTTTCAAATAATTTTAATCTTTTAGTAAATTAGCCTCAAAGTGGTGCTACATATGCATTTAGCCAACAATTTTAGTTGGAAAAGTTGTGGAAATATCTAACTTAGCTAGAATGGATTTTACTAAATCATATGTTTGACCAAAATTGATTTTTAGTTAAAAATACTTAAATTCACTTGTGTTGATAAGTTGGCTGAAGGTGTCACACAACTTTGTACTTTTACCCATAAAACCTACTCTAGAGCCTCAACATTGGAATCTAAATCATAAGTAACCCTCACACTCTCAATGGGAATCCTTAGAATGCACCACACATCCTCAAGAGTGATGGTGGCCTCACTAGTAGTTACCCCTGAAACAAGAGGTATTTGAATGCCATCTCTCCACTATAGCTTAGTTACGTTGTTGCATTGTGATTCAAGATCTTCATCATCAAGCTTTTGCAACAAGGGTTGCATAATTGAGCAATCCACATATCAAATTGGCATAATTCAACAATAGAGTACTAAGTTTGTGTGATTTCTTTCTGTAATTTGATCTTTATTTGAGTTATATTCTTGATTTATTTTTTATTCATTCAAGCATTATGTTCAACTTCATTGATTAATGGATTTGTTTGATCTTTCATTTGTGAGATTTTAATATTTTTTTAACTCTAATTACTTTATTTATCTTTTATTTCATTTCTCATTATTCCCATTAAATAGATGGCAAAGTTGATTAATATTTTTTAGTATAAAATATAACATGAGATTAAATTCTTTTTAAAAAGTGTGTTTATGTTATTTGAAATTTTAAATCTTTCAAATATCAAATAATGTACTAATTATTTTAACTAAAATTATTTATTTTTCTAATGAAATAGTGACTTTATATTAATTGTAAAAAAAAAATCTAACAATACACTATATCATAAAAAAGAGTGGATCAAAAAGTTCATAGCCTATAGCCTATACAAGGTAGAGCTTTAAGCATTATTCCATACAGAAAAACATAAAATTAAGTACCAAAAACTATTAATCTAATAGTAAGATATGGATCATAGTAATCTAGTTTCTATGTATTACGATTATCCTAATCATCTAGCATTGAATAGTAGGTTGTAAGAGCACCATCATTTGTCTATTCATCCTACACTTCATCAAGAGGTTAATCAACAAGTTTGAGAGAAGAGTTAACCAAGACAAGACCAAAAAATTTGACACTATTTGACTAGTCAAAAACACCTCTATTGAAAAGAAACTAAAGACTAATAGAAACATGAGACTAACCATGAACACTACAACCACAAACTCTATTTTTAAATTGTTGATGAATCTTTTATCAATAGATTAACAAATATTTAATAATAAATTGAAGGTAAATTTTGATCAAATATAACTAAAAACAAAAAAAAATTATAATTCATACACCCAAAAAGAAGTGTATCCTTCCTAGAAAGATTAAAGGACAAAATCTTGCTGGATTGAGGTTAGAATGTCTCTTCATGTACGTGGAATGTTGTGGAAGATAATTCCAAAACTGACATCACACCAACCATTCGTTACATTTAATATGTGCAGCTTTGTTGTGCAGTCATTTCATCCAAAATTATTTACAGATAGAACTTAACTTCAAGCAGGAAAAGAAGAAATTGTAGTTGGGATTGTTTCAAAGAAAAAAGTTAATGATTTTGGTTCCCTAATTGGTTGAAAATCAGAGTAGCGCTAAAATATATGAAAGAAGAGCAGTAATGAAAGTTGAATAGTAATTATATATATATTTATTTACTTGAGACCCCATATATTATGAGTGTGTCCACAGGTCTGCCATGGACATGTGCAGTGTGACGTTGGATGCACATGCTTTCTCAGAACCCCCTTCTAACAATAGCAAATACAAGGCTTGTGCGCATGGGTTAGCCTTTTAAATAAAGTGAAGATTCCTTCCCCGAGGAGTTTGCTGGAGTTGACTGTAAGTTTTGGGGTCTCAGAAGAAAAATTATTAAAAAACTAGGAGTTAGTTGTGCATTAGCAGTCAGTTATGTATATATTCCAAGATTGCAGATGTATATATAATTAATATATGTCCACAGGATGAGGCCCACATACATCTGATTCAGGACTTCTCCTTCTTCTTCCACACGCTTGTGCTGCTATTTATTGGCTTCCATCCAGCTTGTCTTGCCTTCGTCATAAGATCCGAGTTCTCCCATGCTACAACTATTTGAATATAGGTTTCGTTATGACTCAGTTCTTGTGTCAAGAACAGATAGATCTGCTTAAGTTATAATTTTCAGAGAATATAGAAACCAGCATGCTGGTTTTAGTTGTAGAAATCTAGTGACTTGTTGAGTTACAGTTCATATGGATCAGTTAGGACTCGAATCTATAACTTTTGTAGTTCAGAAGTGTGATGTAAAGATGTCCGAGGAAGATCAAATCTTGACAGTAGTGCCGAAGAATAGGAAGGTGACCCAGGATGAAGAAGGTGGAGGATTTCCTCCTGCCCTGAAGCCAATTGTTACTGCTCGTCCTCCTTGTAAATCCAGAATGTTGTTATCCACAGTGGAATCAAAGGAATCGGATGGGCTTGTTGATTTGGATATTACTAGTACTGCCACTGGTAACGATGACAATGATGGATGTGAGACACCCAAGTCAGAGGAGCATCAAATACCTAAAATTCTGGCATGCCCTCCTGCCCCAAGAAAACCCAGGTCAACAGCAAAGAGAAAAGCTGAAGAATTTTTCTATGTCAGTCCCTCTGAACTCAATTTGCTCTTCAATCTGCTGCAGGCCAAAAAATTTCAGGTCAGGTGAAGACCTGCACAGAATTCTAGATTTCGTTGCCTATTTTCCTCCCAAAGTATTTTCTGGGTTTTCTCTCTTTCTTTTTTTCTACAGAGGTATATATAAGATATATTCACCGGCCATAGAGCTGTTGATTAATAAAATAGGGGATTTCTGTACCATATTGTGAAGAAAAACTTTCTGTAAAGTTCAGAAATTGTTTTCCAAATATATTTTTAGTTAAAGAATTGCAGCCTGCAGATCTCGAACTAATTAATCTTTTGCCACATTAGAGGAGAAAAAAGCTTGCTACTAGGTGGGTACTTGTTTGTTAGCTCTTGAATGCCTTAAATTCTCTGGAGAATAGATTTACTATCAAATCCATGGAAGCGTGATAGATTCTTTTGTTTCTACATAAATGTGTTTTCTGTTAAACAGAATTTCTCAGTTTCAGGGATTTCATTTCTTAAAATTTACAGTAGGTTGTGCACCAAAAAAAACAAGTCTGAATATCCAAAAATGGCTGAATTCAGTTTGTCACAGCTTCCATCTAAGATTTTGGGTGTATGTTCTTTCACAATTATATTTTACATCAAACATAAAATTTCTCAGATTGATATATTTCAAGATTTGATTATATAAGTTTTTTTCATGATACATCTGCAGATCTATTTTCTTTTCCTTTTTCATTCTGTCAGTGTAGGGATTTTGAGCTGTGCTAGGCCACGGCCCTACTGAATTATATGGCAGAAAAAATACATGGAATTTTTATGTATAAATTCTCTTGTTTGCAGTGTACTGAAATGTTTTAGATTATAAATGTTTGATCGGCCTTCAAAGATCTACCTTCACTTCTTTATTCGCCATGGATGAATTCAGAAACAGGATTGAGAACCTGCCACCAAAATTGATAATTGTAATTGATTTTAAAAGCCTTAGACAACTGACGTAATAGTTCTATTTAAACAAGTTGATGTAATTTATCGTTAGTAAGTCAAAAGGTATTACCATAATGGTAGAAAAATTTGTAATATATTCATTAAAAAATTCATTTACATATAACTACCATTGTTGTCTCCACACAACTCAAAATTATTAAATATATTAAAAAAATTCATCTTTTTAAAATTAACATATTATGTTAGTAAAATTTGTATATTCATATTATTTTTCATTAAATGTTAAGTCTAAATGTTTTCATATATTTATATATCGAGAAATGATGTAATCTTATGTGAAATTGGGTTGATTCTCCAAACCTTTTCCATATCCTCTTACGTGTACATATTCTCATGTATTTAAACCTCACTTTATCTTTATACACACATTTCAATATTTTCATCTTATCCACACATTTGTTACACATATTCCTAGACCTATCTAGGTATAGCAATTATATACACCTATATGATTATTTACTCACCTAAGATCATTTTCATAATTGTATACTTAGTTTTGCAATGAAAATTTTATATGTTAATTTTAAAAAAATTCAAACTCAAATTTTAGCCAACTAAACCTTTTCATTTTCTTACCTTGAATTGACTAAGTACACATTTTGCAAAATTTGAGGCTACATGTTAATTTGTAAAGAAAAATTATTTGCATAATTTTCGAGTGCATATCTATTGTCTTCAAACGTGTATACATATTTTATGAGGGTTGTTGACAAAAGATTAGGCATGACTCCTTGTGATTTAACACAACTTTTTAAAAATATCTTTAGAAACGTCTAGTCATTAGATATCAAAGAAGAGAAAAACAAAGGAAAGCAACTCAAACAATAAAGAAGATGTATACGATGCATAAGGTTGAATCCAAATGCAAAGGACAAACCCATGACTCCAAACTATACCTAGACTTGCAAACTCGATCCCAAGAAAAACACAAATGAACTATAAGATTAAAGGTTCAATCTTTAGAAACAATATACATTATTCGATCAACTAGCTAAATGCTCTTATTTTCTTATTTACATTCCATACATTTATAATTACACTTAAATTAATTATACTTATATATACATATCATTCATTTTTTTTAAAGAGGTAAATGTTTTTGATCCAAAGCTATTGATAGAGAGGTCATACATTTTAAAATAGGAGTAGGTAAGATTCTAAATCTTTAGAAACAATATATATTATCTGATCAACAAGCTAAATGCTCGAGGTCACAAATGGGGACCTCATCCTCAATATAAATTCTCAATAATTACACCCCATGGGGTTTGAACTTAGATGACAAGAATAACAACACAACAACTTAACCATTGCCCTCCATCTTTCTATAAATATTTTTATTTAGTATTTATTTTAAAACATTTGATACACCTATATTACATTACATTGAATGCTATTAATAAATAAAATAATTTAGAATTTTTCTGTAGAATATTTATTACATTAATTTTTTTAACCTATTTGCAAAGCAATCATTCTATTGGTCTATCCATTCAACAAAATATTCAAATTTTTCATTGGATGTCGATTTTGTTTTTTTTGGGTCTCTTTCTTCCATAATAGAAGACTGCTCAATTTTAACAGTTATTTATTCAAATTATTTATTCAAATTACCCCTTAAGGAATATTTTAGTTTCAAATATATATTTTATATAATAAAAAATTATAAGATTAATTAAAATTATTATTTCTCATGTAATAAAGCTTTTATGGCAAAAATATATAAAAACAGCCATACGGGCATCGCATTAGGTGGGAAAGCCAATCACATGCTTAGAACTTTTTGTTGCTCTTTCAACAACGTGATTGAATCCATTTTTGGAGTTTATGGAAAGTATTTTGGAACTTTAGATTTATTAATTATTAGTTGAGTTGGCTTGATCATCAAGATTTGTGCACTTTATTTTGAGGTCACATGTTTGATTTTGATGGAAGAAAATTGTATGGCTGAAAATAATATAAAGTAATGAAAGCATGTTTTATTCAAGAAATATTAAACATAATGAAAAGCTGATTTAACGACCTTTACCACAAGTTCATTATTGCTATTATTATATTATGTCTACTCCATGATTTATTGAAATATTTGTCCTTTACTATTTGTAAAAGTAAAGGTAGTAATATTTATATTGGGAAAATAATTAAATTTCTAAGGGTCTCTACATAATATTTAGTACATAGTTTTAAAAGATAAATATGTTGAATACTATATAAATAGAGAGATGGAGGGAGATCAAGCACATGTGTGGGGTCCAATTTGTTATCTTTGCTTAATGAGTTCTTTTTACCAAAAACAAACACTTGATTATGTTTCAAACTAAATGTCCAATGTCACAACTTCTTTTCATCCCACAAAGTGCTATGTGGAAGTTCCAAGAAATTAGGACAAGGGTTGCCTAATGTTGACCTTTGTAAGAGCAAATTAAGATGTAAACCCAATTACGTAGAAACCTCTAAGGACATAATCCCAAGGGTAAGCAATAGTTCTTGGGTTTTGTCAAAGGTATTTGCTCTAACTAAGGGGTTTGAAATTTTGATGATGGTGTTGAATGTTGGTTTTCCAATGTTTTCGATAAATGCACTATGTTTTCAAATAAGCAATGTAACATCCTAGCTCAATTGGTACGTTTTTCTTAGTGGGCTTGCCTCATGCCCTTCATAGAAGAGATGATTTTACATGCAACCAAGGAAGAAATATATAGGTATGTTAAGAATAAAGTCTTAACCTCTATATTTCAACCAAGATCGGACATGGCAAGTAACTTCTTGGAATCTAAGTTCCAATGCACCACTTCGATAAAATCGCTCAATGGATCAATAGACCACTACAAACAAGGGTTCTAGTTTGGACTTTTCGTTCATGGAGATTGACCCATATGGCGAGAGTCCCCTTTTGGATCCATCTTGTCGGAGCCAACCGCGTGATACTGGCGTTTAACCAATACCCACATTTATATCCCGGTTGGAAGTACTTTTGGCTTTAGAGTGTTGTCGGTTGAGTCGTTCCCTTGGGTGAGTACTTTTTCCCCAAGGCAGGCCCTCTAGGATAGACAATAGCGAAAAAACACACTCATAGTTTGATCAACCTTTGTTTAGAAACAAAGGGAGAACACATGCCATATGTTTAATCACACTCGCACAATATGTTGTTCAATTTTAAGCCCAAACTGAAGTGTGGAGGCAATCTTTTATGCAACCTAATGCCATCAAAAAGACTTTTGATTCTCAAGATCGCTGTGAAGTGCGAGAGAAGTGCATATGCCTTTTTAGATGAGATTACTTTGAATAAAAGATTACAAAACATGGAAAACACATGTTCATTTTAGCCTCAAAGCAATAATGAGTTTGTTTTAAAGCACCAAGATGAGTGTGAGTTTGATTGTTCAATTTTTGCCCAAATTGAAATCTAGTAGGTGTCTAGGTTGAGTTTTAATCCAACTTTGAAAACAAACAATGATCTAGTTGGCTCAAAACATAAAATTAAAGCATGAAATGGAAGCCCTTAAGCATTAAAAAATGCTTTGTGATTTTCAAGTTTGATGCTCAATTCTTCAACTCCAACTTTACTTTCGCTTTCACTCAACTCCAACGCTCAATTCAAATGTCAACCTATGAAGTCAAAACAAAAAATGATCATGTGTCAAGTTTCCTATGATTGTATCTTGATCAAAAGCTAGAGACATGCAAATACTTTAGTTTTAATGTTGAAATCAAGTCATGATAACAAATTTCAATTTTGCCCCTTTCTAAAAAGAAGTCTCCAACCTGCAATAGACTTTAAATGCCTATTCATTATTTTTCTATAATGGGATTGGGAAGCCCAAACAACCAAAAGCCAATTACCAAAGATTTCTTATCTCATATAGCTAAAAAATTTAAAAATGAGGCTATGTCTCATATGATAATCTCAAATCTCTCCTAATGTCATTTAAAGAAGACCACTTCAAATTTGCATCTCAATATTCATTGGCTTTCCAATCAGATTAGTAAAATCAAGATGTAATAAATACTAGTACCAATCTACCTCTTCACTCTATTTTTAATGCAACGTTATAAGTCACATCAAATCTCTCCTCGATTGAAAAGAGACGTAGAACATTCAAAGCCACAAATAAGAAAAAGATCAGAATGCCCCAAGTTATTCAATCCACACACTTCCATTAAAGACAAAAAGATGTAGCCACCGCTAAAAGGTTAATGTTATACATAATTGCAATCTTAGTGAAGAAAAGGAACAAAATTCAAAACTCTGCACACATGTTAAGATTGAGTAAGAAATATGTTCCAGATTTGAATGCTTGAAAGGTGTGAAGTATTAATGTCTTATGCCATGCATTGAAGTTACCTGTCCCCATCCCAAGTAACCAACCACTCCAAGTCATCATAGATAGCTTCTTGTCAGCATAAAAGATTTTCTAATCTCCCTCACTTTAAACTTCACTGGAGAATGGTTTGCTAGCTATGTTTAGTGAATGTCATCATGGCATAATCTATAGTAAGTATGTTGCGTTTGAAGGAACCTGTCAGGAAAGAGCTAAAAACGTCAGTGAAAATGTGCCTATCACCATAATTACGGGCTGCATTCGATGTATCTGCGAAAAATTCCTACATTGCTTCATGGGTGCAACAAAGACACAATAAACAATAATTATCATCCTTACAGATCAGAGAGTAAAGAGAATCTATGACAAGCAGAAAAAAATGTAGGTTCTAGGAAATCTCTAGTATATCTTGCACCACGGACTAAATCGCCAGGAAGTACTGGTGAAGAATTTTCTGAAAAGATACGAGTCTAAAGGGCATTTAATGCTTCCCACACTGCTCAACGTGAAAGGTGTAGACTCAATCTAGGCAGTGTGTACGTGCCTCATTAATGCCTTTATCACGAGTGAATGTATTTAAAACAACAGCTGCTTAGGATCGTGGCTAGTATAAATGCAACTGTTACTACAGACAGCAAAAATGATAGTTAAAGCTTCTCAAGGGAATTAGGTGCAAAGGATTCTTATGTTTGACATTTCACTTGGAAATTGGAACTATTTTGCATAAAGGGGACGACTCAGAAAATGAAGCAACGCGTGGCTAGAAGGTTGTATTGCGAGATATTGACACAAAACATTGAAATGTTCCTAGTGCTTTCACAGGGTTAATAGTTGCATCTAATTAGCAGTTGATTTCCTCAACTAGTCCTAATTACAACAGGCAGCTCTCCTATACTCCTACACCATCGGTGCTATCTCTACCTAGATAATCTGCTCCTTTTTAAGAAAAAACCGACAATCGACTCTTTTATTTTCTTGATATTTGAATGTGGTGTCGGCATTTATGGTCCAAATTAGGAGAATTAGATGAAGCAGATTTTTCTTTAGTCAGAATAGATAAAGTAAGCAGCCACAACCATATCTTGGACTAGCATCCTCCCCTCGTGAGCTCAAGAAAGCTATGACATAGACAAAGGTAGCAGGTAAACTTCTAGGCAAAGGGCGCGATGAACTACTTGACATAATGTACCGTGTGCAAAATGCGGAAGCATAGGGAAGGCATGCAAACTATAAGACAAAATTTCTTCAAGAAAATGTGACTACAATGAACCATAAATGTATTATGTCAAATAATAGCTGCAAAATACTGACTGGTATAAGGAGTTGAATTAAAGCATCCATGCTTGAAGCGTCCTGGGCAGCCAAACATAGCGATTTGAAAATAGCAATTAATATCCTAAACTTTCAAGCCAGCATTCATGAGGTAATTGTTGTGTGATTTGAATGAGATCTATCTACATATCTCAAACAGTAAGATTCATTGACTGAATCCACCATCACAATGTGGAGATTTTTTATTTATTTTTTAAAGTTTCGACACTATAATGTATGCAGAAGTGGGACTATGAAATAGGCACGGGAACCATTTCACATACACCTAAACAAAAAAAACAATGTAGCTAAGAGACTTTTCATAGCTAAGAGACAGCTAAGAGACTTCTCATAACTTGAGACACTATAAGAGATAATGATTCGCAAGGACATCAATATTTCAAACAAATGAAGTTTGCAGTTATAATGCAATGATTGCTCAACTTGCACAAAATTTATGAAAATCTGCATTTGTTAAAAACTTGGACAAAAATTATCATATAAGTTAGATTAACAAACCAAATCTGCCCTCCTTTTAGCACCACAATGTGAACCCTATTTCAAACTTGCATGGAAGAAATGAACAATCACACTAATAGATCAAAATACAAGATTAAAACATGAGTTCCCCATAAAATCCATCTGCATTGTTAGAAAACAAGGAAAAAGATGAAATACTTGAGCAAATACAATCAAAAATAACTATTCCTCATTCTTAAACAAAGCAAACACTTGATCTTATGGGAGGATTGGTGCTACTTTGATGTGGAAAGTAGCCCTTTCCCAACCCCTTTAGATAAGCTAATGATAATGATGGACAAGATCATTTCTCAAATGAAGAGAGTGACCTTGCATGATCTTGGAGATGAAATGTTAAGATTGTGGATTGATAGTGGACAAAATCAGTTCTTCATGTGAAGAGAATGACTTTGCATCAAGTTGTGGAGGTTTGTGGAGTGGATGAAGCTTCTCATTTAAAGATTTTCAAATGCTAAGTGTGTCAAACATGGAGAATGTGGGACTAAGATTGGACCAATGAAAGAAGGACACTTGTCATCATGTGAGTGGTTGATGTATGTGCAATATTAGGGAAATGTGCCCATGAGAGGGAGAATTTGAATTCAAATTTTGCAATAAATGCTGAGTTTGACCTTGGAAGGGGACATGTAAGAGACATGTAAGGCCTCATAAATGCTCTGTTGGGTGTACATGTCCACTTAGGGGGAGATTCAAACTTGGAGAATATTCTTCATTTATGCCAAGTTGAAAATAAAGATTTTGATAAATCAATTAAATGCAATTTCATGTGCAAGTGGCCAAATCCAGATAATGCAAGTGGGTGAGATTAGCATTTAATCATGGTTAGATTAGATTAATGATGATTAGGATGATTTGACCTTTAGGACTTTGATATTTGATTTATTTAAATCAGAAAAGGATGGAATATGACTTGGAGATTTAGTTAAATAAAGTCTTGATTTATTTGATGAATGGAATATGATTATGCATGATGTAAATTTGACATGTCTACAACATGTAATGTAAAGTAAATCAATGATTACATGATTATGTAATCATTGAATCAAACATGTCAAATGATAGACATGTAACAAGCACATAAAATAGAGATACACATGAAGAAGTATAAACCTACCATTAGTGTAAGAAAATCAAGGTGGTGATGTGGCCCGTAATTAGTAAAATTACTTTTATAAGTACATAGAATACTAGACTATGTATGGGTGGGTGCATGACGTTGGGTAGCAATTTTGTGGCCACTTTCTAAAAAAAGTTTGAAAACTCATAGCATGAGTGTGTTCTAATGCGCTCGCATTATTGCACATTAAAAGCAAAAAAAAAAGTGAAAGTATTCATTTTCACTTTGATTGTTTGCTTCTTTTGCTCACAGCCAAAACCCCCAACTTTCGCGCTTGCATTCTAGGAGGAGGTATTCGGCATAAATCTTCAACAAGAGTTGTTATTTCTTTTCAAGGATGGTGCCACGATGACGAAGAGGTGGGAGAGGTAAGTATTGTTTGTTGTTTGTTTTGAATTTCTTAGTTTTAGGTTATATTTGATATATATATATTTTAATTTGTAGGAGATGCAAATGAAACTGCAAACCCACAAAATCCTCAACAAAAAGAGCAACCAAATCTTGAAGAACAAAATCCTCAACAAGAAAATCAACCTCAACAACAACCTCCTCCACCAATCCCTCAACACCCTCCTGGCACTCAACAAAATTTATTGAGTGAGATTGAGAACAACAAAAAACAAATTAAGGATTTTATTAGTAGGTTGAGTGATCCAAATGGTTCAACCATAGAAAGAATGACCCTCACAAATTCATTGAAAGATATGTTAAAAAATGTAGATTCAATTAGCAGACAAATAACTAGATGGTAAGATAGGAGGCAAGTGGCTAGGGAATATTATGCAGATAAACTATCATATAAACAAGTAAAGGATTTAAAAATTACAAAAGGTGATTTGTGCTCATTATTCACTGACCCACGCACAAATCAAAATCTTAGCCTCAATGCGAAGAGGTTTCCTATTCATTGGTGCCACCACCAAGAGATTAGGAACCATTTTTATGATAGGTGGTACATGGTCTTTGATGACTGACCATGCAACAATTGTGAAGTCCCCTAGTATTTTCTTAGGAAACTATACAATGAGTTCATATTGAATAAAATCCTAAATTATTTTGATATAAGGGACTTCCAGGGGAGAGGTGGGGGGTTAGCTCAGGATAGGCCTGGTGCATAGTTGGATCCTACGCAGCAAGTGAGACAATCTCTCGCTAGACCACCTTGTGAGCACGTTGTTATGCTTGTCATCGTGAAGGAGAGTCCCGACGTAGACACATTGCAGGTGATCAGCACTTTGACCTAGAATGTCACCCATCATACTAGCCCTATTCTACACTGCCATCCAGGGGAGTCTTCGAGTGGTGGCCTTCGAACCCATGTGTGTCAATCTTGCAGGGTGTCTTGTTCATATGACCCCACCAACACTCAGGAGGCTACTGCGGAGGATCTGTATGTAGCTACGGAGATGGAGAGGGCGGCTGGCATTTTGCATGATGCGTATGGCATTGATAATCAAGTAAAAGTTAGTATGTTCATTGAATTTAATTTATTAAATTTTGATTTTGAAATGCAAGATTAACTAATTTAGTTTTATGATTTTAATAAAATTGTAGGGTCACAGTGTTGAGACTGGATACACTGGCCCTCCACCTACTTATTTCTACAGTACACCTATCGGCGGGATATGTAACTAGTAAACAATTATAAATTTATTACATGTTAATATCATTATTTTATGAATGGTATTTTAATATGCGATTTTGGATGTTGAACATGGTAATATTGGAGGTTTCGAGGGAACACCTCCCAATGCTAGTGGATTTACTCAAACCTTCATGTAGGTAATAGAATAAAGAGTTTAACTAATGAATTGTACTTAATAGATTTGTGTAGTTTATATTCATATCATTGGTTACGTTGCATTGCACATCATTCAAACTCAAACATCATTCAAACTCAAAGCATTACTTCACATTCCATAACTAATAACTAGATGTTGATAGATGACAAAATTTCAACTACAATATAATTGTTTAGAAAGTCAACATAAGTAGTGATGCCATTTCTTCACATGGAGGCATGTGCTTGCAAAGGTGCACCTACACAACAAACTATGGATGCTTGGAAAAAATCTATGAAACCATAATAGTAAGAAATAGCATAGACAAGGTAGTTAGTAGTTTCAAAAAATGCCTCAAAGAAATGTGGTCTCATGGTGATGGAATTCCATTCTATCAACATGAGACCACATTTCTTTGAGGAATTTATTCAAAATGCTCACCACCTTTTCTATGATACCACATTTTTCATACATGTGCACCAAAGCATTTTATCAAACTACCCGTGCTTCCTTGCTGCTATGGCTAAAAGCCTAAAATAGGTGCTTTCCAACAAACTATGGATGCTTGGAAAAATATCTATCAAAGCATAATAGTAAGCAATAATACCATAGAGAAGGCAATGAACTTTTTGAAAAAATTCCTGAAAGAAATGTGTTATTATGGTGATGGAATGCCTTGACATGCATTTTTTCAAATAGTTCACTTCCTTCTCTATGCCACCACAATTATCATACATGTCTACAAAAGCATTTAATCAAATGATTCATTGGCTTGCTGCTATGGGTAAAAGCCTAAAAACATGTCCTTTTGAACAAGATATGGATAGGGAAAATAGTAAGCATGATAGTCATAAATATATAATTTAATAAGTACTCAAAATTTTGTTCATTAGATCTCATACATTATAAGTCATGACATGGACCATCGCTATTGTAACTTTTTTGTGATTGAATAATTTGTTGTTTTATTTTCAAATGTTGGTTGTGGAAACACCTCCAAATGTTACGAGGGAAATGGATATCGATGTTTCATCTGCTATACAATCATCAATGGCTCTGAAAGGGGAGGTATGAGGAAAATTACTAAATTTCAATTTACATTTGTTGTTATAGATGTTAGTTCGAGTGAAAAATCAAGCCAAATTATTGATTCATAGTCTAATTTCTATTTGGATGGTTTATACAGGGCTTGAGCATGCCTCAACATCAATGTGTGGATATTTCCCTCATGGAGAGTGATCGTGAAGTGGTCGTAAGTGATTTTTTTTTAAATATATCATTTTTTATAATGTAATTTCTATATATTAATGTCTTTACTTCTTATTGTAATAGTTAAAACTTCACCAAGAACTTAATAGTAGTAGGAGGAGCAGTAGGAGCACTCCTTAAGTGCAGCACAAATGAGTGACAGACCTATCACCATCCAATCGACAAGCAAAGGGCAAGAGTTTATTTTGAGAGCTTGGAGAGTAATGACTTTTGATTCCAGAGCCCTTTCTTGTATGCCTACATGGCAGTTTTGTACATATTTTGTATTGGATATATTTGACATTGTATGCCTATATGGCATTCTCGTAAGCCTATATGGCTATTTTGTACCTATATTTTATACTTATATCGACATATATTGATGTATGCGTACATGGCTATTTGGTTAATACAAATATTTTTTATCGATGGTGTCCATTTTTGCATGTTATAAATTCATGGTTCAATAGATATGAGTTATGTGTATTCAAGTGTATACTTTACAACTTACGTGTATACTTTGTGAATTACATGTGTTCCTTGATGTATACTTTGTGACTTACACGTTTTCATGTGTATACCTTGTATTCGTGCATATACTTTATATTAAGTTGTGTATACTATGTATTCGTGTGTATACTTCAAGGCATACGTGTTTGTGACTACTTGTGCTTCCCTTATTCACATGTACATGCTTTACTCATTCACATGTATACTTATTAATTAGTTAGTCATAGCATTGATCATTGTTGTCCTTCATGGTTTGTCTTGAATAAATTAATTGATTGATGGTAAACAACTTTATCTAAAATCAAAAAACAAGTTTTCAATTGGTATTCTATGAAATGATTGATAAAAAGATTCCAATATATTTAATCCTTTGATTGGAACAACTCAATTAGGTAAATGATACATAAGACTTTTCCTTTTATATTAGCAATGCATGGAAGTTTCAAAAAGTATCCTTGATATTACAAAAAGATATGTGTTTATACACTTCAATTGTGCACTCACCCTTTGGTTCTTTGAAAGAAATATCTACCTATGCCATTGTTACACTGCACAGGTAAACCAAATTTTGTATTGTGGAGCTATATTAAGCTACCACTCTCAAGACCAATGTAACAATGATACAAAATAATGTCTGAGACTGCAAGAAGACATCAAAATGGCTAGTGTACTAAACAAATTCTTATGATTTATGAAGAATGTTGATAACTCTACTCAGTTGGCTTCTTTTTTCAAAATCACACAAATTGAACCCTAGCATCAATAGACTCTGTATATCAAGCTACCATAATTCAAGTTTCAACGATGAATATTTATCATGCATGTTTTAAATGACATTCAAGTTTATGGTGGTTTTGTTTTTTATATGATGTTATGTGATATTCTAATCCTAATTCATGCTTCTAGGCTGCATATATATATTTATATTTTGATTTTACATATTTTTGTACCAACGAACTGAACCCCCCTCCAAATTTTTTTGGCTTAATCGGCAAACTAAACCCTTGAACCTGAACCCGAACCTCAAAACCTATTCCAACACTCTTCATTATTCCTACACAAACTTAATTGACCACCAAATTATGTTGCCTTTTGACTTTACCCACTTTTACTCTGTCAAACATCTCTTTTTCATTCAAAACCCTTTTTTTCCCAGCTAGGGAATCATGCCACAACATAATTTTGACCTCCCTTGTCCTTGAAAACCTTTTGAACACATCAAACTCCACAACCTCACCCTATTTACAACCTATTCTAACTTATTTTCAAGAATTTTTTTCTTTTCACCTCTTTTAGCCTTGCTTTTAAGGGGCCTCAATTCTGAATTTTCAACAAGGGTAGCATTATTAATATCTTCCAATGCCTTTACCAATGCTATTTTCTTATTCCTACTCCCTATCCTACTTACATCAGGCCCATATCATCAAGACACAGCCTAAACAATAGGTGGAATGGCCTATTCCAACATATTACACTCAAACTCTTAAGGGATCGATCCGGTTGAACGTAGCTCAGAGCGATTCCGTGTGTTTGGGTGCGAAAGACGACCATGCCCAGTGTAAACATACATATTCAAATGTGTTGGAACAATTTTTTTGGTCACACGAGTTGCAAAACAAAAGTTGCACCACTTTGCAACTTTCCACTACTTGCATTTAACACTTTTTCCATCAACTGAAAACTGGACACCACAGGAAAACCACTCCAAGTTAACAAAAATCAAGAGAGTTTATTGTAGAGGACTCAAACATGATCTCATAGGATCAGATGATAATTTTCTAAGCATCACGGTATCCGAGTAACATCATGCTGAAGTTTGTGGCCATTTTGCACTTTGGACCCTTAAAGGATCGATCCGATTGAACGTAGCTCAGAGCGATTTTGTATGTTTAGGTGCAAAAGAGGACCATTCCTATCATAAACATACCTATTCAGATGCATTGGAACAGTTCCTTTAGTCACACGAGTTGTATGACGAAGGTTGCACCACTTTGCAACTTTCCACTGCTTGCATTTAACACTTTTTCCATCAACTGAAAACTGGACACCACAGGAAAACCACTACGAGATAACAAAAATTGAGAGAGGTTATTGTAGAGGGACCCAACAAGATCCCATAGGATAAAATGGAAATTTCCTAAGTATCACGGTATCTGAGTAACAACATACTGAAGTTTGCAGCCATTTTGCACTTTGGACCCTTGAGGGATCGATCTGGTTGAACGTAGCTCAGAGCGATTCCACATCTTTGGGTACGAAAGAGGACCATGTCTAGCGTAAACATACCTATTTAGACACATTGGAATAGTTCACTTGGTCACACGAGTTGCAGAACGAAAGTTGCACCACTTTGCAACTTTCCATTGCTTGCATTTGAAACTTTTTCCATTTATTGAAAACTGGACACCACAGGAAAACCACTATGAGATAAGAAAAACTGAGAGAGGTTATTGTAGAGGGGCCCAATGTGATCCCATAGGATTAGATGAGAATTTTCTAAGCATCACACTATCCGAGTAACAACATGTTGAAGTTTGTAGCCATTTTGCACTTTGGACCTTTAAGGGATCGATCCGGTTGAATGTAGCTCAGAGTGATTCCAAATGTTTGGGTGCCAAAAAGGAAAATTACTAGCATAAAAATACCTATTCAGATACGTTGGAACAATTCATTTGGTCATGCGAGTTACAGAATGAAAGTTGCACCACTTTGCAACTTTGCACTACTTGCATTTGACAATTTTTCCATTGCCCAACATGATCCCATAGGATTAGACAAGAATTTTCTAAGTGTCACGGTATTCGAGTAACAACATGCTTAAGTTTGCAGCCATTTTGCACTTTGGACCCTTAGGGAATCGATCCAGTTGAACATAGCTTGAAGTGATTCCACATGTTTGGGTGTGAAAGAGGATCATGTATAGTGTAAAAATTCCTATTTGGACGTGTTGGAATAATTTATTTGGTCAAAAAAGTTGCAGAATGAAAGTTGCACCACTTTGCAACTTTCCACTACTTGCATTTGACACTTTTTCCATCAACTGAAAACTGGATACCATAGGAAAACCACTCCAAGATAACAAAACCCAAGAGAGGTTATTCTAGAGGGGCTCAACACTATCCCATAGGATTAGACAAGAAGTATCTAAGCATCACGGTATCCAAGTAACAACATGCTGAAGGTTGTAGCCATATTGCACTTTGGACCCTTAAGGGATCGATCTGGTTGAACATAGCTCAGAGCGATTCCGCATGTTTGGGTGTGAAAGAGGATCATGCCTAGTGTAAACATACCTATTCACATGCATTAGAACAGTTTCTTTGGTAACATGAGTTGCAGAACGAAAGTTGCACCACTTTGCAACTTTCCACTACTTGTATTTGACACTTTTTCCATCAACTAAAAACTGGACACCACAAGAAAACCACTTCGAGATAACAAAAACTGAGAGAGGTTATTGTAGAGGGTCCCAACTCAATCTCATAGGATTAAATGAGAAGTTTCTAAGCATCACAGTATCTGAGTAACAACATGTTGAAGTTTGCAGCCATTTTGCACTTTGGACCCTTAAGGGATTGATCCGGTTGAACATAGCTCAAAGCAATTCCGTGTGTTTGGGTGTGAAAGAGGACCATGCCTAGCATAAATATACCTACTCAAATGCATTTGAATAATCTGTTTGGTTACACAATTTGTAAAATGAAAGTTGTACCACTTTGTAACTTTCCATAGCTTGCATTTGACACTTTTTCCATCAACTAAAAACTGGAAACCATGGGAAAGCCACTCCAAGATAACAAAAATTGAGAGAGGTTATTGTAGACAGCCCCAAAATGATCCCATAGATTCTCATGAATATTTTTTAAGCACCATGGTATCCGAGTAATACCCCGTCAAAGATTGCTACCCTTTTGCACTTTGGGATTTGATGTTTCATTGAACTGTATGGTTCCGTATAGGGTGATTGTGTTCTCTTTTTGATGGAATTCTATGGGAATCAGACTTAACTCCATTTTAGTTTTGGTTTGGTTGGATTTCAAGTGATTTTGTGCATTTTAGAAGCCAATTACTGAGGGTCGGTTTGTATACCCTGTTTTAAGGGTTTTGAGTGCATTAAAATGTCATATTAAGCCTTTCACCCACTGTATGCTTCTATAACTCAATTGAAAGGCTTAGTTATGGTTTTAAAACATGTGTGCAAAGTTTTATGTGCAAGGGAGGCGAATAGAGGGTTTTTAGGTGATACCCTAGATGTCAAATGGTGCATTTTTTAGTGGAAAATGGTGGTTTACTGCTAGGGTTTGAAGAAATCTTTGGGGGAAGTGACATCTCTTGAAATTTTAAGTTTGTGTAGACATTTTTTAAGGTGTTTTAGGCTTTGGTTGGCTATGGGAAGGTTTCAAGTATGGGTTTTCAATAAACTCTTACCTAACTTATAGTCTCCAAATCTCATCAAATGGGCTTATCTTTTAGAGAAGGTCATCCAATGGCCAACCAAACATCAATCAAGCTTTAACATAGACCCTAAGACAAATTTCCAAGAGATCATACCATGTTTCTTTGTACCATCATTAAGATCCAATAGACCACCTTGCACAAAGGCTACTAAATTAGACCTATTTACAAAGAGACAACCTTTTAAACACTAGATCTTCACTCAAAATCCTCAAACAACAGTATGTTATGTGTCAAAACCTCCAATTCCATGATTTTTTTTTAGGTCCAAGACCTCTAGACCCTTATTACACCAAACCCTCAATTGCAAGCAAAATACTTGGGGTTTTAATGAAACTCCTATCTCTTGGACCTGCCATACCCAAACAAAGCACCAAACACACTTACTAGACCTTGTGCATGGTGAATAATACATTACATGGACAGTCCTTCCCACATTTTTTCAAAAAACCACTTGAAATCCTCATTTTCATCATGAAAATACCCTACTACAGCCCTAGAAAATCATCCCAAACACCCAACCTTGACTCCACAACATTCTAAATAGGTTAGGAATGTATTTTAAAAGTTAGAGGACCCATTCCACAAGTTACAGTAGGCACAAAAAGTGGAATGGGTTGAATTACATCATGAAACCCTTCGATCCAAGAACACTATGAAAGTAGGTAGCAGTAGGAAAAACAAGATAACTTTCACTATTCAAAGAGTTAGAACCTCTAAATAGGTGAAAATGAAAGCTAATTCATCAATATACAACATACAATAGGTTTCATATCATCTTAGTGTCTGTACAGGCTGTACAACAACAAGAAAAGTGAGAAAACCTAGTAAATTTCTAGAAAATAACATTATTCTTGATTAAAAAAATGGGTTACAAACCAACCAACAACCTCTCCTTTGAGGAATTGAAGGTTATTATACATGTTTACCATAGGAAAAATAAAAGCAGAGGCTTTGAAAGGAACTCCATGAAAACCAAGCTCTCTAAATGGTATATCAAACTCTAGTTCAAAAACTTTTAGATGAGGCTGCTCCCATAGCTCTCTTACTCGCTTGGAAAATCCTTGAAAATCTGTATTGATTTTATTTTTCCTATCCCTCTCTTGTTGTTCTTCCTCAATTTCATCAAGATCATACATTGAACTTCTTTCCCCTCCTAAATTTTGGACCACATCCATTACCTCCACATAAAAATGGACATCCTTGGTCTTCTTGGTTCCCACGCCTTGATATGGTTATGCAAATGAAAATGAAGCAAAGTAATCATCCCCTTCTCCACTAGTTGGAAGAATGCATGCTTAATGTTTTGATACATGATATCAGCTCTCTCTTCTACTCTCATGGTTAAATATCGAAATCCAGTATGGTGGGCCTCCAGAGTTCCAGTCATCTTTCTTCCTTTTCCACCAAATGTTGGCCTGATCCACACATCTTCCAGCCTAATTGGCTTTGTTTTTGAAAGCTGAAGTTTCTCCTGAGTCACCAATGTAGCTCGCTCTTTCTTTTCAAACTCTTTCATTTCTACAAATCATCTTTAGGATTTAATCATTTGTACCACATGGTTGATGTGCTTTGAATCCTTGCATCTAAAGGAAATTTCCTTTACATAAATACTGTTAGGGAATTTCAATGTTGCCATTGTAGTTGGAATTAAAGATGGTACCTGCAACATTAAAAATTATCCTTATATAAGAATTCCCTCCATCTTGTTGTCTTGTAACACTCTTGATGGTGCCTACATGAAGAGTGATTTTGATTCCTCTTCTACATTAGAGGGTTCATATCCTTGATCTGACTCTTCCAAATTATCGGAATCAAAATCACTAGCTTCCATATTCAAAAATTCCCAACCAACATCTTCAATAAATTTATTTGGATCATCAGTAATAGTCTTAAAAATTGGCCGCTAGTACAAGTTCATTTTGCTTTCATAATACTTTATAACCATGGAGTTCAGTAATTCCTTGATGCCATCAAGTGAAGATTGAGGGATGGCGTCAATGCGGAGTACATCCCACTTGAAATCTTTGAAAAAAATAGCCATATCCAATTCCTTTTTCCCAAGTCCTACTCTTTCAAGGTTAACAATATCAATCTCACTAATAGAGATTACT
>VDFB02168118.1:192391933-192440850 GCA_007258455.2 Sequoia sempervirens | reverse complement strand
CAAGTCCAAGTGTTGAAACCATTGCTTAATATTTAAAGTTTCTTTCTATAATTGATAGGAATGAAGTCTTGATGCACGATTATTGAAATTGGTTTTACTTTACCATTTTTTTCTAGGTATTAGAGGTTGGAAAGACTATTTGATGTTCTTTTGAATCTTCTTTTTATGTTAGGAAAGTAATACTGTCAATTTTTGACAAGAAGGAAAGACCCTTAACAAAATAGTAAAGACCTTTGGACTTCACAAGTTCAACCTCTAGGTTAACTCTTACCTAAATTTAAAGATAAATCTTAAAGAATATCCCCAATGTCTGACATCTAAAGTTGTTCACTCCAATCATTCAAAGACATTCTTTATCAGACATCGAATTATAGGAATGGCTTGAAAGTTTATTAAATGATCTTTTAAAATTATTGGAAATGTATGACCTCTGACATTTAAGCCAAAATATGAAATCCCTAAGGCCAAAACTCATTCATTAGGAACATGTTATCCCTCATTCTAAAACAAGGTTGGAAAAGGAAACTCGAGACTTGATGGATGAGTTCATAAACCTCATCAATTGGAGCACTTAGGAGAAACATGATTTGACTGACTGAACATTGAAAAACACAACAAGCCAAAAAAATAAAATAGAGAAAACAAATGAAAATTGTAAAAAAAATTATAACCCAAATAAATTGATAAATGACAAAAACCTTGCATTAACAAGGAAAAACTAGAAAAAAGAATGAAATCTATGAGTTTTTCAAGCCTACCCAGAATAATTGTGGAGAAGCAAAGGGTGGGAAAATGAAAACATGTGGAGGACAATGAGGAAACACATGAAAACTACACATCACACTAGACACAAACAAGGAAACAACACCAACACCACACTGAGCACAAAAAACCTATGAGGAGCACAAATTATGATCATGAAGAAGGTTTTGAGGAATTTGTAGAGCTTGAGAAAATAAAATTGGAAATGCTTAAATGATAATAAAAATCCTTCAACCTCACTATGAAACTTTTAATCACGATGTATTAATTCTAATTGAATGAGCAACTACACAATCAAATGTGTTGACAAGTGGTAAAAACAAGACATCCAAAAATTTCCAACATTGGGTCTCAGGAGTTGGGAATGTCGCAAGAGACAAGCATGTTGACTATGAGAATGTCAATAAAACTCCAAAATAGAGAATAGGAAAAATAAGAGGCATTAAGGGATTGGTCTTGGCATAGATGACATGCCATCCTTGGAAAACTCAAAGCTTCAACAAAGAAAAAAAGGAAGGAAAAAGGAAGAAACCATGAAAACAAAGGAGGAAAGGGAAGGGACAAAGAAAAAGGAAGAAAGAGAAGAAAAATAAGGGGGTTCCCATTTTGCTAGAAAAATAAATGGGGTGTGGCTGAAAGGCACAATAGTTTCTTTTAAAATAGATATTAAAAACCATCAAATGATATGAATTTTAGAAAAGAAAAAAAAATGATTCATCTTGTGTGATATTTAAGAAATATTTAACTATAACTAGTTGACAATAAAAATAAATAATAATAAAATGGACTTAAAAATCTTAACCTTTTCAAGCTTGTTCCTCAACAACTTTAGAAAACTCACTCTTTTGTTCAAATATTTTATTAGATCAATATTTAGAACACTTGAATGTGTTGAACACACCAAAATGATGAGAGGGGGGGTGAATCAACATATAATAAAACTTAAACTCTATTCCATTTGAAAATTAAATTATATTTTCTTAGAGAGCATTAAGTAAAGCATGCACCACATCAATCACACAAGAACATCAAGAATTTTATGTGGAAAACCCAAAGTGGGAAAAACCATGGTGAGAGTTCACTCGCAATATATGAAGCTCACTACTTACTAAATTACAATTTTATTTTAAGGCTCACTACCTAAGGAAGCTCATTGATCCCTAATGGAATTGTAGGCTAAGGCACACAACCTTAGGGTAAGATACAAGGACCTAGTAAAGAGACTAATTGTCTGATAGAAAGATACATGAAAATTACAATGAGAATATGAGCATGAATTGCTATAAGAGAAGCATCTAACATATACTAATGTTGTAGTCCCTTTTTGCACATTTACTCCATCATATTGGCTTCACACACTTCATACTCAACTTATACTATATTATTCTTCACTCACATTCTTTCTTCATCTTCACAACTTTGAACTTCTATATATATCATCCATACACTTTGTAATTACACATTCAGTCAGAAACAAACAATAAATATCAAATTTGTAACATGTTGGCCTACATATTTATTGGTGGTATACATAAATGATAAGAAATTAATTACAATTCATCAAGATGAGTCGACATGACTCATATAATATCTAAACACAATTCTACTCCACTCAGTCACAATCTTGTGGCACACATCACTAATATACCCAAGTCAACCACAACGACAATAACTCTTCACAAACTAACTTGATATCTTTGTGTGGCACTAGAAACAAGAAATATTTGCATGCACTTCAAACTTGAAATAATTTAAGACATGCAAAATGTCCTCAAAAACTAATATAACTAATCTATACATTCTCCAACAGGTATAAGTACCTAGAAACATATGTTTTGTAGAACAATTAGGAATCCAAAACTATCTCTAGCAAGACAGTCAAGATTGCATTTAGGTTTCATTGGCATTGAAACCATAATGAAAAGGTTGCAAAGATAGTATGAGGAGATTTTCAAACCTCATGGCTCATGAAGATGAGCCTTTTGTGCTAAGAGATTGCAAGTTTTTTTAAAGCATTGAAACCTTATTCATGGTGAAAGAAACAGTAAGATCAAACACAATTTTGATGGATTTTAAGGTTGGCTACATGAATAAGGAAGAAAATCATTATTTTTATGTGATTAATGGCGGTAAGTATAGTCTTCATAACACCTTGGAAAGATTTAGTCTTGTGTATGGATGTATTAGGGAAGATCTATAAGAAAATAGTCAAGAATAATGGGTAGTTTGAATGTAATGATCTCATTGCAATCAAGGGGTGGTGACTGTGCAAGATAGATGCACTATGAAAGTTCAAGAATGAATACATTGATCTCACTACAGGTAAAGGACAAAGAATGTCAAAGATATCTAAATGCTAGTGAAATTATGAAACCTAGGATGAATCATCATTGTCATGAATACAGGAATGTAACCTTATGCTTCCAGTCAAAGGGAGTACAAAAGGTAGTGAGTATCTTGTCAAGGAGTGATAAAGACAACAATCATGAAAAGGTAGTGAAGATCAAACTCTTGCATAGTGCAAGATATGTGATAGTTGGTGAGTCATAGTTGTACAAATGTGGTAGATAAGCAAGTTTTTTGGTATGGGTTCTCATACCAAACAAAATCATAGTGGAAGCCATGAGTTTAAAGCATGATCTTGTGCATAAGGAGATAGGGTATTCATCACCTTAGAGGAGTCAAGTGTATGAAAACACAGTGACAAGATTCCTCTTGAATACACAGTCAAAATGATAACCTTCAACATAATGCATGAAATCTCAGGAGTAGAAGGCAATAATGAATACAATGGAGATTGTTAGGGACTACTCATTTAAGATACCCCATACTTTATTACCCATAGTGTTATGGGATGCAATAGGAGGGTTTCTAAACCTTGAAGGGGAAAAATTGTGAGCATTTGAAATCAAAACAATGTCATGAGAGCCAACCAAGTTTCATACAAATTCTAATGGAAAATCCAAGAGAATTTCCAACATTATGAAAAATAAGAAGTAGTGACAATTTTGTGAAGAATGCAATTATAAGTTGGAAAACAAAAGATTTATCCTTAAGCAATGAATGACCTAAGAGGAGAGAGAATTATGACATGTATTATGAGACAACTCCTTAAATATATGCCTTATGGAAATATAGTTAATATGAATACCTTAGGGTTTCAAGGTTACACTATCTTGTTCAAGTACACGTGACAGTCAATAAAGGAGGCAGGCTTTAGGCCAAAGGATCTCCATTACAGTGTATAACAACAATGAAAGGGACTGTGCACATTGATGTTGAAACTGAAATGCATGGAAAAAAATTTCATGTTACAGAGGCTTAAGGGTTGTCATTAGAAATATGTATGTATACTATAACCATTAAAACATGGGGTAGACTTACCAGGTAATGGATAGAGCTAATGCATGGAATTTTAACCTATAACAAGCTTGTAAAGGAATATGTAGTCACTTCATTCAATTATGCAATAATAGGTCTAAATATGACTATATGTGAAGAGTACTTCCATGAAAGGATAGTATAGAAAAAAAGAGGAAAGTGAAAGAATAGTCATCTTTGTTTTCAACATCTCTTTGACCAAAATAAGATGATTGAAGATAATTTATTTTGGTTTAAGGCCTGCTGAAAACAAGGACCTATCTATTCCTTCACCTTTCAAAATAGTTATCGATGAAAAGATGCGGTTTTTGTGCTCTTTAAGGAGTTTATCAAGGATGTGATTACCTGATTTGAAGACATTTTTCTAGAAGTTTGATGACAAGGATTGATTATCTTGCCAAACCAATCTATCTAAATAAAAAATACTAACCAAATGACCTAGTTTTTAGGGATTGTGGCAGTGATTTGTAACAAGGGAATATTTCTTAATGAAAATTGGAAACATGTTAGCCTTCTCAAGCAAAAAAAGAGGGCGCCCAAGTTGGAAAATTAGAGGTTTCCTTCAATTTAGGAGTTGATTCTGAAGAGTTTGTAGCAGATGGTTAGCAATAAGCAACCCCTTGTTATGGAAAGGTCTAATTTGAGAAGTCTTATTTATTAAGGCATCTCTTAGACCTTAGTTTTTAGTTCTTGCTTCTTTTGCATAGAAAAAGCTTGTCTTTTAATGAAATGGAAATAGTGTTCCTCTTTAGTTCTTTTGTCTCTCTTTGCAATGAATGATTTGATATTATAAATGTGATTTCATGTTTTGAATCCTTTCTTATGTCTCATTTTTACAAACGTTTGAGCAAGAGTTTCATGTCAATACAAGTTATATGTTGTGTTGAATGGTTTTAATAGGTTGTATTTGTGACAACCTTTGTTTTTCCTTTAAACAAGCTTTGACTCCAAACCTTCATATGAAATACTTATGTGTTGCATGTTCAAAATGAGTTGTGAAAATCAAAAAGGTCTTTCATTGATGTTGATTATGAGTTAGAGCAGCAAGTAAACCTTCAAATTTCTAGTGCATCACCTCCTTAGTTTTAGGATCTTCATTTCAAGCATCCTTCTATCCCTTTTCCTTTGAATTTCAGTAGTTTTAGGTGATCCATCAAGGGAACCAACCCACTCTAGAGATTCATCCTCAATATAAGCAATGCACAACTTGAGGATGTTTCATAGGATAGTTGAGTGCATACTCAACTAAGGTGCAATCCTAAGTGACAACATCTTTAGATCTAAATGAACAATAAAATTTTATAGCATTTTTTGGGGGAATGAAAGATTAACTTTGTCTAGTCTTATGCAAAGATTCCTAAGTTGGACACATCCTTAGTGGTTCATGATAGAATAGTATATCTTGATGCAAAACCAGTTAAATAGAAGCTACAAAGTTCTGGAGCACCAAGTTCTGGACCAACAGATTCAAAAAATTCAGATTAGATTTGGCTCAAGCAAGAAGGGTGCAGGGTCTTGTCCCATACATGATCTCAATAACATAGGAAGACCCAAGGGAGAAGTCAATCCAGAAGCCATGCATGGGTGTTTAGTTTTTTTTTCTTTCTTCATGCAAAATTCTATCTAAGTTTTAGGTTGTAAAAACATGTTTTTGATGTGGATTTTTGAATATTTTGTATAATCAACCCATTTTTCAGTGGCAAACTAGGGGCTAGAAGATATTTCATCATTGTAAAGGTTTTTTTGGGATCATATAATGATTACCTATTGTAAATTTCATATTACTACTATTAATATATCTATAGGCCCTCCACCTTTTGCCAAAAAAAATAGAAGCTACAAAAGATACATCCTCAAATAGCACTACTTGTAAAGATCAAGCTACAAAAATTGCTATATGTCAGTTTCATCAAGCCTATTGACTATCTTGAGTGGGTTTCCAATCTAGCACTAGTTTTAAAACACATTGGGGGCATATAGATATGTACATATTTCAGAGCCTTAAAAAAAAGAATGTCCTAAAGATGATTTCCCATTTCAAAAAATTAACATTATAGTGGATCTCATAGCAGGACATGAGATGTTATCTCTGATGGATGGATACTTCTAGTATAATTAAATCAGGATTTACAAAAGAAAATCAACACAAGACAATATTCACATTTGCATGGGGTACCTATTGTTGGAATGCTATGTCATTCGGTCTCAAAAATGTAGAAGTGGCATACCAAAGAGTTATGATAGTAATTTTCCATGACATGTTTCACACCATCATGGAAGATTATGTGGATGATACTTTGGCTAAATTAGTGACAAGAAAAGGACACCTAGAGGTGCTAGCTAAGTATTTGATAAAATGGAAAAAATGTCAAGTAAGGCTAAAACCAAAGAAATGTGTCTTTGGAGTTACTTCTAGAATTTTTTTTGGGATACATAGTATCTCAAAGAGGAATTGAAGTGGACCCTACCAAAGTCATGTAAATCATTGATATGCCACAACTAAAAACGCTCAAGCAACTCAATAGTATATAGGGAAAATTACAATCTATCTAGAGGTTCATAGCATAGTTAGAAGACAAATGTCACTCATTCATGCATATCCTTAACAAGGATGTAATATTTAAATGGGATGAAAATTTCAAAAAAACCTTTCAACATCTAAAGGATTATCTTGTATCATCTCCTATATTAATGCCACCTGTTCTGAACAAACCTTTGATTCTATACATATTAGTGACTATAGTAGCATTAGTAGCTCTTCTCACACAAAATGGTGATTCAGGAAAAGAGAGAGTAGTCTACTATATCATTTGAACATTAGTTAGCTATGAAATTAACTATATTCCTATTAAGAGAGCTTATTTTGTAGCTAATTTTTCTTCCCACAAGTTATGAAATTATATGCTCAATCATCAAGTCAAGCTCATTTTAAAGGTGAATCCACTAAAATATCTATTATCTAGGGTAACCCTCATAGGCCAAATGGATAAATGGGTTATGATTCTGAGTGAATTTGACATAGATTATGTGGACAGAAAATGAATCAAAGGATAGGTAATCATAGACCAACTAGAAAAAGAACCAATATATGATGAGAATCATCTTATATTAGATTTCCCATAGGAGGCAATATTCACCATTACTCCCATGAGTCAATGGAAACTATATTTTGATAGTTCTCATACCCAACATGAATCAAGAGCAAGAATCCTCTTCATCACCCCTCAAGGTAACTATATACCTAAGTCATATCGGCTAGCTTTTCCATGTAAAAATAATATAGCTAAATATAAAGCTCTCATAATAGGATTGAAGATGGCTATATAATGGTAGATTAAAGAACTATAGGTTTATGGTGATTCACAACTAGTAGTGCTCTCAAGATAGGTCAACAATGAATATCAGAGGAAAGATGACAAGTTTATGCCATATAAAAGAATGATAGATAGCTTCAAGGAATACTTCACTATCATTACATTTACCAATATCTCCAAAATGGTATTATACCACCCAATCTCACTACCAACCTCAAAAAACATTTATCCAATGATCATCCTGCTTCATCATGTTTGGTGACACCCTTTATAGGAAGAGTCTCAATAGTGTGATTCTTAGGTGTCTTAACTTGGAAGAAGCTACAATTACCTTACAAGAGGTGGAAAAAGGAATTTGTGGGTTGCACTCAAGTAGCCCTACCCTTGCCAAGAAGTTGCTAAGAATTGGATAATGTTGGCCAACTATGGAATAAGAGGAAAACTTGTTTGTGAATAAATGTCTACAATGTCAACAACATGGTGACTTTATTCATGCTCTAGCATAAGAATTGCAATGCATAACTACACCTTGGTCATTTTCACAATGAAGGCTTAACCTCATAGGAAAGATTTCCCTGACATATTTTAATGGCCATAATTTTATCATCACCACCATTGACTATTTCACAAGTGGATCAAAGATATTCCTCTAACCTATATTACTCACAAGAAATTTTCCAAATTTATTTTAAACTGTTTAATTTACTAGTATGGTATCCCTCAATCTATCATTATGGATAACAAAAAAACTTTTAAGAACTAGCATGCTCAAGATATTTGTGCTCAATTCCATATCCAACACCATATCTCCACACCCTATTATCCTAAAGGGAATTTCCAAGTAGAAGAATCTAACAAAACCATCTTGAAAATCCTAAAAGACTATTAATGAGGTTATCCATGATTGGAACTTACAACTCACTCCCACCTTATGGACCTACCGAACCAGTATTAAAACACCTACTAGTGCTACACAATAATCCTTGGTCTATCTTACCAAATCTATATTACCTATTGGGTTCGAGCTTCCATCATTAAGGGTCTCATTCCAACACCTTATTAATGATGAAAATATCAAGTGTCTAGACTAAATGAGCTAGAGTTACTAGATGAAATATGTCTTCAAGAACTAAACCATCTTCAAGCCTATCAGAATCATCTTTGTTGAAGCTACAAAAAAAAGATCAAGGGTCCAAAATTCTAATTGGGATATCTAGTCCTTAAAGAGAACCAAAAGAATCAATTAGATTAGGATAGAAAGGGAAAGTTAGAACCTAATTAGTTGGGACCATTCATAGTGACCACAATTTATGGATCACGAGCCTATCAACTAGCAACACCTAAAGGGTACCCCTTGAAGAATCCTATCAACAATAGTCACCTCAAATGGTTTTATTCTTAACCCACCGGGGTATCCCATTCAAAAAATCAAAAAAATCAAAAAAATAAAAAAAATCCAAAGAAGAGATTAAATTATAGTAAAGATAAAAATGTCCTCTAGTAAAAAACCACTTTAGTGGTGCTTTAGGCAAGTATCTTGGTGAAAACCTAGCAAATAGGCACCATGTGTAAATAATTATCATCCACCATATATCAAATATATTTCCCACCTCATCCATAATAACTCCATGCCATTCATCCATCCATTCATAATCCCACCTACATCCTTAGCATGCCTTGGTATTTGACTAGTATATATCACTTCCTATATCATCTAGCATCGTCACAAAGTCACCTCGTTTAGTCCATAATAAATTGATCATACATCTAAGTATAAGAATATTCCTGAACCTAGTTGTCAGATTGGGTCCTTGTTAACTACCTAAGTTCAAGATTTCAAAAAAATTCAAATAGGTCAAAATTCCAAAAACATTCAAAAATATCGAAAATAGTTCAAAAAATCCAAAAAAATCCAAACAACACAAAATCCAAAAACATCCAAATAACACAAAATCCAAAAAGATCCAAATAATTCAAAAATCTTAAAACAACCTCAAATATCCAACAAAAGTTCAAAAACGTTTAAAAATTCTAAAATGTTAAAAAAACATCATCACAAGCTCATATTTCCACAATAAAATTGTCATCCATAATAAACTTATCATCATCCTCAACTTTGTTAAAGTAAGCAAAACCAAAGTATGACAATTGTCTAAACACCAACGTTCATAAAAATTGCAAGTATCGATCATTGTCAAAACACACAAAATACCTACATGTCAATTGCCTAAAAGCAACTAATCAAACATCCAACATCCTTTCCTTAATGGATATATCATTCCTACAATAGGAACCAATCACAGATCAAAACTTACAATCTCTTTGATAAGAGATATGATGACATTGATGTATTTTTCAACCAATATTTTATTTTGATTTTATATTTTGTTGCATTTCATCACTCACTTGAATCCACCTTGATCTTCAATGTCTTGGTGTGTCTAGAGGGGTACATAATGAGGCATAGTAATTACTTTCATCTATTGTGCTTGTGGGATGTTCTTGTAATATGACCATAGTGAATACTTGCCTTGTGTGTAGGGATAGTTTTAGGAAATACAAAGACCTTTGTCTACTAGGTTCTTCATACCTTTTGTGCATAATTCCTAACTTGCTTCAAGGCCTTATTCTCTCACATGATCAAACAATGTTTCCATATGTCAGGTATGAACAAGGATACTCCTATTTGTTTGTAAAGTCAAATTCCATGAAATAGATGTGACACCACCCTAGTTCTTCATACCTTGGTGCATAGTATCTACTTACTATATCAAAATAAGGATTTATGGTACATTATTTAGAATAACCTAAAGAAAAATAAAAATCATTTATCTTATATCATATTATCCTCAATAAAATATCAAATCAATCTAATAATCATAGATTTCTTGACATTTGATCAACATCTATTTATCTATCTAAATCATTCATCTACCCATCTATCTATCTCTACTTACATCTAATCATCTATCCTTTCTTTTGTCCTACTCATCATACTAACAATTCTATCTAAGTATCATGACATGCACAAAAATATCTCACATCCTATATCCACCAAATTGATAGTAGCATCAAATAGCATACATCATGTATAGTCATCATATATATCTGTAATATAGGGGGATTTGCTACTCACGATTTCTCCTCATTCAGAGAGCCTCACAGGGTGAACTGCCCTAAACTACCTCAATGGAACAATGTGGAAGTTTTAAAATCAGAAAGAGGTCACAAAGATTTTCTAGAAAAACTGAAAAGCTCTCAGCCAAAGGATGACAGCATAGGAAATAGACGATAGTGCGGTGTGTTGGCATCCCAAAGGCGCATTGGCGCCTCGTGCAGACCAGAGAGTGAGTTTATCATAGAAAATGATAAAGTGACTACTTCTACTCTGATTATTAAGAAATTACAAAATGTAATAAAGTAGTAGAAAGCGATAGAAATGAAAATAAAGAAAAGTAGAAATGATAAAGATAATGAGAAGAAAGAAAAGAAATAATTACAACCATGTGAGTGATGAAGCCTCCACCAAACAAATGTCTTCAAAAATTGCAAGTGTGATATTTGGAGAGAATGTTGAAGCTGTATAGGGGTTTGCCTTATTCAAACTTCCGTTTTGGTGTTCCCACCTCCACAGACAACCAAGAAGATAGAGAGAAAGAGTGTGATGAACAAAGCACGTGGTGAAAGCAAAATCCGCTTAGAAGTAGAACTCGCACCACAAAGTAAGCATGTGATAAAAGTAAATCCCGCTCAAGGAGGAGAACCCATATCACAAAAGAGGTGATAAAAGAAAACCCTGATTGAGGAGAACTTGTATCACCAAGTAAATATGCAAATGATAAGGGATATGGAATCCCAAGATGCTCACAAGCATGAAGTGAAGGAGATGAAGTTGCAAGAGTGGAGCTAAGAGATCTTGAGAGAGCTTGAAGCTACTACAACAAGCTGTATGAAGCTGTGCAAAATGCTAGAGATTGGAATGAAGCTAGAGTCAAGCTAGAAATGGAGGAAGAGTTGCAAATGAAGTGAAAAGACATCTTTTAAAGAGAGAAAGGAAGAAAAAGGAAGCTTCCCGGGTGGTTACAAACCATCCCAAGCCATTACCACTGACCAAAGGAGGTGACAAGTGGAAAGCATGCTAAAAAATGGTCATTTGAGCATTGAAGCATCGTAGGACACTAGCATGGTGTACAGATGTCTGTGCGGCACGCTAGTGTCCAGACACCTCACACTACAAAACAACTCAAACCAGAAAGGCACAAAATCTAATGCAAAGCTGACACGCGAGGGTAGTTGTTGAAAAGAGGTGCTAGAGAATCTTGCGAGGGAGAAAGGCTGATGCAAGGGTTAAAATGAGCCTACTCAAGATGCTAAGGGAGTGGACACTAAAGCGGATACAAGAATGTAAGTGAAATTGCAAGGGTACAATTTTACTCTTATACAATATGATCAAAAATGCAAAAAGAATCATATCCATACATTAGACATCATATCATACATCCTACATCCACAAATCATTAGTACCATCCTAGTATCAAATCATCGCATAATCCATATCATTATATCATAACATCGTAATGCATAACATAACATCATTAGATCATAAAATTATCTCATATATCAAATTACATCATATAATCATTAAATACATACATCATAGAATCATAAAACTGCATGCATCCATAATATCCATAACCTCCCATGAAATCACAATCATAGTACCATAAAGTATCATCTCATATATCATCAAAATGTATGTCATGATATAAATATGTATAATTGATGTGTGTACAATAGTTATCAAGAACAATCATTACATGTGTACATAAAAAAAATGAATCTGCAAGGTATCTATACATCAAAATCAAAGAAAATATACATCGAGATGTCTCTCTCCTCTCAACCCAAAGAATGAGGATCCATGGGAGGAATACTTTGTTGTTCCTACTCTCCCTATTGTACTTCTCCTCCTGATGGAGTAGGCTATTGTTCCTATCCTCCTGATGATCTTGATTGTGATGGTGGTCGAGGTGGATGACCAATTGATCCTCCATTGAAAATCTCTTGGACTATCTTACCACTACACTGTAAGGAAGCTAAGTAGTGCAACAACTTCCTACACTAATCTTGAGAGGAGGGTAATGCAAAAATTTATAGGTATCTAATAGTTACAAAAACTAAAACAAAAAATAAACATAATTATCATGCATACCACAACATAGTGATTTACGTGGGGAAAACCCTTTCGAGAGAAAAATCCCACACACCAAAAGCCACCCAATATATTATTTAGAAATAAAAAATATTACAATATATTGGTAGAGAAAGATTCTCACAGGATTATCACCAACCAAAGATCGAGAGGCAACAAAACTACTATCAGACGCTCAGAATACATCACAATACTCAGTTGTAATATAATGCCCTCATAAAATAGGGTTACCTTCTAGTGAAATTCAAGATATTAAAATATTGACTGTTAGATCTAAGACAATGATGAACGATCCAAATTTATAATAATAAAATATAAAAAAAATCCTTTCAAGGGCATTGCCCATGATCCCCCACCGAGGCGCATGGCCCTTGGACCCCTCGCGCCCCCCATCACCAACTATCAACAATAACTTATGCAATTGCAAGGTTGAAACACATTATCCCAACATGCTCATCATAGAAAATTGAGGTCATCTCATCCTAGGTGGCACCACTACCTCATATAATGTCCTATAATACATAGCCTCTTGGGTGAGTCATCTCACCTCCCTCATATGCTCAATCATGGTCATCATGTCCCCTACCTTGTATCCTCTAGCTACTATCTCTTGGCCCACATTGTATCTATATCAATCATAATTTGAGCTAACTCACTCTTCACATGTTATTTGTAGGCTATCTTGACATCTCTATCAACTATCTATTGACTAGATGAACTATGAGGGTATCCCACTTCTCCCCTATATCCATCTCTCTCTCTATGCCTAATTTTCCTCAATGAGATCTACTCTCATCCTAAATGCATTGAGGCTTGCACCCTAGGTTCTCTCCTCCTCTCCTCTCTACTTCTCTCCCCTCAATCACAAGCATTATCACCTACTAGTGTCCCTAATCGGGATGTCCACTTCGTCCTCCTATAGCCTTAGCCTTGGGCCTCTATCACTGTCTCCAAGCCCTCCCTAGCTCTGCATATCTCCTCCTCCTCCTCCTACCACCTATTTCTCCTCCATCTAGTTGGTTGAACCTCAAGGGTCTTTGTGGGACCCACCAAGCACCATAATCATCTATGATCCTTGGGTCCTCTACATCATCTATCCAAATCCACTATAATGACATCAAAAATACAAACTCTATAATCACAATCTAAGGTACAAGCATGGGCCCCCACTCAACAATCTCCCTTTGCATACATGTGGACATGACATGGTAATCAGGGGTGGACACATATTGTGCCTCACCAAACCATCTCGTCACTCTGTCAGGTAAATGCTACTCTAGAATGTGCAGTTTCGTCACAATGATCCATTGTGCATATCAGTAACTATGGTAGGTGAACACCATCGTCATCCCATGCCTCATAGTGAACTCGTGGTCTCTATATGAACTTGTCCATTTCATTTATAATCCGCCACTAGTATTCAAGGTCCCCAAGCTGGTGTTATGGCAAGAAAGTGTCATATCTATAAACGAAGGGGTCACCCACTGCTCGGGCTACCTCTCTAATGGGCCTAGTGACAAATATATGCTCCCACATCTAGATATGAAGTAATGTAGAATTGATAGATAAACTAGTAACTAATTGATAGACTAACTAGTGCATATCATGGTATAAATGTGCATGAATGCATGGGCCCTGCATGCATAAACCCAACCATCCTGCAACATCCTCTCTACGATGAAACCCCATCCCACTAAGAACCCTTTGGACCATCGATTGGGCATGATCTTCCCATAAATGAGCTTTGATACTACCATGATAATGTCATCACTCACACCAATACATGATCATAGATCAATCTAACCATCTCAAAATCAAGTTCATCATCAAACAAGGGTAAAAGTACAAAGTTGTGTCACACTTCTATAAAAGGAAATAACGAACATTGATCCAACTTTTAAAATTGAATCACTAAAAAGTGACATATTTGTTTTGAATTTTGAAATGATATTTACTAATAAAATGTGTAATTTTTAGTATATATATATATATATATATATTTTTTAATTAGAAAATTATTTTAATACAGTTTTTTATAAATCAAAACTATAATTTAAAGTTGTTGATAAAAAGCTAAAATATAAAGTTACATGAGATGTCAATACTTATGTTGTAAATTTCATTTTTTTCCTTCAAATTTTTTGTGTGTACTTATAACATGAAAATTTAGTGCACATGGATTTTTTTTTTCTATTTTTTCTAATTATATATTTTTAAATAAATATTAAAATGTGTGTTTATTAAAACATGGTTTTTTCCATTTGACGTCAACTTTCATATTAAATATTTACACATGATTAGGAGTTGTTGAAACATTCAAATAATTCAGAACATTCAAAAATATCCAAATAGTTCAAAAAATATAAAAACATCCAAATAACACAAAATCCAAAAACATCCAAATAACACAAAATACAAAAACATTCAAATAATTCAAAAATCTAAAAACAACCTCAAATATCCAACAAAAGTTCAAAAACATTCAAAAAAATCATCATTACAAGCTCGTCTTTCCACAATAAACTTATCATCCATAATAAACCTATCATCATCCTCATCTTTGATAAAGTAAGAAAAATCAAAATATGGCAATCATTGAAACACCAACGTTCATGAAAAATTGCAAGTATTGATCATTGTCAAAACACACAAAATACCTACATGTCAGTTGTCTAAAAGCAACTAATTAAACATCCAACATCATTTCCTTAATGGATATATCATTCCTACAATAGGCACCAATCATAGATAAACAATTGCAATCTCTCTAGTAAGAGATATGATGACATTGATATCAATATTTTCTTTTGATTTTATCTTTTGTCTCATTTCCTCGCTCACTCGAAGCCACCTTGATATTCAATATCTTTGTATGTATAGAGGGGTATGCAATGGAACATATTAATCACTTTCATTTGTTGTGTTTGTGGGATGTTCTTGTAATGTGACCATGGTGAATATGTGCCTTGTGTGTGTAGGGATAGTTTTAGGAAATACAATGACCTTTGTACACTAGGTTCTTCATACCTTTTGTGCATAAGTCCTAACTTTTTTCAAGGCCTTATTCTCTCACATGATAAAAAAAGGTTTCCATATGTTAGGTATAAACAAGGATACTCCTATTTGTTTGCAAAGTCAAATTCTATGAAATAGATGTGACACCACCCTAGTTATTCATACCTTGGTGCATAGTATCTCCTTGTTATATAAAAATAAGGATTTTCTCTACATTCTTTAGCATAACCTAAAGAAAAATAAAAAATAATTTATTCTATCTCATCTTATTCTCAATAAAATATCGAGTCAATCCAATAATCATAGATTTCTTGATATTTGATCATCTATTTAAATCTATCTAAATCATTCATCTATCCATCTCTACTTACATCTAATCATCTATTCTTTCTTCTGTCCTACTCATCGTACTAACAATTCTATTTAAGTATCATGACATGCACAAAAATATCTATCACATCCTACATCCACCAAATTTATAGTAGCATCAAATATCATACATCCTGCATAATCATCATACATATCATCAAAAATACAAAAAAGAATCATATCCATACATTAGACATCATACTTTTTGAAAGATGGTGTGTCCCTTGGTCTTCCTTGTCTAGCACAATGCTTGGGTATGTGACATGGTCTAACTGCCTCCTGTGGATCTTAACTAATGCTTGTATCGGGCATTGACAAGTCGACCTTTTGGTGCAACGACAAGGCCAACAATTGGTATCAGAGCTAGTCACAAGTTGAAACCCCTTGCTTGTGCTGGGGGGGATTGTTGCAAGATGGTGTGTCCCTTGGTCTTCCTTGTCCAACACGACGCTTGGGTTTGTGACATGGTCTAACCACCTCATGTGGATCTTAACTAACACTTGTATCGGGAATTGACAAGTCAACCTTTTGGTGCAATGACAAGACCAACAATATTATACATCATGCATCCAAAAATTATTAATACCATCCTAGTATCACATCATCACATAATCCATATCATTACATCATCACATCATAGTCCATAACATAACATCATTAGATCATGAAATTATATCATATATCATAGAATCATAGAATCATTAAATACATACATTATAGAATCATAAAATTGCATGCATCCATAACATCCATAATATCCCATGAAATCATAATCATAGGACCCCATAAAGTCATCTCTCATATATTATCAAAATGTATGTCATGATACAAATCTATACAATTCAAATGTGTGTACAATAGTCTATCAAGAACCATCAATACATGTATACATGAAAAAAATGAATCTACAAGGTATTTGTACATCAAAATTATAGAAATTATCTTCATTAGGTTATCTCTCTCCTCTCAACCCGAAGAAGGAGGATGGGGAGGAATACTCAATTGTGCCTGCTCTCCTTGTTATTCTTGTCCTCTTGATGGACTAGGTTATTATGCCTAGATGCCCTTGATGGAATTGCTTGTGATGTTGGCTGGGGTGGATGACCAATTGACCCTCCATCAGATCTCATAAACTATCCTACCACTACAATCCTTAAAGAAAATTGAGGTTGTCTCCTCCTAGGTGGCACTACTAACTCATATAATGTCTTATAATACACATCCTCCTAGGTGAGTCATCTCACCTCCCTCATATTCTTGGTCATGGTCACCATGAACCCTACCTTGCAGCCTCTAGCTACTCTCTCTTGGCCCACTTTTATCCCTATCTATCATAATCTGAGCTAACTCACTCTCTGCCTGCTATCGATGGGCTATCTTGACATCTCTCTCAACTATCCATTATGCTAGTTGAACTGTGAGGGTATCCCTCTCTCCCTATATGCATCTCTCTCCCTCTATGCCTAATTTTCCTTAGTGAGAGCTACTCTTAGCCTAACATCACTAGGGCTTGCACCCTAGGGTCTCTCCTCCTCTCCTCTCTACTTATCTCCCCTTAGTGCTACCACAAGCACTATTACCTACTAGTGTCCCTAATCAGGACATCCACTTTGTCCTCCTACAACCTCTACCTTGGGCCTCTACCACTATCTCCAAGCCCTCCCTAGCTCCACATACCTCCTCCTCCTCCTACCACCTATTTCTCCTCCATCCAGGTGGGTGAACCTCAAGGTCTCTATGGGACCCACCAAGAATCATAATCATCTATGACCCTTGGATCCTTTGCATCATCTACCCAAATCCATTGTAATAACATCAAACATACAAACTCTATAGTCACAATATAAGGTATAAAAATAGGCTCCCCCTCAACAATCTCCCTTTGCATACATGTGAACATGACATGGGAATTAGGGGAAAACACATCTTGTTCCTCAACGAACCATCTCTTCACTCTGTCAGGTAAATAGTACTCTAAATACTACTCTCGAATGTGCAATGTCCTCACAATGAGCCATTGTGTATGTCAGTAGTATGGTAGGTGAACATCAACATCATCCTATGCCTCATAGTGAAGTTGTGATCTCCATATGAACTTTTCCATCTCACCTATAATCTACTACTAGTAGTCAAGGTTCCCAAGCTAGTGTTGTGTCAAGAAATTATCATACTTATATACAAATGGGTCATCCATTGCTCAGGCTACCTCTTTGATGAGTCTAGTGACAATTGTATGCTTCCGTACCCAAATATGATGTAATGTGGAACTGACAGATAAACTAGTAGCTGATCGATAGACTAACTAGTGCATATCATGGCACAAATGTGCAAGAATGCATGTGTCCCATGCATAAACCTGATCATCCTGCAACATCCTCTCTATGACATAACCCCATTCCATTGTGAAGCCTTTGGACCATTGATTGGGCATGATCTGCCCATAAATGAGCCTTGCTACTACCAAGATAATGGCATCACTCACACCAGTACTTGATCATAGATCAATCTGACCATCTCAATATCCAGTTCGTCATTGAACAAGGGTTAAAGTACAAAGTTGTGTCACATTTTATAAAGGAAATAGCCAACATTGATCCAACTTTTAAGTTTGAATAACTAAAAAGTGGCATATTGTTTTGAATTTTCAAATGATATAAACTAATAAAATGTGTATTTTCTAGTATATTTTATTTTTGTTTTTTTTTAAATTAAAAAATATTTTAATATAGTTTTTATTACTTGACACTATAATTTAGTTGTTGATAATTTATGCTAAAAAATAAAGTTACATGAGATGTCAATATTTATGTAGTTTTTTTCCTTCAATTTTTTTGTGTATTTATAACTTGAAACTTTAGTGAATGGATATATTTTTTCCAATTTTAATAAATGTATATTTTTAAATAAATATTAAAATGTGTGTATTAAAACACAATTGTTTTCATTCCACACCAGCTTTTATATTAAATATTTATCTAAAATAGAAAAAAATTATACCATCTTGATATAGATTCTTTTATTTAGCGCATCATTTTTTTTTCAAAATTTTTTATAAGTTTTATTATTTTTTCTTGACATGGTAATCAACCTAATATTTTGTATTGATAACCTACTTTTAGTAAAAATTAAAATATAAAATATAAAAAATTATATCTATATATATATTTGAAAATTGCACTTATGTATCTACAAAAGGGTATTTTTATATTTAAAAAAATGTTATTTACATGAGTAGGAGTTGTTGAAACATCCATTTTTTCAAATAATTTTAATCTTTTAGTAAATTAGCCTCAAAGTGGTGCTACATATGCATTTAGCCAACAATTTTAGTTGGAAAAGTTGTGGAAATATCTAACTTAGCTAGAATGGATTTTACTAAATCATATGTTTGACCAAAATTGATTTTTAGTTAAAAATACTTAAATTCACTTGTGTTGATAAGTTGGCTGAAGGTGTCACACAACTTTGTACTTTTACCCATAAAACCTACTCTAGAGCCTCAACATTGGAATCTAAATCATAAGTAACCCTCACACTCTCAATGGGAATCCTTAGAATGCACCACACATCCTCAAGAGTGATGGTGGCCTCACTAGTAGTTACCCCTGAAACAAGAGGTATTTGAATGCCATCTCTCCACTATAGCTTAGTTACGTTGTTGCATTGTGATTCAAGATCTTCATCATCAAGCTTTTGCAACAAGGGTTGCATAATTGAGCAATCCACATATCAAATTGGCATAATTCAACAATAGAGTACTAAGTTTGTGTGATTTCTTTCTGTAATTTGATCTTTATTTGAGTTATATTCTTGATTTATTTTTTATTCATTCAAGCATTATGTTCAACTTCATTGATTAATGGATTTGTTTGATCTTTCATTTGTGAGATTTTAATATTTTTTTAACTCTAATTACTTTATTTATCTTTTATTTCATTTCTCATTATTCCAATTAAATAGATGGCAAAGTTGATTAATATTTTTTAGTATAAAATATAACATGAGATTAAATTCTTTTTAAAAAGTGTGTTTATGTTATTTGAAATTTTAAATCTTTCAAATATCAAATAATGTACTAATTATTTTAACTAAAATTATTTATTTTTCTAATGAAATAGTGACTTTATATTAATTGTAAAAAAAAAATCTAACAATACACTATATCATAAAAAAGAGTGGATCAAAAAGTTCATAGCCTATAGCCTATACAAGGTAGAGCTTTAAGCATTATTCCATACAAAAAAACATAAAATTAAGTACCAAAAACTATTAATCTAATAGTAAGATATGGATCATCGTAATCTAGTTTCTATGTATTACGATTATCCTAATCATCTAGCATTGAATAGTAGGTTGTAAGAGCACCATCATTTGTCTATTCATCCTACACTTCATCGAGAGGTTAATCAACAAGTTTGAGAGAAGAGTTAACCAAGACAAGACCAAAAAATTTGACACTATTTGACTAGTCAAAAACACTTCTATTGAAAAGAAACTAAAGACTAATAGAAAACATGAGACTAACCATGAACACTACAACCACAAACTCTATTTTTAAATTGTTGGTGAATCTTTTATCAATAGATTAACAAATATTTAATAATAAATTGAAGGTAAATTTGATCAAATATAACTAAAAACAAAAAAAAATTATAATTCATACACCCAAAAAGAAGTTTATCCTTCCTAGAAAGATTAAAAGACAAAATCTTGCTGGATTGAGGTTAGAATGTCTCTTCATGTACGTGGAATGTTGTGGAAGATAATTCCAAAACTGACATCACACCAACCATTCGTTACATTTAATAGGGGCAGCTTTGTTGTGCAGTCATTTCATTCAAAATTATTTACAGATAGAACTTAACTTCAAGCAGGAAAAGAAGAAATTGCAGTTGGGATTGTTTCAAAGAAAAAAGTTAATGATTTTGGTTCCCTAATTGGTTGAAAATCAGAGTAGCGCTAAAATATATGAAAGAAGAGCAGTAATGAAAGTTGAATAGTAATTATATATATATTTATTTACTTGAGACCCCATGTATTATGAGTGTGTCCACAGGTCTGCCATGGACATGTGCAGTGTGACGTTGGATGCACATGCTTTCTCAGAACCCCCTTCTAACAATAGCAAATACAAGGCTTGTGCGCATGGGTTAGCCTTTTAAATAAAGTGAAGATTCCTTCCCCAAGGAGGAGTTTGCTGGAGTTGACTGTAAGTTTTGGGGTCTCAGAAGAAAAATTATTAAAAAACTAGGAGTTCGTTGTGCATTAGCAGTCAGTTATGTATATATTCCAAGATTGCAGATGTATATATAATTAATATATGTCCACAGGATGAGGCCCACATACATCTGATTCAGGACTTCTCCTTCTTCTTCCACACGCTTGTGCTGCTATTTATTGGCTTCCATCCAGCTTGTCTTGCCTTCGTCATAAGATCCGAGTTCTCCCATGCTACAACTATTTGAATATAGGTTTCATTATGACTCAGTTCTTGTGTCAAGAACAGATAGATCTGCTTAAGTTATAATTTTCAGAGAATATAGAAACCAGCATGTTGGTTTCAGTTGTAGGGATCTAGTGACTTGTTGATATCAGTTCATATGGATCAGTTAGGACTCGAATCTACAACTTTTGTAGTTCAAAAGTGTGATGTAAATATGTCCCTGGAAGATCAAATCTTAACAGTAGTGCCGAAGAAAAGGAAAGTAACCCAGGGTGAGGAAGATGGAGGATTTCCTCCTGCACTGAAGCCAATTGTTACTGCTCGTCCTCCTTGTACATCCAGATTGTTATCATCCACAGTGGAATCGAAGGAATCAGATGGGCTTGTTGATTTGGATATGAGTAGTACTGCCACTGGTAACGATGATAATGATGGATGTGAGACACCCAAGTCAGAGGAGCATCAAATACCTAAAATTCTGGTATGCCCTCCTGCCCCAAGAAAACCCAAATCAACAGCAAAGAGAAAAGCTGAAGAATTTTTCTATGTCAGTCCCTCTGAACTCAATTTGCTCTTCAATCTGCTGCAGGCCAAAAAATTTCAGGTCAGGTGAAGAGCTACACAGAATTCTAGATTTCGTTGCCTATTTTCCTCCCAAAGTATTTTCTGGGTTTTCTCTCTTTCTTTTTTTCTACAGAGGTATATATAAGATAAATTCACCGGCCATAGAGCTGTTGATCAATAAAGTAGGGGATTTCTGTACCATATTGTGAAGAAAAACTTTCTGTAAAGTTCAGAAATTGTTTTCCAAATATATTTTTAGTTAAAGAATTGCAGCCTGCAGATCTCGAACTAATTAATCTTTTGCCACATTAGAGGAGAAAAATGCTTGCTACTAGGTGGGTACTTGTTTGTTAGCTCTTGAATGCCTTAAATTCTCTGGAGAATAGATTTACTATCAAATCCATGGAAGCGTGATAGATTCTTTTGTTTCTACATAAATGTGTTTTCTGTTAAACAGAATTTCTCAGTTTCAGGGATTTCATTTCTTAAAATTTACAGTAGGTTGTGCACCAAAAAAAACAAGTCTGAATATCCAAAAATGGCTGAATTCAGTTTGTCACAGCTGCCATCTAAGATTTTGGGTGTATGTTCTTTCACAATTATATTTTACATCAAACATAAAATTTCTCAGATTGATATATTTCAAGATTTGATTATATAAGTTTTTTTCATGATACATCTGCAGATCTATTTTCTTTTCCTTTTTCATTCTGTCAGTGTAGGGATTTTGAGCTGTGCTAGGCCACGGCCCTACTGAATTATATGGCAGAAAAAATACATGGAATTTTTATGTATAAATTCTCTTGTTTGCAGTGTACTGAAATGTTTTAGATTATAAATGTTTGATCGGCCTTCAAAGATCTACCTTCACTTCTTTATTCGCCATGGATGAATTCAGAAACAGGATTGAGAACCTGCCACCAAAATTGATAATTGTAATTGATTTTAAAAGCCTTAGACAACTGACGTAATAGTTCTATTTAAACAAGTTGATGTAATTTATCGTTAGTAAGTCAAAAGGTATTACCATAATGGTAGAAAAATTTGTAATATATTCATTAAAAAATTCATTTACATATAACTACCATTGTTGTCTCCACACAACTCAAAATTATTAAATATATTAAAAAAATTCATCTTTTTAAAATTAACATATTATGTTAGTAAAATTTGTATATTCATATTATTTTTCATTAAATGTTAAGTCTAAATGTTTTCATATATTTATATATCGAGAAATGATGTAATCTTATGTGAAGTTGGGTTGATTCTCCAAACCTTTTCCATATCCTCTTACGTGTACATATTCTCATGTATTTAAACCTCACTTTATCTTTATACACACATTTCAATATTTTCATCTTATCCACACATTTGTTACACATATTTCTAGACCTATCTAGGTATAGCAATTATATACACCTATATGATTATTTACTCACCTAAGATCATTTTCATAATTGTATACTTAGTTTTGCAATGAAAATTTTAAATGTTAATTCAAACTCAAATTTTAGCCAACTAAACCTTTTCATTTTCTTACCTTGAATTGACTAAGTACACATTTTGCAAAATTTGAGGCTACATGTTAATTTGTAAAGAAAAATTATTTGCATAATTTTCGAGTGCATATCTATTGTCTTCAAACGTGTATACATATTTTATGAGGGTTGTTGACAAAAGATTAGGCATGACTCCTTGTGATTTAACACAACTTTTTAAAAATATCTTTAGAAACGTCTAGTCATTAGATATCAAAGAAGAGAAAAACAAAGGAAAGCAACTCAAACAATAAAGAAGATGTATACGATGCATAAGGTTGAATCCAAATGCAAAGGACAAACCCATGACTCCAAACTATACCTAGACTTGCAAACTCGATCCCAAGAAAAACACAAATGAACTATAAGATTAAAGGTTCAATCTTTAGAAACAATATACATTATTCGATCAACTAGCTAAATGCTCTTATTTTCTTATTTACATTCCATACATTTATAATTACACTTAAATTAATTATACTTATATATACATATCATTCATTTTTTTTAAAGAGGTAAATGTTTTTGATCCAAAGCTATTGATAGAGAGGTCATACATTTTAAAATAGGAGTAGGTAAGATTCTAAATCTTTAGAAACAATATACATTATCCGATCAACAAGCTAAATGCTCGAGGTCACAAATGGGGACCTCATCCTCAATATAAATTCTCAATAATTACACCCCATGGGGTTTGAACTTAGATGACAAGAATAACAACACAACAACTTAACCATTCCCCTCCATCTTTCTATAAATATTTTTATTTAGTATTTATTTTAAAACATTTGATACACCTATATTACATTACATTGAATGCTATTAATAAATAAAATAATTTAGAATTTTTCTGTAGAATATTTATTACATTAATTTTTTTAACCTATTTGCAAAGCAATCATTCTATTGGTCTATCCATTCAACAAAATATTCAAATTTTTCATTGGATGTCGATTTTGTTTTTTTTGGGTCTCTTTCTCCCATAATAGAAGACTGCTCAATTTTAACAGTTATTTATTCAAATTACCCCTTAAGGAATATTTTAGTTTCAAATATATATTTTATATAATAAAAAATTATAAGATTAATTAAAATTATTATTTCTCATGTAATAAAGCTTTTATGGCAAAAATATATAAAAACAGCCATACGGGCATCGCATTAGGTGGGAAAGCCAATCACATGCTTAGAACTTTTTGTTGCTCTTTCAACAACGTGATTGAATCCATTTTTGGAGTTTATGGAAAGTATTTTGGAACTTTAGATTTATTAATTATTAGTTGAGTTGGCTTGATCATCAAGATTTGTGCACTTTATTTTGAGGTCACATGTTTGATTTTGATGGAAGAAAATTGTATGGCTGAAAATAATATAAAGTAATGAAAGCATGTTTTATTCAAGAAATATTAAACATAATGAAAAGCTGATTTAACTACCTTTACCACAAGTTCATTATTGCTATTATTATATTATGTCTACTCCATGATTTATTGAAATATTTGTCCTTTACTATTTGTAAAAGTAAAGGTAGTAATATTTATATTGGGAAAATAATTAAATTTCTAAGGGTCTCTACATAATATTTAGTACATAGTTTTAAAAGATAAATATGTTGAATACTATATAAATAGAGAGATGGAGGGAGATCAAGCACATGTGTGGGGTCCAATTTGTTATCTTTGCTTAATGAGTTCTTTTTACCAAAAACAAACACTTGATTATGTTTCAAACTAAATGTCCAATGTCACAACTTCTTTTCATCCCACAAAGTGCTATGTGGAAGTTCCAAGAAATTAGGACAAGGGTTGCCTAATGTTGACCTTTGTAAGAGCAAATTAAGATGTAAACCCAATTACGTAGAAACCTCTAAGGACATAATCCCAAGGGTAAGCAATAGTTCTTGGGTTTTGTCAAAGGTATTTGCTCTAACTAAGGGGTTTGAAATTTTGATGATGGTGTTGAATGTTGGTTTTCCAATGTTTTCGATAAATGCACTATGTTTTCAAATAAGCAATGTAACATCCTAGCTCAATTGGTACGTTTTTCTTAGTGGGCTTGCCTCATGCCCTTCATAGAAGAGATGATTTTACATGCAACCAAGGAAGAAATATATAGGTATGTTAAGAATAAAGTCTTAACCTCTATATTTCAACCAAGATCGGACATGGCAAGCAACTTCTTGGAATCTAAGTTCCAATGCACCACTTCGATAAACTCGCTCAATGGATCAATAGGCCACTACAAACAAGGGTTCTAGTTTGGACTTTTCGTTCATGGAGATTGACCCATTTGGCGAGAGTCCCCTTTTGGATCCATCTTGTCGGAGCCAACCGCGTGATACTGGCATTTAACCAATACCCACATTTATATCCCGGCTGGAAGTACTTTTGGCTTTAGAGTGTTGTCGGTTGAGTCGTTCCCTTGGGTGAGTACTTTTTCCCCAAGGCAGGCCCTCTAGGATAGACAATAGCGAAAAAACACACTCATAGTTCGATCAACCTTTGTTTAGAAACAAAGGGAGAACAAATGCCATATGTTTAATCACACTCGCACAATATGTTGTTCAATTTTAAGCCCAAACTGAAGTGTGGAGGCAATCTTTTATGCAACCTAATGCCATCAAAAAGACTTTTGATTCTCAAGATCGCTGTGAAGCGCGAGAGAAGTGCATACGCCTTTTTAGATGAGATTACTTTGAATAAAAGATTACAAAACATGGAAAACACATGTTCATTTTAGCCTCAAAGCAATAATGAGTTTGTTTTAAAGCACCAAGATGAGTGTGAGTTTGATTGTTCAATTTTAGCCCAAATTGAAATCTAGTAGGTGTCTAGGTTGAGTTTTAATCCAACTTTGAAAACAAACAATGATCTAGTTGGCTCAAAACATAAAATTAAAGCATGAAATGGAAGCCCTTAAGCATTAAAAAATGCTTTGTGATTTTCAAGTTTGATGCTCAATTCTTCAACTCCAACTTTACTTTCGCTTTCACTCAACTCCAACGCTCAATTCAAATGTCAACCTATGAAGTCAAAACAAAAAATGATCATGTGTCAAGTTTCCTATGATTGTATCTTGATCAAAAGCTAGAGACATGCAAATACTTTAGTTTTAATGTTGAAATCAAGTCATGATAACAAATTTCAATGTTGCCCCTTTCTAAAAAGAAGTCTCCAACCTGCAATAGACTTTAAATGCCTATTCATTATTTTTCTATAATGGGATTGGGAAGCCCAAACAACCAAAAGCCAATTACCAAAGATTTCTTATCTCATATAGCTAAAAAATTTAAAAACGAGGCTATGTCTCATATGATAATCTCAAATCTCTCCTAATGTCATTTAAAGAAGACCACTTCAAATTTGCATCTCAATATTCATTGGCTTTCCAATCAGACTAGTAAAATCAAGATGTAATAAATACTAGTACCAATCTACCTCTTCACTCTATTTTTAATGCAACGTTATAAGTCACATCAAATCTCTCCTCGATTGAAAAGAGACGTAGAACATTCAAAGCCACAAATAAGAAAAAGATCAGAACGCCCCAAGTTATTCAATCCACACACTTCCATTAAAGACAAAAAGATGCAGCCACCGCTAAAAGGTTAATGTTATACATAATTGCAATCTTAGTGAAGAAAAGGAACAAAATTCAAAACTCTGCACACATGTTAAGATTGAGTAAGAAATATGTTCCAGATTTGAATGCTTGAAAGGTGCGAAGTATTAATGTCTTATGCCATGCATTGAAGTTACCTGTCCCCATCCCAAGTAACCAACCACTCCAAGTCATCATAGATAGCTTCTTGTCAGCATAAAAGATTTTCTAATCTCCCTCACTTTAAACTCACTGGAGAATGGTTTGCTAGCTATGTTTAGTGAATGTCATCACAGCAGAATCTATAGTAAGTATGTTGCGTTTGAAGGAACCTGTCAGGAAAGAGCTAAAAACGTCAGTGAAAATGTGCCTATCACCATAATTACGGGCTGCATTCGATGTATCTGCGAAAAATTCCTACATTGCTTCATGGGTGCAACAAAGACACAATAAACAATAATTATCATCCTTACAGATCAGAGAGTAAAGAGAATCTATGACAAGCAGAAAAAAATGTAGGTTCTAGGAAATCTCTAGTATATCTTGCACCACGGACTAAATCGCCAAGAAGTACTGGTGAAGAATTTTCTGAAAAGATACGAGTCTAAAGGACATTTAATGCTTCCCACACTGCTCAACGTGAAAGGTGTAGACTCAATCTAGGCAGTGTGTACGCACCTCATTAATGCCTTTATCACGAGTGAATGTATTTAAAACAACAGCTGCTCAGGATCGTGGCTAGTATAAATGCAACTGTTACTACAGACAGCAAAAATGACAGTTAAAGCTTCTCAAGGGAATTAGGTGCAAAGGATTCTTATGTTTGACATTTCACTTGGAAATTGGAACTATTTTGCATAAAGGGGACGACTCAGAAAATGAAGCAACGCGTGGCTAGAAGGTTGTATTGCGAGATATTGACACAAAACATTGAAATGTTCCTAGTGCTTTCACAGGGTTAATAGTTGCATCTAATCAGCAGTTGATTTCCTCAACTAGTCCTAATTACAACAAGCAGCTCTCCTATACTCCTACACCATCGGTGCTATCTCTACCTAGATAATCTGCTCCTTTTTAAGAAAAAACCGACAATCGACTCTTTTATTTTCTTGATATTTGAATGTGGTGTCGGCATTTATGGTCCAAATTAGGAGAATTAGATGAAGCAGATTTTTCTTTAGTCAGAATAGATAAAGTAAGCAGCCACAACCATATCTTGGACTAGCATCCTCCCCTCGTGAGCTCAAGAAAGCTACGACATAGACAAAGGTAGCAGGTAAACTTCTAGGCAAAGGGCGCGATGAACTACTTGACAGAATGTACCATGTGCAAAATGCGGAAGCATAGGGAAGGCATGCAAACTATAAGACAAAATTTCTTCAAGAAAATGTGACTACAATGAACCATAAATGTATTATGTCAAATAATAGCTGCAAAATACTGACTGGTATAAGGAGTTGAATTAAAGCATCCATGCTTGAAGCGTCCTGGGCAGCCAAACATAGCGATTTGAAAATAGCAATTAATATCCTAAACTTTCAAGCCAGCATTCATGAGGTAATTGTTGTGTGATTTGAATGAGATCTATCTACATATCTCAAACAGTAAGATTCATTGACTGAATCCACCATCACAATGTGGAGATTTTTTATTTATTTTTTAAAGTTTCGACACCATAATGTATGCAGAAGTGGGACTATGAAATAGGCACGGGAACCATTTCACATACACCTAAACAAAAAAAACAATGCAGCTAAGAGACTTTTCATAGCTAAGAGACAGCTAAGAGACTTCTCATAACTTGAGACACTATAAGAGATAATGATTCGCAAGGACATCAATATTTCAAACAAATGAAGTTTGCAGTTATAATGCAATGATTGCTCAACTTGCACAAAATTTATGAAAATCTGCATTTGTTAAAAACTTGGACAAAAATTATCATATAAGTTAGATTAACAAACCAAATCTGCCCTCCTTTTAGCACCACAATGTGAACCCTATTTCAAACTTGCATGGAAGAAATGAACAATCACACTAATAGATCAAAATACAAGATTAAAACATGAGTTCCCCATAAAATCCATCTGCATTGTTAGAAAACAAGGAAAAAGATGAAATACTTGAGCAAATACAATCAAAAATAACTATTCCTCATTCTTAAACAAAGCAAACACTTGATCTTATGGGAGGATTGGTGCTACTTTGATGTGGAAAGTAGCCCTTTCCCAACCCCTTTAGATAAGCTAATGATAATGATGGACAAGATCATTTCTCAAATGAAGAGAGTGACCTTGCATGATCTTGGAGATGAAATGTTAAGATTGTGGATTGATAGTGGACAAAATCAGTTCTTCATGTGAAGAGAATGACTTTGCATCAAGTTGTGGAGGTTTGTGGAGTGGATGAAGCTTCTCATTTAAAGATTTTCAAATGCTAAGTGTGTCAAACATGGAGAATGTGGGACTAAGATTGGACCAATGAAAGAAGGAAACTTGTCATCATGTGAGTGGTTGATGTATGTGCAAGATTAGGGAAATGTGCCCATGAGAGGGAGAATTTGAATTCAAATTTTGCAATAAATGCTGAGTTTGACCTTGGAAGGGGACATGTAAGAGACATGTAAGGCCTCATAAATGCTCTGTTGGGTGTACATGTCCACTTAGGGGGAGATTCAAACTTGGAGAATATTCTTCATTTATGCCAAGTTGAAAATAAAGATTTTGATAAATCAATTAAATGCAATTTCATGTGCAAGTGGCCAAATCCAGATAATGCAAGTGGGTGAGATTAGCATTTAATCATGGTTAGATTAGATTAATGATGATTAGGATGATTTGACCTTTAGGACTTTGATATTTGATTTATTTAAATCAGAAAAGGATGGAATATGACTTGGAGATTTAATTAAATAAAGTCTTGATTTATTTGATGAATGGAATATGATTATGCATGACGTAAATTTGACATGTCTACAACATGTAATGTAAAGTAAATCAATGATTACATGATTATGTAATCATTGAATCAAACATGTCAAATGATAGACATGTAACAAGCACATAAAATAGAGATACACATGAAGAAGTATAAACCTACCATTAGTGTAAGAAAATCAAGGTGGTGATGTGGCCCATAATTAGTAAAATTACTTTTATAAGTACATAGAATACTAGACTACGTATGGGTGGGTGCATGACGTTGGGTAGCAATTTTGTGGCCACTTTCTAAAAAAAGTTTGAAAACTCACAGCATGAGTGTGTTCTAACGCGCTCGCATTATTGCACATTAAAAGAAAAAAAAAAAGTGAAAGTATTCATTTTCACTTCGATTGTTTGCTTCTTTTGCTCACAGCCAAAACCCCCAACTTTCGCGCTTGCGGTCTACGGGAGGTATTGGGCACAAATCTTAACAAAGTTATTATTTATTTTCAAGGATAGTGCCACGATACGAGAGGTGGAGAGGTAAGTATTGATGCTATTTGTTTTGATTTCTTAGTTTAGGTTGATTTTGTTAGTTTTAGGTTATATTTGATATATATATTTTTAATTTGTAGGAGATGCAAATGAAGCAACCCACAAAATCCTCAACAAAAGAGCAACCAAATCTTGAAGAACAAAATCCTCAACAGAAAATCAACCTCAACAACAACCTCCACCAATCCTCAACACCTCACGGCCTCAACAAAATTTATTGAGTGAGTTGAGAACAACAAAAAACAAATTAAGATTTTATTAGTAGGTTGAGTAATCCAAATGGTTCAACCATAGAAAAATGACCCTCACAAATTCATTGAAAGATATTAAAAATATAGATTCAATTAGAGACAAACAACCAGATGGTAAGATAGGAGGCAAGTGGCTAGGGAATATTATGCAGATAAACTATCATATAAACAAGTAAAGGATTTAAAAATTACAAAAGGTGATTTGTGCTCATTATTCACTGACCCACGCACAAATCAAAATCTTAGCCTCAATGCGAAGAGGTTTCCTATTCATTGGTGCCACCACCAAGAGATTAGGAACCATTTTTATGATAGGTGGTACATGGTCTTTGATGACTGACCATGCAACAATTGTGAAGTCCCCTAGTATTTTCTTAGGAAACTATACAATGAGTTCATATTGAATAAAATCCTAAATTATTTTGATATAAGGGACTTCCAGGGGAGAGGTGGGGGGTTAGCTCAGGATAGGCCTGGTGCATAGTTGGATCCTACGCAGCAAGTGAGACAATCTCTCGCTAGACCACCTTGTGAGCACGTTGTTATGCTTGTCATCGTGAAGGAGAGTCCCGACGTAGACACATTGCAGGTGATCAGCACTTTGACCTAGAATGTCACCCATCATACTAGCCCTATTCTACACTGCCATCCAGGGGAGTCTTCGAGTGGTGGCCTTCGAACCCATGTGTGTCAATCTTGCAGGGTGTCTTGTTCATATGACCCCACCAACACTCAGGAGGCTACTGCGGAGGATCTGTATGTAGCTACGGAGATGGAGAGGGCGGCTGGCATTTTGCATGATGCGTATGGCATTGATAATCAAGTAAAAGTTAGTATGTTCATTGAATTTAATTTATTAAATTTTGATTTTGAAATGCAAGATTAACTAATTTAGTTTTATGATTTTAATAAAATTGTAGGGTCACAGTGTTGAGACTGGATACACTGGCCCTCCACCTACTTATTTCTACAGTACACCTATCGGCGGGATATGTAACTAGTAAACAATTATAAATTTATTACATGTTAATATCATTATTTTATGAATGGTATTTTAATATGCGATTTTGGATGTTGAACATGGTAATATTGGAGGTTTCGAGGGAACACCTCCCAATGCTAGTGGATTTACTCAAACCTTCATGTAGGTAATAGAATAAAGAGTTTAACTAATGAATTGTACTTAATAGATTTGTGTAGTTTATATTCATATCATTGGTTACGTTGCATTGCACATCATTCAAACTCAAACATCATTCAAACTCAAAGCATTACTTCACATTCCATAACTAATAACTAGATGTTGATAGATGACAAAATTTCAACTACAATATAATTGTTTAGAAAGTCAACATAAGTAGTGATGCCATTTCTTCACATGGAGGCATGTGCTTGCAAAGGTGCACCTACACAACAAACTATGGATGCTTGGAAAAAATCTATGAAACCATAATAGTAAGAAATAGCATAGACAAGGCAATTAGTAGTTTCAAAAAATGCCTCAAAGAAATGTGGTCTCATGGTGATGGAATTCCATTCTATCAACATGAGACCACATTTCTTTGAGGAATTTATTCAAAATGCTCACCACCTTTTCTATGATACCACATTTTTCATACATGTGCACCAAAGCATTTTATCAAACTACCCGTGCTTCCTTGCTGCTATGGCTAAAAGCCTAAAATAGGTGCTCCCAACAAACTATGGATGTGGAAAATATCTATCAAAGCATAATAGTAAGCAATAATACCATAGAGAAGGCAATGAACTTTTGAAAAAATTCTAAAGAAATATTATTATGGTGATGGAATACTTGACATGCATTTTTCAAACAATTCCTTCCTTCTCTATACACATTATCATACATGTCTACAAAGAATTTAATCAAATGATTCAACAGCTTGCTGCTATAGGTAAAAGCCTAAAAACACATCCTTTCAAAAAAGATATGGATAGGGAAAATAGTAAGCATGATAATCAGAAATATATAATTTAATAAGTACTCAAAATGTTGTTCATTAGATCTCATACAATATAAGTCATGACATGACCATCGCTATTGTAACTTTTTTGTGATTAAATAATTTGTTGTTTTATTTTCAAAAAATGTTGTAGAAACACCTCAAATGTTACAAAATGGATATCGATGTTTCATATATACAATCATCATGGCTCTGAAAGGGGAGGTATGAGAAGTACTAAATTTCAATTTACATTTGTTATAGATATTAGTTGGTGAAAAATCAAGCCAATTATTGATTCGTAGTCTAATTTCTATTTGGATGGTTTATACAGGGCTTGAGCCTCAACATCAATGTGTGGATATTTCCCTCATGAAGTGATCGTGAAGTGGCAGTAAGTGATTTTAAATATATGTTTTAAATGTAATTTCTATATATAATGTCACTACCGCTAAACATAATAGTTAAAACTTCACAAGAACTTAATAGTAGTGGAGGAGGTAGGAGCACTCCTTGAGTCCAACACAAATAAGTAACAGACCTATAGCCATCAATCGACAAGCAAGGGCAAGGTTATTTAGGAGCTTGGAGTAATGACTGACTCGGAGCCCTTTCTTGTACATAGTTTGTACATAGTTTGTATTCGATATATTTGACATTGTATGCCTATATGGCATTCTCATAAGCCTATATGGCTATTTTGTACCTATATTTTATACTTATATCGACATATATTGATGTATGCGTACATGGCTATTTGGTTAATACAAATATTTTTTATCGATGGTGTCCATTTTTGCATGTTATAAATTCATGGTTCAATAGATATGAGTTACGTGTATTCAAGTGTATACTTTACAACTTACGTGTATACTTTGTGAATTACATGTGTTCCTTGATGTATACTTTGTGACTTACACGTTTTCATGTGTATACCTTGTATTCGTGCATATACTTTATATTAAGTTGTGTATACTATGTATTCGTGTGTATACTTCAAGGCATACGTGTTTGTGACTACTTGTGCTTCCCTTATTCACATGTACATGCTTTACTCATTCACATGTATACTTATTAATTAGTTAGTCATAGCATTGATCATTGTTGTCCTTCATGGTTTGTCTTGAATAAATTAATTGATTGATGGTAAACAACTTTATCTAAAATCAAAAAACAAGTTTTCAATTGGTATTCTATGAAATGATTGATAAAAAGATTCCAATATATTTAATCCTTTGATTGGAACAACTCAATTAGGTAAATGATACATAAGACTTTTCCTTTTATATTAGCAATGCATGGAAGTTTCAAAAAGTATCCTTGATATTACAAAAAGATATGTGTTTATACACTTCAATTGTGCACTCACCCTTTGGTTCTTTGAAAGAAATATCTACCTATGCCATTGTTACACTGCACAGGTAAACCAAATTTTGTATTGTGGAGCTATATTAAGCTACCACTCTCAAGACCAATGTAACAATGATACAAAATAATGTCTGAGACTGCAAGAAGACATCAAAATGGCTAGTGTACTAAACAAATTCTTATGATTTATGAAGAATGTTGATAACTCTACTCAGTTGGCTTCTTTTTTCAAAATCATACAAATTGAACCCTAACATCAATAGACTATGTATATCAAGCTACCATAATTCAAGTTTCAACAATGAATATTTATCATGCATGTTTTAAATGACATTCAAGTTTATGGTGGTTTGTTTTTAACATAATCTTATTGATATTCTAATCCTAATTCATGCTTCTAAGTGCATATATATATTTATATTTTGATTTACATTTTTTGTACCACGAACTGAACCCCCTCAAAATTTTGGCCTAACCGGAAAACCAAACCCCTGAACCCGAACCCAAACCTCAAAACCTATTCCAACACTCTTCATTCTTCCTACACAAACTTAATTGACCACCAAATAATGCCGCCTCTTGACTTCACCCACTTTTACTCATCAAACATCTCTTTTTCATTCAAAACCCTTTTTTTCCCAACTAGGGAATCATGCCACAACATAATTTTGACCTCCCTTGTCCTTGAAAACCTTTTGAACACATCAAACTCCACAACCTCACCCTATTTACAACCTATTCTAACTTATTTTCAAGAATTTTTTTCTTTTCACCTCTTTTAGCCTTGCTTTTAAGGGGCCTCAATTCTGAATTTTCAACAGGGTAGCATTATTAATATCTTCCAATGCCTTTACCAATGCTATTCCTACTCCCTATCCTACTTACATCAGGCCCATATCATCAAGACACAACCTAAAAAATAGGTGGAATGGCCTATTCCAACATATCACACTCAAACTCTTAAGGGATCGATCCGGTTGAACGTAGCTCAGAGCGATTCCATGTGTTTGGGTGCGAAAGACGACCATGCCCAGTGTAAACATACATATTCAAACGTGTTGGAACAATTTTTTTGGTCACACGAGTTGCAAAACAAAAGTTGCACCACTTTGCAACTTTCCACTACTTGCATTTAACACTTTTTCCATCAACTGAAAACTGGACACCACAGGAAAACCACTCCAAGTTAACAAAAACCAAGAGAGTTTATTGTAGAGGACTCAAACATGATCTCATAGGATCAGATGATAATTTTCTAAGCATCACGATATCCGAGTAACATCATGCTGAAGTTTGTGGCCATTTTGCACTTTGGACCCTTAAAGGATCGATCCGATTGAACGTAGCTCAGAGCGATTTTCTATGTTTAGGTGCAAAAGAGGACCATTCCTATCATAAACATACCTATTCAGATGCATTGGAACAGTTCCTTTAGTCACACGAGTTGTATGACGAAGGTTGCACCACTTTGCAACTTTCCACTACTTGCATTTAACACTTTTTCCATCAACTGAAAACTGGACACCACAGGAAAACCACTACGAGATAACAAAAATTGAGAGAGGTTATTGTAGAGGGACCCAACAAGATCCCATAGGATAAAATAGAAATTTCCTAAGTATCACGGTATCTGAGTAACAACATACTGAAGTTTGCAGCCATTTTGCACTTTGGACCCTTGAGGGATCGATCTGGTTGAACGTAGCTCAGAGCGATTCCACATCTTTGGGTACGAAAGAGGACCATGTCTAGCGTAAACATACCTATTTAGACACATTGGAATAGTTCACTTGGTCACACGAGTTGCAGAACGAAAGTTGCACCACTTTGCAACTTTCCATTGCTTGCATTTGAAACTTTTTCCATTTATTGAAAACTGGACACCACAGGAAAACCACTATGAGATAAGAAAAACTGAGAGAGGTTATTGTAGAGGGGCCCAATGTGATCCCATAGGATTAGATGAGAATTTTCTAAGCATCACACTATCCGGTAACAACATGTGGAAGTTTGTAGCCATTTTGCACTTTGGACCTTTAAGGATGATCCGTTGAATGTAGCTCAGGTGATTATATTTGGGTGACAAAAGGAAAATTACTAGCATAAAAATACCTATTCAGATACGTTGGAACAATTCATTTGGTCATGCGAGTTACAGAATGAAAGTTGCACCACTTTGCAACTTTGCACTACTTGCATTTGACAATTTTTCCATTGCCCAACATGATCCCATAGGATTAGACAAGAAGTTTCTAAGTGTCACGGTATTCGAGTAACAACATGCTTAAGTTTGCAGCCATTTTGCACTTTGGACCCTTAGGGAATCAATCCAGTTGAACATAGCTCGAAGTGATTCCACATGTTTGGGTGTGAAAGAGGATCATGTATAGTGTAAAAATTCCTATTTGGACGTGTTGGAATAATTTATTTGGTCAAAAAAGTTGCAGAATGAAAGTTGCACCACTTTGCAACTTTCCACTACTTGCATTTGACACTTTTTCCATCAACTGAAAACTGGATACCATAAGAAAACCACTCCAAGATAACAAAACCCAAGAGAGGTTATTCTAGAGGGGCTCAACACTATCCCATAGGATTAGACAAGAAGTATCTAAGCATCACGGTATCCAAGTAACAACATGCTGAAGGTTGTAGCCATATTGCACTTTGGACCCTTAAGGGATCGATCTAGACGAACATAGCTCAGAGATTCCGCATGTTCAGGTGTGAAAGAGGATCATACTAGTGTAAACATACCTATTCGATGCATTGAACAGTTTCTTTGATAACATGGTTACGAACAAAGTTACCACTTTGAACTTTCCTACTGTTGACACTTCCATCAACTAAAACTAGACACCACAAAAAAACAAATTCGAGATAACAAAACCGAGAGGTTATTGTGGGGTCCCAACTCAATCCCATAGGTTAAATGAGAAGTTTCTAGCATCACATATACGAGTAACAACATATTGAAGTTTGCAGCCATTTTGCACTTTGGACACACAAGGGATTGATCCGGTTGACGTGCTCAGGCGATTCCATGTGTTTGGGTGTGAAAGAGGACCATACCTAGCATAAATATACCTACTCAAATGCATTTGAACAATACATTTGGTTACACAAGTTGTAAACAAAGTTGTACACTTTGCAACTTTCCATAACTTGCATTGACACTTTTTCCATCAACTAAAATGGAAACCATAGGAAGCCACTCCAAGATAACAAAATTCAGAGAGGTTAGTGTAGACAGCCCAACATGATCTAGGTTCTCATGAAGATTTGGTAAGCACCATGGTATCCGGTAATACCCGTCAAAGATTGCTACCCTTTTACTTTGGGTTGATGTTTCATTGAACGGTAAAGTTCCGTATAGAATGATTGTGTTCTCTTTTGATAGATTACATGGGAATCAGACTTAACTCCATTTTAGTTTTCGTTTGGTTGGATTTCAAGTGATTTTGTGCATTTTAGAAGCCAATTACTGAGGGTCGGTTTGTATACCCTGTTTTAAGGGGTTTGAGTGCATTAAAATGTCAAGCAAGCCTTTCAACCACATGCTTCTATAACTCAATGGAAGAAACAGTTATAGTTTAAAAACATATTACAAGTACTATGCCAAGGGAGGCGAATAGAGGGATTTTAGGTGATACCTAGATGTCAAATGGTGCATTTTAGTGGAAAATGGTGGCAGACAGCTAAAATTTGAAGAAATATTTGAGAAGCGACATATCTTAATTACAAGTTTGAGTAGACATTTTAGGTGTTTTAGGCTTTGGTTGGCTATGGGAAGGTTTCAAGTATGGGTTTCAATAAACTCTTACTAACATAGTCTCAAATCTCATCAAATGGGCTTATCTTTTAGAGAAAGGTCATCAAGAGATCATACCATGTTTCTTTGTACCATCATTAAGATCCAATAGACCACCTTGCACAAAGGCTACTAAATTAGACCTATTTACAAAGAGACAACCTTTTAAACACTAGATCTTCACTCAAAATCCTCAAAAAACAGTATGTTATGTGTCAAAACCTCCAATTCCATGATTTTTTTTAGGTCCAAGACCTCTAGACCCTTATTACACCAAACCCTCAATTGCAAGCAAAATACTTGGGGTTTTAATGAAACTCCTATCTCTCAGACCTGCCATACCCAAACAAAGCACCAAACACACTTACTAGACCTTGTGCATGGTGAATAATACATTACATGGACAGTCCTTCCCACATTTTTTCAAAAAACCACTTGAAATCCTCATTTTCATCATGAAAATACCCTACTACAGCCCTAGAAAATCATCCCAAACACCCAACCTTGACTCCACAACATTCTAAATAGGTTAGGAATGTATTTTAAAAGTTAGAGGACCCATTCCACAAGTTACAGTAGGCACAAAAAGTGGAATGGGTTGAATTACATCATGAAACCCTTCGATCCAAGAACACTATGAAAGTAGGTAGCAGTAGGAAAAACAAGATAACTTTCACTATTCAAAGAGTTAGAACCTCTAAATAGGTGAAAATGAAAGCTAATTCATCAATATACAACATACAATAGGTTTCATATCATCTTAGTGTCTGTACAGGCTGTACAACAACAAGAAAAGTGAGAAAACCTAGTAAATTTCTAGAAAATAACATTATTCTTGATTAAAAAAATGGGTTACAAACCAACCAACAACCTCTCCTTTGAGGAATTGAAGGTTATTATACATGTTTACCATAGGAAAAATAAAAGCAGAGGCTTTGAAAGGAACTCCATGAAAACCAAGCTCTCTAAATGGTATATCAAACTCTAGTTCAAAAACTTTTAGATGAGGCTGCTCCCATAGCTCTCTTACTCGCTTGGAAAATCCTTGAAAATCTGTATTGATTTTATTTTTCCTATCCCTCTCTTGTTGTTCTTCCTCAATTTCATCAAGATCATACATTGAACTTCTTTCCCCTCCTAAATTTTGGACCACATCCATTACCTCCACATAAAAATGGACATCCTTGGTCTTCTTGGTTCCCACGCCTTGATATGGTTATGCAAATGAAAATGAAGCAAAGTAATCATCCCCTTCTCCACTAGTTGGAAGAATGCATGCTTAATGTTTTGATACATGATATCAGCTCTCTCTTCTACTCTCATGGTTAAATATCGAAATCCAGTATGGTGGGCCTCCAGAGTTCCAGTCATCTTTCTTCCTTTTCCACCAAATGTTGGCCTGATCCACACATCTTCCAGCCTAATTGGCTTTGTTTTTGAAAGCTGAAGTTTCTCCTGAGTCAACAATGTAGATCTCTCTTCCTTTTCAGACTCTTTCATTTCTACAAATCATCTTTAGGATTTAATCATTTGTACCACATGGTTGATGTGCTTTGAATCCTTGCATCTAAAGGAAATTTCCTTTACATAAATACTGTTGGGGAATTTCAATGTTGCCATTGTAGTTGGAATTAAAGCTGGTACCTGCAACATTAAAAATTATCCTTATATAAGAATTCCCTCCATCTTGTTGTCTTGTAACACTCTTGATGGTGCCTACATGAAGAGTGATTTTGATTCCTCTTCTACATTAGAGGGTTCATATCCTTGATCTGACTCTTCCAAATTATCAGAATCAGAATCACTAGCTTCCATATTCAAAAATTCCCAACCAACATCTTCAATAAATTTATTTGGATCATCAGTAATAGTCTTAAAAATTGGCCACTAGTACAAGTTCATTTTGCTTTCATAATACTTTATAACCATGGAGTTCAGCAATTCCTTGATGCCATCAAGTGAAGATTGAGGAATGGCGTCAATGCGGAGTACATCCCACTTGAAATCTTTGAAAAAAATAGCCATATCCAATTCCTTTTTCCCAAGTCCTACTCTTTCAAGGTTAACAATATCAATCTCACTAATAGAGATTACTAAGAAAGGTAATTACACCAACTCTACCAAATAGTTTACCATAGGAACAATAAAAGCAGAGGCTTTGAAAGACTACATGAAAACCAAGCTCTCTAAATGGTATATCAAACTCTAGTTCAAAATATTTTAGTGAGGCTGCTTCCATAGCTCTCTTATCACTTGACAAATCCTTGAAACTTTGTATTGATTTTTTAACATTCACTCTCTTGACAACCCTCAATTTCATCAAGATCATACATTGAACTTCTTGCCCCTCCTAAAGTTTGGACCACATCCATTACCTCCACATAAAACTGGACATCCTTGGTCTTCATGGTTCCCACGCTTGATATGATTATACAAATGAAAATGAAGAAAAGTAATCATCTCCATATCCATTGGCTAGAAGAATGCATGCTTAATGTTTGATACATGATATCAACTCTCTCTTCTACTCTCATGGTTGAATACCAAAATCCAGTATGGTGGGCCTCCAAAGTTCTAATCATCTTTCTTCCTCTTCACAAATGTTGGCCTGATCCACACGCATCCCAGCCCACTTGAATTTTTTTTTGGCTAAAGTTTCTCCTGAGTCACTAGTGGCTCTCTTCCTTGCAAGACTCTTTCATTGCTACAGATCATCTCTTGGATTTAATCATTTGTACCACATGGTTGATGTGCTTTGAATCCTTGCATCTAAAGAAAATTTCATAAACATAAATACTGCAAGGGAATTTCAATGTTGCCATTGTAGTTGGTATTAAAATCGGTACCTACAACATTGAAAATTATCCTTATATAAAATTCCCTCCATCTTGTTGGCTGCTCTTGATGGCAACAGAAATTCATATCCTTAATAGAGCTCTTCCCCGAATTATAGAATCAGAATCAAAACTTCCATATTCAAAATTCGACAACATATTCAACAAATTTATTGGATCATCAGTAATAGTCTTCAAAATTGGCCACTAGTACAATTTCATTCTACTTTCATAATACTTTATAACCATGAGTTCAACCATTCCTTGATGCAATAAAGTGAATTGAGAATAACGTCAATGTGGAGTATATCCGCAAGTCTTTGAAAACAATAGCCATATCAAATTCCTTTTGCCCAAGTCCTACTCTCTCAAGGTTAACAATCTCAATCTCACTAATAGTGATTACTAAGAAAGGTAATTCCACCAACTCTATCAAACAGATTACCTTAGGAACAATAAAAGCAGAGGCTTTGAAAGGAACCCCATGAAAACCAATATCTCTAAATGGTATATCAAACTCTTAGACCTCATTCTTGCACATTTACAACCATATTCAAAGATTTTCCTTCAAAAGGCTACAAATTCAAATATTGACTTAAATAGCCTTCAAGAGGCTTTAAATAGCCTTTACAAATGATTCTACATCTTTCCAATCATGCCTAACTATTTTTTTTGTAACTAACATGACTTATTATATTATAAATCAATTGTGGATGTAATATGACCTTATTCAATTGACAAAACTCAAAACACAAAACTAACTTAAAAGACTTCCATGAACCAAATTTGCTCAATAACCTTGGTGCCCCTACACCAAATTTCAATATTTCAATAAATGTCATTACAATTAAATCTCATTACAATGCCTTAGGTACTCTATTCTCACAGATATTTTACAATGTCACTCATACATTCAAGATTCTCTTATAATGTCTACATCATGGGTTCTCATTTAGAGGTTAACTTCAAATGAGTAACTTGAGATTCCCTCGCAAAGCTTCACACACTCTTTTATAATGGCTTCAAATCAGAATTGAGATTTGTTAAGATCATCAAAATAAGGATGTTGCATTTCTTTTTTGGCTGAGATTATTTTCGATGGCTGAAAAATAAATATTTTTTGCAAGGAGAGACCAATCAATTTTTACTAGTTTAGTTACAAATATGCAAAGTAAAAGAATAAAAAGAAACAACTCATCCAAAATGGAAATAAAATGAAAATAGATGGAAGGCACTTACAGATAGGCACGGAAGTCTCTCAACTTACTCACTCTTGGTCATACATCTTCACCGGGAGTTCCAAGATACCTATTGCACACAACACCTCTCATGAATAGAATATCTTGAAATTTGAGATGCTCTTATAATGTCTACATAATAGGTGCTCATGATAAGGCTAACTTCAAATGAATAACTTGAAATTCCCTCGCCAAGCTTCACACACACTTTTGTAATGGCTTAATTAATCATAATTGAGATTTGTCAAGATAATCAAAATAGGGGTGTTGCATTGCCTTTATGCCTGAGATTCTCTTGGACGGCTCATAAATCTGCATTTTCTGCAAGGGGACACCAATCAATGTTTACCGGGTTACTTACAGATACATAGAGAAAAATAAGATGATAGCATTGGCATCAAACAAATTAACGTGGATATAAATATAAATTAATAAGAACCATTATGCATATACTTACAAATTAATCCAATGAACCATCCAGGTCTGCTCTACTCTTTATTGTGTCAAGTATTGCCACAAGGTCAGACTCACAAACCTTCTGCAAGGTCTTGTTCAAAGGTCTACCCCCATATTTGGTCAAACGAACATTGGATGCCACAACAAGGTTTGAGTAATGAAGAATCTTATGATGCGTGTCAAAATCCTTAAACAACCAATGTTTAACACTCTTATGTGGGTACCTTCTAAGCCATGTTCGAGTAACAACAACTAAGCCTATAGGGTATTTGATGTTTTCTTGATCTATACCTGGGCCTTCTAATTTCTTTTTGGCCTCAACACAACAATGCAAGTAATAGTCTGTTCCCTCTTCGTTCTCTTCATCTGCAATAACTGCATAAACATGCCCTACATTGATATGTGTTGCATATCTCTTGAAATTAGTCAACATTATGAATACAGTAAAAAGTAATATAACAATATGGAATTTCAAAAACTAAGCAAGTAGATATATTACTTGGTTGAACTAGATTTGATATGTGGTCAAAGTCAACCGATGATTCCATCTATGTTAGTTCCAATTCCGTTGGAGGGAAATACATGTGAAGTGGGCTAAGATAACTTGTCAACCATTTTTCAACCCACTCCCCTGACTCACAATCATTCCAGGCTTGCATTGTACAAGTAGAACAAAAGCATGCCATCTTACGTGTATCAATATTCCATGAACCTACATTTGAGCTAAGGAAAGAGTGTAGCTCACTCGATCTTGTTAATGTACAACAATCCTCATATGGTGCAATGTTAGTATCATCCATTAACCAAAAAAATATATGAACTAAAGATGTACCTTCATTACTTGGACCCATCAAAGCATTACACCACTTGACGATTGATCTGCATCTATAAACTTTGCACTGTCTTTATACTTTATCTTCACAAACTATGCTCTTTTCGCATGCTCACGCACCATCATACTACCATTTCCATGCCTGACCTCATAAAATTTTCACATATGCTAAACACTATAGTGAGATGCATCCTACACAACCAGCAGAACATAGCATTCTTGAAATGTGTTGCACAGTTATTGACCATATTATATGCCAACCGTATGCCATGCCCCTCTAAGAAAAATCACTATAGAACATCTAGAAGCAACCTTGCACGAACTCTAGAGAATGTATGCGATCATCACTAATATAAATTGATACTCCCTCAATACCTTCCTTTGGTCCTCTGTACTATCAGCTGCATGAATGAATTCTATGTGCACAAATATCAAAACATATGTGGAGTTGTATCTGTGATGCACCTCATCTGTGGCTATAGAGTGTAGTTCTCTGCAAATTCAACCACCAATACTATCTGCTAGAAGGTGTCCTTACATAGTTAATTATTATCAGCCATCGGCTCTATGGTATGCCTTGCATACTCACACTAATTCTCACGAAACATGGACACAAAAATACAGTGGAATCTTTCAATAACCAAATCACATCTTTTCAGTGAGACCCATCTTTTGTAGTGTATGCCACTATTTTACTTCCGGAACTATACTAGTTTTGTCACACCTTATCTATGCTTTCCATATGTTGACATACGGCATTCGTTGCAAGACACTACAACACTCACATGACAGCAACACTAGTATTTGGACATCATATTTTGACAGGTCAAACTTAGAGATGCTGGAGGACTGCTATGATACTACAAAACATCATTGTGATCGAAACAATAGAGATAAACATCATAATAAAGACAAAATAAATAGTCTACAACAACAACTAGTGTGTATGTGTGTGATTTATCTTGACATAAAAGGTTTAAAATTTCAAAAATGTGAAATAATCATTTTGAAATTACGAAAAAGTAAGTTTAGTCATATCCAAAAATGCTTTGAATGTCACGGTTCAAATACTGATTCTCCTTCTTACAACATCCCTTTGATTCAGAGATGGCCTTGTATTATTCTTCCAATAATCTTCAATTAGTGTTATCAATGCTTCAACAACTTTTTATCTTTATGTGGCAGTCTTCGAGAATACCCATAATCATTTGATCAGTGCCCTCAATTCTTTGTCATCTTTGAACGGCTTTTGATAAAGTTTTTCTACTAATTCCATTTGTTCACATGCTTTTAATGAGAAGAGATCTCTTTGTTTGATAGCTTACCAAAGTGATGTGACACTATCAACTGAGCATAACCACCACCCACACTCTCAAAGCATGCAAGATTCTCCCAATAGCGTTTTCACTTGATGCATTTGATATTCTCAACCCAAGAGTCTTCATGTGTTTTTGTACTTTAAACCACGCATCATTTGAACAATAGTTGACATCTTGGGTCTCATACAGCCTTTCAAAGAAGATTTCCAAATCATATCAACATATCTTCTACAAGTGCATTCAGGAATCTTACCTTCCATGTGCTACAAAATATCCTCATCAATATTAATAAAAAACTTTGGCTTTCTATGCAAAATTCTAGGTGGTGTTCTCCTAGGTACATACATCTCAACATTAGCAATTTCATCAATATTTAGTTGAGGTGGGCTAGATTTCGTACCTTCAATTGAGGGTGGAGTAGAAGACATACCTTGATCTTCACATGGGGATGATGGCATACCTTCTTCGTCAAATCCAAGTGATGATGTACTCTCAACTTGAGATGCGATGGATGGTGTCCAATCATATTCACTTGTGATAGATGGTGTCCCTCCATATTCTCTTATGCTTAATGGTGTCCCTTTATATTCACTTGCGGTAGAGGGTGTGTCTCCAACTACAGTATCTGCATCTATCCTAGCATGACTCTTGAACATTCGTTCCCTTTGTGATGCCAATTTCTTTTCTCTTTTTGACGGTTAAGGTTCCTCTTCAATTGGCTTGTTTTCATCAATAGTTTCCAATTTATTCTTTTCATGATATGTCTCCACCCTTTCTCTCTTTTTATTTGAAGGTTTCATACTCTTCCTCTATTAGTTTCTTCCTTGTTCGTTTCTTTAGCATAACGGATAATTTTACCGGTAGCATGCTAATGAGACGTTTATTAGTTCCTCAAAAATGTATCCATTGAAATAAATGAAATATATATGTCATTCAATGCTTCATAAATAGACAACATAGATGATGAGGAAATTTAGAAATAGAGATCAAAACCAAAATAGTTTAAATAGGTAGTAGAATTTTCAAAATGTGCAAAAAAAGTGCTAAGTTGTGAAATTAACAAATAGTGAAGGGTTTGATGTAGACCTGGGAGGATCAATCACAACCAATTTGACAACATACCTTTAAGAGGCATCTAACAAGATTAAGATGACCTATTTGAACAAAACAAACAACCCTTAAATCTTGACAATCATCAGAAGTTAGATTTCACACTTTCACCCCTTGAACCCTAGTAGTAGTGGAAACTCAGTTTTTTCCCAATAACTCAAATGTTCTCCAAAACACTAGAAAAAATATTGATGGTTTTAGACACCCATTTTAGATTTATTACACATATCTCAATGTCAGGTACAAGTCCTTTGGAACAAATTCCCAAAAACACCCCTTCTAGGCTGACCTAATTAGGTTGATTAGGCCTAATTTGCAAAACAACATTCCCTCAAACTTATCACAGGACCTTGAAACCTTGAGGCAGCATTTCTTAGGTTCCCAAACCTCCAAAACCACAACTAGATTCCTCTGGTATAGAAAAATTCATGCCAAACCTGAAAAACCCTTGTTTTATGCACTATTCAAGAGGGTTTATTGAATATGCTACTTCCACAACCTCCCAGACTTTAAAACCAACTTGAACAAAGGAAATTAACCCTACACATGCCTAAAATTTCAAAACATCATGACCTCCCATAGAAATTATTCCAAACCCTAGGCCTAAGCCCTCATTCACATGCATTTTTGTTCACAAAACTCACTATAGCAGCAGGTTTATTACTCCTATTTCTTTCCTAGCACTCAAATCATGCATCCTAAACTTAAATCAAACATAATAGGGTCCCTTACACAAGTTACAGGTCAGGAAAAAACATGAAAACACAAAAAATTGTTGCTAAACTTGAGATTTCAATGTATTTTCTTCTCAAAAACTCCAAATCAAACTTACATTCTATGTCTACATGCCATTTAAAGGCTTCTTCTTCACATCCCACTGACCAACTACCTTGCAACAGAATTTCAAACCCTTAATGACCGTTGAAGGCCAAGTTTACATCATTTACACATGATATAACAACAATATTACTCATATTGTAAGTTTGCATCCCCAACACCTATAACTCACTAAAACCACACCAATGTCTTGAAATTAGCCTTATTACATCCACAAAACACTAATCTTGCACACTTTACATGTAAATTCAAAAACTTGCCTTCAAAGGCTACAAAGATACTTTAGTGCAAGATCACCATTTTTCACATTTTAACACCTAAACTCAAAACCTCAACCTAAGACATGCTTAGTGGTCTTGATTGACCTTATTCAAAACAAAACATGCTCAAAGACTCATCCACCTACCTATTAACCTCCTAATTACCATCAAATGATCAAATAAGGAGGATGAGGTGTAGGTGCTCCTGCACCAGGGTTGTAAAAGTGTATTAAAGAGGAAGACCAACGGTCACCTCTTTCAAATGTTAGTTTTGGAAGTTTAAGTGGTTTGTTTTAGGATGGAAACATTATCAAATTCCATGAGAAACTTGAATGGAGGATGATCCTTGGATTGGGCATCAAGCCAAATGAGGAAACGTTGAGATTTTCTTAAGAAAATGAGGTTTTGGTGAGTGAAATTGAGTTTCTAAGTTGGGAAGCATTATTTTATGTTAGATTGAGCATGAGCAGGGTATTTTAGGCTTGTTTGAATAGTTTTCAAGTTTTGGAGTGTTTGGCAAGTGCTACTTTCAATAAAACCTAGGGTTTCTAAGCCTAGGGAGAGGGTTTTATGGTTTGGGTGGTAAATGATTGAATCTTTGCAATCTAACATTGTAATTTGAAGTTTTGATAGATATAAAGTGCTTCCCCAAGGTTTTAGGAGATTTGGAAAAGTTTTGAAGATGATCCCTTTGTAAAAGTGGGCTAATTTAGGCCCTTAAAAGAGTAGAAAACCTGATTTGTGCAGTTTGGTACAAAACAAGGATTGGTGATTGGTGGATATGTTGAAAGGCTCTACAATGGTTCCCTCATGTGTTTTGTGTTGTGAGTTGAAAGGTTGTGTGAATGGAATTATACCCGATTGAGTGACTTTGATATGCTACAAGGAATAGTGTGAATATGTTGAATGAAGAGGTCCTAATGAAATTGTAAATTGAAAATTGTGTTCACAGATTGGAGTTGTGTGTTTGTGTGTTGCAGGCCTCCCCCTACTGCATTAGGAGTATATTCCATTTTTTTAGAGACATGTATGGAAAATTTGGTAGCATAAACAAGGAAATCAACTAGTTTGTATAACTGTTTGACAAAATACCTCAATGAAAGCTTTGGAAGCATACACAAAGTAAGTCAATTGTTAAATAACAAAACGCCTCAAAGAGATGTGGTTTAAAAATTTAATTGGAAAGTGTATAGAATTGTGTAATTTAAAATATCCATTGACAACCTAAGGTTGTAACATGACAAACAAACAATGATCAACATGGAATATGCAAAAAAACAAAAATGAAAGCAAGTCATAATAGAATGAAAAAAAATGTACAAAGACCTCACATACCTAAAAAACTAGAGTTTCAAATGGAGGAGTTCTACCCAATTATGTAGCCTTTGGTTCTTCTTTCCTCAAACTCCTCAACAATTTTACTTTTTCAAAAGCTTGTTCCCCTCCAAACTTCAATTGTATATTAGCTATCAATAGAATTCAAAATTGAATTGATATTATATGCCTTTCAACGTGAAAAATCTGCTATTTCATGCAAAGGTGGTGGAAATATCATGAAAAAGGTGGTGGAATCTAAAAATCATGCATGTACACTTGACTCATTAATCATCAAAAAGCTACTTTTTGTTAGAGCACAGAACCAGGAGAATATGCAGAATGTGGTACGACATCATGGGTATATTGTGTTTTTTACCATTTTTAGTGCAAGATATAATTCCCTCAAATTATAATGCAAGCACGTTATCTCTTGCTAGAATGGTCATGTCTTTACTTCTTAAAAATGTGCTCGCGTTATCATAAAGTTGGTTTTTTTTATACATTTATTTTCTCTCTTTGTCTATACTCTCTCCCACTCTCTGACACCCTCTCTCCCACCCTCTCACCCACTCTCCCACTATCTCCCACCCTCTCCCACTCTCTCCCACCCTCTCCCACCCTCTCCCACTCTCTCTCCCATCCTCTC